>OW240915.1:74381580-74394841 GCA_933207985.1 Pelobates cultripes | reverse complement strand
TTTTTTTTTTTTATTTTTTTTTGTGCATTTACACTAATTGAATTTCATTAATAATGTATTCGTTTTTTCGCTTTTTTCGCCTTTTTCTCTTCCTCTTTTTCTTTTTCTCCTCTTTTTTCCTAGGTGATCAATCCACATCCCAATTAATTTTTAGAATTTTTAGAATAATTTTAAAAGTATTTTGAATATATATTTTAATATTTTTAGACATTATTATATTATATTCACAGATAGATGTATTATTTATATACTTATAACCTACCCATCATTATTTATTTATTTTAACTATTGATTTTTGTAATTTATGTAATATTTTATCATGTATTTGTATTCGATTATTTTATCAATTATTATTACATGCATATTATCAATATGTCAGCATTCACTATAATTCTGTTTATACATTTCCCCTTTTTTTATATATTGCCCCTCTCTATATTGTTCCCCTTCAAACTGTTTTTAATTTCCACTTTTTATAACTTCCACTCTTTATAGACCTTATATATAGGTACATATTTCTCACTATGGATCTTTTAACAATGTATTATACTGATTTGAATTGCAATACTATATATAGACGTAGTAAGGGTTAATTTTATTGGAGACAGACAGAACAAGTATAAAAAGAAGACTGCAGACTACATGATGCCATCCTCTGACGAAGTGATCGAGAATCACGAAACGCGTAAGGCGGCATCTGCAAACACACACTGATCCCGAGAGTGAGCATCCTTGACACGCATCCTGAGCCGCAGTGGAACGCACGCGGCTAGAAACCAGCAGCACACAGCACGAGAAAATCCCATTTACTTCTGTCCGGCCGGCGAGAAAGTAATTACAATATCCTTTGGGTTCGAGGTCTGTTAACCTGGTATGGGTGCTGTCTAACTTGCTACTCTCTTTTGGGACTTTTATTGATAGCTACATACATTTGTAGCATTTTTATTCATCTATTAATAAACTTTGAAAAGTATCTGTCTGCTACATTATATTTTTTAACCCTTGGAGGGGTTCTATTCTATTTCATTTTATTTTACTTGTATTATCCAGCCATATATATAGGATTCATAATTTATTGAAACCTATATTAGATTACTTTCAGCAGCTCATAGATTCTGCCTTTCTTATTTAATAGGTAGTGTTAATATGATTAGCTGATACATTTAAACAAGAGAGCATAAATTAACTCTCATTTTACTGTGAAGTGCTCTATATATTCTCATTTCCACTGAATCCTGTATGTTTCTAATTGATTTATTTCAATTAGTGTGTTTCATTTTGATTGTTTAACCCCTGGTGGTGGTTATTTTACTAGTGAATCAGTGGTTATGGTAGCCATATCCAATCTTTATTTCTAAATCCTAGAAAGATATTCTACCAATTTATTTGGTATATATCTACTAAGTTTTATCATATTGCTGCTTATTTATCCAATACCTTGACATGGAGCATAGCAGAATGCATGGAAATGCGTGTAGTTGGGGTTATATCTGTCTCAGCCTTAGCAGATGGAGAAGACCCAGAGATGGAGTAAGCAGGGCGCACAACAAGTCCAGCAAGAACAGGACCAGGTGGCTCAATATACAGTGGTTGGAACCAGAAGAACATGAGAATGATAACATTACTCGTAATCACGACTGGGTGAGGAGTGGGCTGACGAGCCCGGAGATGCTTTGGTTTGATTGGCAATCTGTAAGCGAGCTGTAGCAGGATAAAAAAGGGCAAAATGTATGCCTCTAATGTGTAGGATTGAGCAAGTAGGTGTAAATGCCCTGTGCCATTGGGTGACTTGAGCTGAATAATCCTTGAATGTCAAGATTCTGTTTCCCTGGTAGGTGGAATACTCCAAGTTCTTGAATGCTGTTAATAATATTCGGACTGTGTCATGAAAGTTTAAGAATTTCACTATGATAGGCCGCGGTCACCCAGACATGTCTTGTGGGAGCAACAACATAAGTCTCCAATCTAAAAGTTAGATAAAAGTAAGAAATAGAGAAAATAAATAGTATTTGCATCAACAACAAAAAATATATACAATGATGTTAGTCTTAATGCAGCCTGAGTTCCTCATGTTAGAAAACTGTGGGGGGGCTGAAGGAAAGGGCTCACACCAGCAGCTGGTAACATGCGATGAACGTGTTTTTTCTGGTGCCGGAGAGATCCAGGGAGCCTTTGTCATTCGGGATCGAGGAGCAGGTAAGTAAAGATGCCATGCCCCTAAGAAGCTGTGGTCAGGCAGTTGCGGCTTATCTCATAGGCCTTGATTTCCGGCCCTTTCTCTCGACTGGTGAGGCAAGCCAACCTCTAATCGGGTTCCGAAAGAAAACCCGCCGGGCTGCTAGAGTTAAAGCCAGACATGTTTGATACACGGAGCAGTCTGACACCCCACACACAGTGGCGTCTCTAGGATTAATTTTTAGGGGGGGCACATGGAGGGCCAGGGACAAAAGTAGGGGGGCACATTTAACCCCGCCCTCGCCGCAGTTTGACCCCGCCCCTGTCGCATGTTAAGCCCCACCCCCGACACAATGTGTTTTGTTTTTTTAATAATACCTGGTGGAGGATTCATTATTTTCCACCAAGGATTATTAAAAAAACAAACACATTACCCTTGATACAGTGCCATAGTTGCCAACATTTGAAAAAAAAATTCCAAGGACATTTTGCAGCACAGCTATCAATTACTGTCTGGGTATAATATCCCTGGACAGTCAGTGCTCTCTGTATAATACAGGGTTGTGTGTATAATAAATTGGGACACTCAGTGCTCCCTGTATAGTGCTGCTCTCTGTATAATACAGGTCTGTTTGTGCATAATATCCCAAGACAGAGAGCAGCACTATACAGGGAGCACTGACTGTCCCGGGATATTATACAGGCACAGGCCTGTATTATACAGAGAGCAGCACTGTACAGGAAGCACTGACTATCCCGGGATATTATATACACACAGATCTGTATTATACAGATAGCTGAGCATATACCCCATGTCCCAATCTCTAGACTACTAATACCTGTCAACAGCAGCTCCCAGACGCGTGTAACAGGGCAAAAGTGTGCGGCAGCTCACACAGATGATTCAGCGGTAAAGTGCACTCGCTGGCATAGCCAAACTGGGAATCCCTGGGAATCCAAAGCAGCCCTGGAAAAAAAATGTATGCCATTCCTACAAGTCAAAATGTGTGTATATATATATATATATATATATATATATATATAGTACAGTAAGCACACAAGCTCACTGACATGCGCAAATAGGCTTACTGACAGACAAAACTCTCTGACTCACTTGTATAAACAGAAGGCTCACTACAAAGAAGTTCAGGGACACACACAAGCTCACTAAAGACAAGCTCACTGACACACACATGCTCACTAAATAGAAGCTCACTGACACACACAAGCAGTACCATTTTAAATTGATTTGCATGTCAATGTGTGAAATAAGTATGTGATCCCCTATCAATCAGCAAGGATTCTGGCTCCCAGGTGTCTTTTATACAAGTAACGAGCTGAGATTAGGAGCACTCTCTTAAAGGGAGTGCTCCTAATCTCAGCTCGTTACCTGTAAAAAGAGACCTGTCCAGAGAAGTAATCAATCAGATTCCAAACTCTCCACCATGGCCAAGACCAAGGACCCATCCAAGGATGTCAGGGACAAGATTGTAGACCTACACAAGGCTGCAATGAGCTACAAGACTATCACCAAGCAGCTTGGTGAGAAGATGACAACAGTTGGTGCGATTATTCGCAAATAGAAGAAACACAAAATAACTGTCAATCTCCCTCGGTCTGATGCTCCATGCAAGATCTCACCTTGTGGAGTTTTAATGATCATGAAAACGGTGAGGAATCAGCCCAGAACTACACTGGATGATCTTGTTAATGATCTCAAGGCAGCTGGGACCATAGTCACCAAGAAAACAAATGGTAACACACTGCGCCGTGAAGGACTGAAATCCTGCAGCACCCGCAAAGTCCCCCTGCTAAGGAAAGCACATCTGAAGTTTGCCAATAAACATCTGAATGATTCAGAGGAGAACTGGGTGAATCGAGCTCTTTGGCATCAAGTCGCTGTGTTTGGAGGAGGAGTAAAGCTGCCTATAATCCCAAGAACACCATCCTCACCGTCAAACATGGAGGTGGAAACATTATACTTTGGCTGTGTTTTTCTGCTAAGGGGACGGGACAACTGCAGCGCATCAAATGGACGATGGACGGGGCCATGTCCCATCAAATCTTGGGTGAGAACTTCCTTCCCTCATCCTGGGCATTGAAAATGGGTTGTGAATGGGTATTCCAGTATGACAGTGACCCAAAACACAAAGCCAAGGCAACAATGGAGTGGCTCAAGAAGAAGCAAATTAAGGTCCTGGAGTGGCCTAGCCAGTCTCCAGACCTTAATCCCATAGAAAATCTGTGGAGGGAGCTGAAGGTTCGAGTTTCCAAACGTCAGCCTCGAAACCTTAATGACTTGGAGAGGATCTGCAAAGAGGAGTGGGTCAAAATCCCTCCTGAGATGTGTGCAAACCTGGTGGCCAACTACAAGAAACGTCTGACCTCTGTGATTGTCAACAAGGGTTTTGCCACCAAGTACTAAGTCGATGAGGTCAAACTTCAATCAATTTATAACTTTTTTGACATTTTTTTTCTGGATTTTTTTGTTATTCTGGTTCTAACTGTTAAAATACACATACCATTAAAATTATAGACTAATAATTTCTTTGTCAGTGGGCAAACGTTCAAAATCAGCAGGGGATCAAATACTTTTTCCCCTCACTGTACATATATATATATACACACACACATATATATATATATATATATATATATAATGTGTCCCTTATTGATGCATATTATTCTCAAAACCAAAATGCAACTTTTAATTTTTTTTAAAGGTTAATTACATTTTCAATAATCTATTTCTGCGTCACAGTCTCTTTCAGTTTGTCCCTTTCAACCCCTTATTACTGGAACAAATACCTACATTACAGTCACCTTCCTCGCAACTTTACTAAAAAACAATATTTCTTTACTAAATACCTTCTTGACACAACATAGTTTAATCTTCTTCCTGTCCACAAATGTCCTCTCCATCCTGTCTAAATCCACCACATCTGACCACATTTTTTTTTACTGTATCCCACCCCATCACATTGACTTCTACCTGACCCTCCCCCAGATGACAATATTAATCTAGCCTAATTCCACCAAATTCTATTATTTAATGGGCTCTTTGAATGCAGCATAATTAATGTGCTCACTGGTGACTGTATAATTACAAATCTATTCTGAGCTGGATTAACACTCCATACGGCCCTAGACAGGGTACCAGTTTAGGACCCCCTCAGCAAAATTGTTCACATTATCTCTTTTTCTCTTATCAGACTCATTGCGATTGGTTTTATACACTGATCTTTGTGAAAAAGTACTAGGGGATTTAAACACTAAACAGGAATTGTTGTAAACTGACAGCAGAATTAGTTTTATTTAAAGGGACACTGTAGTCATTATAACCACTTTGTCTCTTTGAATTGGTTAGAGTGCCTGGAGTGGCCTGGCACTGTCCCTCCATTCAGTGTTGCACCATGTTTGTGCAGTATGCCACAAAATAGGAGTCCCTGGCCACCCACAGTCCGGCCCCTTCTGTATGTGTAGCTAAGGCAGAGATTACATATTTCCTTGTTGTCATACCCATTCATACCGTCAGTTGGAGCTCTGACAGGTTAAAAGCAGTCAGCTGACACTCTCAGCCAATCACAGCTGCCCATTTCCTCTCAGGGTAATACTTCCTTATTAGCCAAAGCAGCACAGAGGGGATGGACTGCCGTGGACTCTTGTTTAGCATTAAAACATTACAACATTAAAAACTGTTTAATGCTGAAAGAAATTATGGTACCAGGGCACTCCAGACACTATAACCAGTTTAATGAGATGAAGCAGATACAGTGCCTACGGTGTCCCTTTAAATGTTATTAAAAAATACAAGGTAAAACAAGGTGATTGTCAAAAAAAAACAAGGTGGAAATAGTGTTGAATTCAACTATATTTTACATTTTGCTTTTTACTTAATATTGTTATTTAGTTGTCACGTCATTGTTTAGATAAATAGAAAAATTCATTTTCCCTCAAACTGGTCGATGTGGTTATAGAGATTAAATCCCACAGTGCTCTGTGAAGTTGCCAATCCCTCTTTTCCTCATTGCTTTTCCGAAACTCCCCAGGAAGGATTGACGGTTCCACCATATATTTGCGATAATGCTACCTGTCAGTATGTAGAATTCATATACTGCAGCCGTAAAATCAATTAATTACTCTTGGTGCTACGTAGGGTATCCTTTCTGGGATAAATCAAATGATTTTACCCCTTCAGCACATGCATTCAACACTTTTGGTTTATGATCACAGCTTTCTGAGATAAATCAAATGATTTTACCCCTTCAGCACATGCATTCAACACTTTTGGTTTATGATCACAGCTTTGTTTTCTCTGTTTAACTCTCTCCATGCAGTAGGCCCAGGCTCAACCTACTTACCATCTCTACATCCCTCATGTTTCTCTATATCCTACCAAAATGTTTCAAACCTTTCAGAATATAAAATGGTTTGTAAACAGATATTTTACCCCTCTTTGGTCCCCGAAGTATCCCAACCATTCCTCCCGAGTCTCAAACTCTTTCCTACTTTCTAAATCACCCCTATCTCAAATTTTATCCCAATATAACATGAATACAGAGCTATTTTTAAGGTATGTTTTTAAATTGAAGCATTCATGTAGATATCTTGGCATTTGACACATTCATTTAGGCAAGTATTGTAAGGGATAGCTAATGTGCTTGCTGACCAAGCTCCATGTGTGTTTTACTCTTGGGTAACTGTAGAGTCCTATACATGGGTTCAATGCATCATATGTTAAGGAATTTAAAGTCAAGAAAGGGAATCAAATTTATACTTATGGGTAGAAATGAAGTGACTGCCCAAAGCAATACTATTTTATTAGTATTAGGTTTAGTACGTGAGTTTGCGCACAGTGTGAGATGCAAGCCAATGGCCATTAAATAATTGATATGTTTAGAAGAGCTCACTAAAATATACTTCACGCTTAGAAGAAAAAGACCAAATACTGCCATCTGGTGAACATCAGCTTATACTGCAGAAAAACATATAATTTATTATTATTATTGCCATTTATATAGCGCCAACAGATTCCGTAGTGCTTTACAAAATTATGAGAGGGGGATTTAACTATAAATAGGGCAATTACAAATAAACTTACTGGAACAATAGGTTGAAGAGGACCCTGCTCAATTGAGCTTACATTCTATAGGGTATATATGTGTGTGTGTATATGTAACAAAAAGAATGTGGTGAGACCAAACACGAAACCTCCTCACACTCAAAGTCCAAACTTGAGATATTAAGGTGATGTATCACAGTAATTTCTTTTTCTATTTGCACTGTGGGGAGTTTTATCGTGTTCAACCTCACCACAATCTTTTTGGTAATGCAGAAATGCAGTATGAAGTCTGAAGCACAATGCCTGTCTATGTTCATTTGCATGTCAAACTAGGAACTCTTGGATAGTTGAGGAGCTATAATGTTTTGAGTTTCCGTGCCAAAGGAAGACTTCTCAATGTCCAACTCGAGATGAATATTAATTTTTCCACGTGTATATATATATATATATATGCAAAATTTACTGCTATGCATGAACATGTATCTCGAGTTGGACCTAAGGAAAAGTCTGCCTTAGGCATAGTAATTCTGAGAGATCTTGTCTTCACAATTCTTAGCTCAACTAATGAGCATGGACATAATGTTTCACTCTTCATCTTGTATAACATTAGGTACCTTTAGCAATGCAGCACTGACAGCCAGCACATAGGTTGATTTCATGGATGTATGCATATCTTTAAAATAGACAACAAACTGAAGTATTTTCTGTTTAGTAAACCTACTGACATAAACACTGTTGCATACTTCAAGTTTCATCCTTGGCACTTGAAGGAATCATTACCCCATTCTTAATTCTTAGAGGAACATTCCGGACACCATAACCACTATAATATGGCCTGGTTTTGCAGTGCAAGACTTAGTTTATTGGCTAAGGAGCACCAACTGAACGTGAGCCATAGTGGTTATGGTGCTTTGAGTGGTTCTTTAAATATATAATTCATCATAGTGATAAATTATATATTAATAGGAACTAACAGCATCAGGGAAGACATTTTGGCAGCTTACAGCGATGTAACACCCACTCCAAGTCCCTCCTACCTCTGCACTCTCTACGACTAGCCAACACTTCACATACATATACCACTTCAGGTTTCTGAAGTGCTTTATGTGTATGGAGTCTGTCATTTTCTTGACAGTTCATAAAAGTGTCGATTTCAACAGCAATAGCACTTTTATAGTTTGGGTGGAAACACACCTGGTTGTGAATCCGTCAGCCAGCGAGGTATTCTTCTGATTTCGTTTGCTCCATAGCAGTCTGCCTTCCCAATTCTTAATGAGCTGTACTACAACTCAAATGAAAAGCACACGGAAACCACGCTCACGTGTGCGTGTTCATGTTTGTGTTCACAGCTCCGGCACAGAGGCTTCTCAATAAGTTAGAAAATTCCTGACACAAAAAGTCTATGTCGCGGAAAAAGGGAAGGGCTTGCAAAGGCTGCAGAGAGCAGATCTGCAGTTTTTACAAGCTACTTTATCATAATCCCACAACAAAAACAGGCAGATAAAATACATGCTTGTTTTCCTTGGGTTTATATCTACTAAATTGTTATAATATATATATATATTTTCCAATGGATTGTTGCTTTATGTATACGACCCACATACCTCATAATAACCCCCATCCAACAAGGTCAAATAAAAAATTAGGATATCCTTTGGAGAGTTTAAAGCATAATACCCTTGGGACTAATTTATTAGTCATCATCAGTCACTAGCTTGCGTTATTTTTATTATTCTTATTTGCATACATGCTCTTAATCACACACTATTTCTTGCGGACACGATGTATTTCATCTAAACTTATATTTCTAGGTCACGTAAAAAAGATGGGCAATAAAAGCCTATTTGAGTTGCCATAGCAACTTCATAAATATAGCTACATAGATGTAGAAATTAAAGTGAAAATAGCACTATGTGTCAACATCCTAGAATCAATTTGTGTGGATGTCACATCCAATTTATTGTGGATTACATCTGATGCAAACACAAATGGTCAACAGTAACATAGTGAGTAAAATAACAGACACATCTTTACAGATAAACCAATGTTACAAACGTATGTACAGGAAGCATTAAAACACAGCAAAGTTTATTTACTGAATTGGGAATAGTGGAGAACTGATAAGAGAATTGCAAATTGTATGAAAATTTTTTATTTTTTTTCCCTCAATACAGCTGTATGTGTGTGTATCTATGAGTTTGAATGTGTGTATGATTATGGGTTTGTGTACATGAATGCATATGTATGAGCCTGTATGTGTGTATGGATGAGTCTGTAAACTGTGTGTTTCTGTGTGTATATATGAGTATGTGTGTGTTTGTATATGAGTATGTGTGGATGTATGTCAATTTGTGTGTCTGTGTATATATGTCCATGTGTGTATATGTGAAGGTATGAGTATGTGTGTGTTTGTATATGAGTATGTGTGTATGTATGTCAATATGTGTATATGTGAAGGTATGTAAAATACATGAACATAAGTATGTGTAAATATCAATGTGTACACGTATGTATGTCTGTATGTGCGTGTAATTTACCTAACAAAACGGGGTTGGGTGAGGTGTAGAGGGAGACAATTTTTTTTTTTTATTATTATTTTTTTCTCACCTCTACCAAGAATTAACACAACTAACAAACTACATTTGGCGATGCAGACATGAAACACATTAGATCAAAGAAAGTGGAGCCTATTGTATAGTGAAGAGGCACACTAACGTTAGTAGCAAAAAAAGGGGGATAACTCCTAACCCTAACCTAGACATGAAACACTAAATGCTGTTTCTAACAATGTCAACATATAAAATATAATTATCCAAAAATAACATGTTAAACTCCATATCTCATTATGTAGTTGGCATCCCTTTCTCTCATTTTGTCCTTTTTTACGCTTAGAGTGTTCACTTTGGCTCTTGTTGCATTTTCTCTTGTCAGTCCTAAGTACCCTCAACTATTTTGCTTTTTAATTCTCATGCTACTCTTGAACCACCCCCTCCTCTTCTGCTTTTGCTGCCCCTAGTTTTCAGCAGTTTTGGTAGGGGAAAAGAGGCCTACGCATGCACTGATCCAGGTGTATGAAGATTTTGAATTCATTTTCTGTTATCCCCTTAGTAAAGAGACCTGATATGAGTTGACCAGATGTAGCACTGGCAGAAACCAAATGGGTACATAAGGGGTCGTAAAATAGCGGGGTTGCCAAACATAGGGCCCTGTTAAAATACAGGCCTATCTCCATTACAATGCAGGGTCCTTACATTCATCAGTTTATAAAATTTTAAAAAGACATAAGCACATAATGATTGTTTATTAAATAGTTTTCTAAACAAGCATTCGCTTCTCTAACCTACTTGGGGCCATTTTTTTTTTTGTAAAAAAAGTATCCACATATAATAGAAGACAAATTATCTAAATTTAGTGAAAATTAATAATTCCACTCATGCAGATGCTACTCTGTTGTTTTATTACAAAAAAACAAATAGGGTTATTCACTACAGTGCGAATTCAAAGTGAATTTCAAGTTTAAAGGGACACTATAGTCACCAGAACAACTGCAGCTTATTGAATTTGTTCTGGTAAGTAGAATCATTACCGTCAGGCTTTTTGCTGTAAACACTGTCTTTTCAGAGAAAATGCCGTGTTTACATTACAGCCTAGTGATAACTTCACTGGCCACTCCTCAGATAGCTGTTAGAGATCCTTACTGGGTCATGGCTGCCTAAAATGCATCCAAACATTCAGTATCTCCTCCCTCTGCATGCAGACACTGAACTTTCCTCATAGAGATACATTGATTCAATTCATCTCTATGAAGAGATGCTGATTGGCCAGGGCTGTGTTTGAATCATGCTGGCTCTGCCCCTGATCTGCCTCCTTGTCAGTCTCGGCCAATCCTATGGGGAAGCACTGTGATTGGATCAGGCTACCACTTCTGATGATGTCAGCACACTACTGTTTTTCTGAGTCTAACTGCATGCAGAGTTACAGCTTCAAGCTTGAATACAGTAAGATTTTTACTATATTTATGGAGGCATGAGGGGCCCAGGGGGCTAGATGGTGGTTTTAACACTATAGGGATAGGAATACATTTTTGTGCTCGTGACCCTATAGTGATCCTTTAAAGGTACTCTATAGGCACCCAGAGCCAGAAGCGTAACTAGAATCCACTGGGGCTCCTCCTCCTTGATGTCTCATTAACCCCCAATCCTCCCCTCCCAGTGTCTCATTCCCATGCCCAGGCCCCCCAATTTGTCTCATTCCCTCGACCCCAAAGTCCCTCCATGTGTCTCCAAAATCTCCCCCCTCCCCTCCAGGTGTCCCATTTCTCCCTCTCTCCCCTCCCTGTGTCCCATTACTACCTCTCTCTCTCCCCCCCTCCCCTCCACGTGGCCCATTGTTATTTCTCTTCCCCCTTTCTCTCCCTGTGTCCTATTGTTACCTCTCTTCTCCTCCCCTCCCTGTGTCCCATTGTTCCCTCTCTCTCCCCCGAGGCTGTAATGTAAACACTGTAAAAAACAGGAATAAGTGCTCTCTATCTGTAAATGAGCTGCAATTCACCAACAAGGTGTTCCCCTAACCTTGTGAAAAACAAAACAGGTATATGAAATAGAAAGGTGAACAGCGCTAACAATATATAAAAAATATATATTACATACGTGGTAGAAGATACTTGTCAATGGTATAGCTTAAAAAAGAACAAAATAGAATAATAGTGCAATATATTATAACAGCGGAGTAGATATAGAAGGAATATATGATCCAAACTCACACTTTAGAGAGCTATATAAGCTCAATTGGAAGGGCCTGGACGGAATAATCCCCGTCTGTGTATTTCTTGATATGACATCTTCCTGGTAGGCTTATAGAGATTTCACAGTATATAAGACAGGAAAGAAAAGGAACACTAATAGTGTAAATAGTACATGTAGGTATATTGCAGATAAAAATAATCCTACTTACATATACTAGAGCAATGGACCTGCTCTAGTCAGGGCCGGTGCAAGGATTTTTGCCGCCCTAGGCAAAAGTAAAGTTACTTATTACATTGACATCACAATGCCCCACCCATATGACCTGCCATGTTAACTAACTCTAGTGCTGCAGTGCTGCAGTGCCGCTGTGTTTACATTAAAAGGCCTGCAGGGACAGGCTATAGACACCAGGACCACTACATTAAGCTGCTGTGGTTCTGGGGACTATAGTGTTTCTTTAATGTGAGGTAAATTAGAGATTAGTGCCACGAATAATATACTAGATTACCCACTTACAAGCAGATGAGGATGATGATGGGCTCTAGCTGCAGTCTGGCTCCACTGGTCTGGTGTATAACAGGATCTCTGGAGGCTGTTTGTGACTGTGGTCACACAAATCAATGTTCTGGGAGAACGAGAAGCAGCTCCATTTTTTGGGGGCCCTTTACACAGCTCAAGGTCTGGGTCCCAGGGTCCACCTTCATGTTCCACCAATGGGTTTGTTCACAGGGGGTGGAGTGTGTAGGGGATGTCCTGATATGTGTGTAAGGAATGCATTGTGTGAATCTGTGTTTGTATGTGTAAGGGATGTAAGGGATGAAGTGTGTGAGTCTGTAAGGGGTGCTTTGAGTGTGTTTAAGGGGTGCATTGAGTGTGTGTAAGGAATGCATTGTGTGTTTCTGTGTGTGTAAGGGTATGCATTGTGTGTAAGGGTTGCATTGCGTGTGTGTGTGTGTGTGTGTAATGCATTGTGTGTTTTTCTGTGTGCAAGGGGTTCATTGTCTTTGTGTGTAAGGGGTGCATTGTGTGTGATTGTGTGTGTGTGTGTGATGGATGTCAATCTCTCCCCCCTCCCTTGTCACTCTCTTCCCCCCCCTCCCTTGTTACTCTCATTCCCCCTCCCTCCCCTGTCACTCCCCCCTCCCTGTCAATTTCTCTCTCCCCGTCAATTCCCCCGTCAGTTTCTTTCTCCCCCCCCTCAACTGTCAGTTTCTTTCTCCCCCCCTCCCATGTCAGTTTCTTTCCCCTCCCTCCCTGTTTCCTTCTCCCCCTTCCCTCC
>OW240915.1:74226155-74381480 GCA_933207985.1 Pelobates cultripes | reverse complement strand
GAAGAAGAGGAGAACACAGGGAGGGGGGAATAAGAGGAGAACACTGGGGGAGAAGAAGAGGAGAACACAGGGAGGGGGGAATAAGAGGAGAACACGGGGGGTGGGAGATGAGAACGTAGGGGAGGGAGAGACCACTAAAGGAGGGAGGGGCCGGTGGAGAGACCACTAGGGGAGGGGTGTGAGGAGAGACCGCTAAGGGAGGGCGGTGGAGGATAGACCACTAGGGGAGGGTTGGGGGAGAGGAGAGACCACTAATGCAAAGTCGGGGAGAAAAGGAGACCACTAAGGGAGGTGGGGGGGAGAGGAGAGACCACTAAGGGGCAGGGGAGATCTCTAAGGAATGGAAGGGAGAGCTCTATAGGACAGGGGGCAGGACAGGGAGCTCTTTCACACCACGCGCACACACACACACACACACACACAATGCATCCCTATACACACAGAAACACAACATGCTTCCCTTACACAGAGAGAAACACACAATGCAACCCTTACACATAAAGACAATGCATCCTTTGCACATATACACAGAAACACACAATGCATCCCTTACACACACATGCAAACACACACTGCTTCTCTTACACACACACACAGAAACACAATGCATCTCTTACACACACTCAACACACCCCTTACAGACACACACACTGCATCCCTTACATACACAGAAACACACTTTGCATCCCTTATGCATACAAAACACAGATTCACACAATGCATCCCTTACACACAACAAGAAACACACAATACATCCCTTACACAAACACTCACTGCTTTCTATCCCTTACACAAAAACACACTGCTTCCACTACACACAAACACACTGCATCACCTACACAAACTGGTATCCCTATACACTACATTCCATAAGCACACACATTAGATCCTCTACAGTAACAAATAACACATCCCCTACACACTCTACTCCCTGTGAGCGAACTCATGGGTGGAACATGTAGGTGGACGTATGGGTGGGCTTTATGGGCATACTCACCTTCAGGCCCTGGGGCCCAGACCTTGAGCTATGTAAGAGGCCCCCAAAAATGGAGCTGCTTCCCGTTCTCCCAGAACATTGAATTTTGTGACCACAGTTACAAACAGCCTCCAGAGATCCTGCTCTACACCAGACCAGTGGAGCCAGACTGCAGCCAGAGCCCATCACCATCCTCATCTGATTGTAAGTAGGCAATCTAGTATATTATTAGTGACACTAATCTCTATTTTACCTCACAATAAATGGACACTATAGTCCCCAGAACCACTGCAGCTTAATAAAGTTGTTCTGGTGTCTATAGTTTGTCCCTGCAGGCTTTTTAATGTAAGCATACACTGTGTGCAGCACTGGCACTAGTTCATATGGCAGATCATATGGGTGGGGCATTGCGATGGGAGGGGGGGCGGCAAATCTTTCTTTTGCCTAGGGCGGCAAAAATCCTTGCACCGGCCCTGTGTACAATGCACAATAAGCTGAAGTGGTCTGGGTGCCTATAGTGTCCCTTTAAATACGGACCTGGAATGGGGCACCTTGGGCAGTGAGGGGTGTAAACCAAAGGTGTTGGCTTGAAACCCCAAACATATTTACACATGAAACCAAGAAGGCTGCACTCACTTAAACATGCATGTTGTCTTGGAATTATTATGCCCAAGGTGGATGTTTTCTAAAGTCCTACTTTAGATATGTAGATGATGTACACTATGTTTGGTCTCACCACAACTTATTTAGTTATTACCTATATGCTGAAAGAAAGACTCCAACTTAAAGACCAGAGGCCAACACCATAGTGAAGAAACTACATAGGTAAAAATGTGTTGATTTCTGGTTATTGGTCCTTTTGAATAATAACCCACATTTTGGTTTAAAACAATGCTCCATTGCCAAGGGTGCCTGCAGAAATGCAGGGTGAAATCTAAGACACAATGACTACACTAATTAGAGCTGGGAAGTCTGGGGAACTGAATTGTTGTCTCCAAGGCAGATGTTTTCCAAGGTCTTATTTGAAATATGTAGGTGATGAACAACAGTAAATATTGCATAGATAGATATAATCTTGTACTTAAAGGGACACTGTAGTCACCAAAACAACTATCATGGCTTTGGATTGGTTTTGCTGTTACAGCACATCCCACAGATGCTCAATCGGATTGAGATTTGGGGAATCTAGAGGCCAAGGCAACACCTCATGTTCTCATGTTACTCAAACCATTTCTGAGCAATTTTTGCAGTATGGCAGTGTGCATTATTCTGCTGAAAGAGGCCACTGCCATCAGGGAACACCATTGCCACGAAGGAATGCAACAATCTCTAGGTAGGTGGTACGTGTCAAAGTAACATCCACCTGATTGCCAAAGATGTGGATTCCTACTCAGATCATTAACTTTTTGAGGAGGACCTTCTTCGCCTCTGTCTCTTAATTTTCTGTATGTTATTTACTTGTTGTCAAATATCCCCTTTCTATAATTGTAAAGCCACGGCCAATATGTTGGCACTATATAAATGACGGCAATAATAATACATTTAATTTTATTTTTGACATATCACAAAGGGATTAGTAAGCATAATATTAAGAATCCAGGGAAGTGACATACCCATTTAAATCATCTCTGTGTTCTAGTCACAATGAGCATAACACTGTAACACACAAGTAGAATATTTTCCATATTATTCTGGATGAAAAATACAGTTTAGGTAATTTTTATAATTATCAGATACCTGTATACCCCACTGCAGCAGGTATTTCCCAGAGACAAACTATAAAATCGGGATTTATAATTGTCTTACTTTCCTTTGATGCTGAAATTCTTGTCAGAATAAATCTAAGCCAACTAATTATAATGGCTTGAAAGAATTAATTAAACAATCATTTACAGAAAGAGATGCCAAGCTCCTAATCTCCATAAATACATTGCTAATAGCTGCTGTGATGGATAGGTACATAGAAAAGGTGTGTGTGTGTGTGCGCGTGCACATGCACATCAATAAGCCACTTTCGTTTGTTCTGTTTAAGAATTTAGGGAGAGATTTATCAAGGCAAAACAGGTGCTATTTTTGAGTTCTTAATAATGAACAATCACCATGGAAACAGTTATGTATTTTAAGATTTTGTACCCCAAATAACATCTGGTTTTCCTTGTAAATACTTTCTATGGTGTCAGATAAAGTCATGTTTAGCTTGATTTTATTTGTTGATTTTATACAAATAGTTATGTCTTGTTAGTATCAATTTTGTTCTGTTTAATTTAAAAACATGAAATGTGACTATACAAAAAATTGCTTTTCAACATAAACTTGGATTGTATACAGGGCCGGACTGGCCCACCGGGATACCGGTGGCTGGTCTGGTGGCACTCAGAGGGGGCCGGCCGCATTCCAGGCTGGAGCCGCCGGGCCAGGTGGCAACTTCGCCAGTCCGGCGGCACTCCTGTCACTGCTGTGGCTGATGGCTGAAGGAGGAGGTGCATGTCTACCATGCTCCCTCGCGGTTCCTGTGCTGGGAATTGTGGGAACCGCGAGGGAGCATGGTAGACATGCTCCTCCTCCTTCAGCCATCAGCCACAGCAGTGACAGGAGTGCCGCCGGACCGGGTGAAGCTGCCACCCGGCCCGGCGGCTCCAGCCTGGAATGCGGCCAGCCCCCTCTGACTTCTCTAGGTAAAAGGGGGGGGGGGAATAAAACAGAGGGGGGAATAGAGGGAGGGAGGAGGGAGAGACACAGGAGAGGGAGGGAGAGAGATGGGGAGAGACACAGGAAAAGGGGAGGGAGAGAGATGGGAGAGACACAGGAAAGGGGAGGGAGGATGGGAGAGACACAGGGAAAGGGGAGGGAGAGAGATGGGAGAGACACAGGAAAGGGGGGAGGGAGAGAGGGGAGAGACACAGGGAGAGAGGAGGGGGGAGGGAGAGAGGAGGGGAGAGACACAGGGAAAGGGGGAGGGAGAGAGGAGGGGAGAGACACAGAGAAAGGGGGGAGGGAGGGACAAAGAGGGAGAAATGAGAGAGACACACAAGGGGAGGGGAAGAAAGAGGCAGAGGGGGAAGAGAGAGACTGGGAAGGAGAGAGGAGACATTGACACAGAGGAGCAGTGAGGGGGAGAAAGAAACATACAGAGTGACTGGGGGAGACAAAAAGGCACATAGATGGGGCTGAAGATAAAGAGACACACATAGGGGCAGTATATATTACTGGTGGATGGGGGGGCAACGGAGCAATTGCAGACACTCCTGGCACCATAACCACTACACAGAGGAGTAGTGGTTATTGTGCATGGAATATTTATTTAAATAATCTACAAGTGCCCCTCCCAGGCTCAGGCTCTGGATCCGCCACTGGTATATGACATGTATATTAATGTGTGTATTAGTTATATATATATATATATTTATTTACACATATTAATGTACATTTATATATGCATAATACACAGAGGAATGTCATTAATATGTACCATATGTAATGAGCAGATATTGGCCCAGTCTTGTTGCTAGGTGCATACTCCAGCACAATAACATATTTAAAGTGAAGAGCACACCCACAGGACTTCAAAATAAACATTTTTTCAGTTGTGCCCTACATACATTCACCATTTCAGTCCCATTAACAAGCTTTCCTTAATATGTCAAGGTAGTTGGACTGAAACATTGATTACATGCAAAGGCACGTCTGCTTAAAATAAATCTGCACTTTTGTTTATTTTGAAGCCTATGAGTGCGCTTTTTACGTTGAAGTACTTTTTAATTTTAATTTATCTGTTCTAACTCTGTATCTGCACACTATGCTGGCACGACGCATTATGGGGCTGGTAAATATTTTTTTTCCAGGGCTGCTTTTAATTCCCAGTCCGGCCCTCATTGTATAACCATTCTAGGTATAGCTCTGTTTAGGCATTATACACCACGTCACCCTACTTCCCCAAAAAGAAGAGTTTATAAGTCCCCTGCCAACCTATTGCACCAGAAAGCAAAGGGCTCTTGTTAAAAAAAAACAAAAAACAACAACTAGGAGAATAGACATCAGTGGGCTTATTCACTAAAGATTGATGTTGGATCTTGCACATTACAACTGACTTTTACTGTGTAATCAATACATTCTGTAAACAGTTTATTGCTTAGAAATGTCATTTTAAAGTGGAACTGTCACTTCTCTGGAAAATAACAGTTGAATAAAACACTGAAAATCACCTATAATTTATGTTAACCTTGTTTTAGGTTTTATAACATTGCATCTTCTATAATCTGTCTTGCAATTCTTTGCTCCTGGGCAGATATTAAAAAAGATGTAATGAACACCTACAAGATAGCATTGAAAGATATAGGGTAATCTGTTTTCACCGGTTTATCTGATAATCTACAGTTTTGGCTGCACTCTTGTTAGCATGTTGTATAGATAGAATTACTAACACATTCAGAATTGACAGTCTTGTAATGCATGTGTCAGGGTGCCTTATGTGGTGACCAGGGATGTGACCTCATGTTACTCACCTCTTACAGGAGGAGAAGGACCCTTCCCAACGTTCTTCTTCATTCACAAGCGGTTTTAATGCTGGCCGCGATAGTCCCGCCCCTTTTTATGGCGTAACGCAGGTGTGTTGACGTCATGACACGGATGACATCACGGCCCGCCGAAACGTTCTAATTCGGACAACCCTAATGAGCCACAGTATAAAAAGGTCTCAGAAGGAAAGGATCATTGCCCTGTTGTGGTTCGTTATTGTTCCCAATAGTGCTATATTCTGTATACTAATATTCTGGTATTTTAACTTTGGCTCCTTTTTGACTATTCTTACTTCTGTACTCCATTGACCCGGCTTTCGTATTCTCGTTTACCCTGATCTCTAATGCTCGACCTCGGCTTGATTCTGACTCCTCTCTGTTCTCCTAACATTAGTCTGGTCATTCTAAGATCCGGTATATGTTACCTTTTTTGTCTACACTCTGCGTGTTGGACCCCATTCCATTCCTGACAGCATGATTGTGTCCCTTTAATAAAACAGCTAGTGTAGTCCATTTGTCTTATTGTATATTTAGAGATCATCTGTCTTCTCAGGTCATTTTGACATACAGGATGTGAAGCTCACAATGGAAGGGGTAGAGGTCTACATTTTGTTACTGGGCAAGAGGGCTTGTGCACACTTCCACAGTAGGGCTATTAGGACGAGGTGACTAAGCATCCCATGGTGTGTCCATTATTGGGGTAGGAGCTTGGGGAGCAGCAAACCCCATTTTTTTTTCAATCGTCTATATTGTTACAGGGCTGATTTATGCTTGAAAGTCGGCCCTCGACCACACTAGTAAATAGTATAAATCTTTTTGCTAACGTATAAGTGTAACTTATAACTGTTTTTTCTGGCACTATCTAGAAAGCATAAAAAGAGACTCTCAAAGAGACCGACAGAAAAGGGTAGAGCGATATGAAACATTGATAAGGGACTCCATTGTGTAGAATAAAGTTTCTTATTTTTTCTAATCACTAGAAATCATTGAGTGCCAGGTGTGTGTATAGAAAATATTCTTTTTAACACAGCCTTGAAAGGTTTAAAATACATGTTGTATGCATCCTAATGTGTGTATTTTGATAACTAGGAATTGTAATGGTAACCATGGAGACAAAAACTAAACTAGCTGCAATGGTAAATGAAAAACACACAAAGCAACAGGCAATAATAATAATGAAAATTGTGTGGCAAGGACAAGATTTCTGAATAAAACCAGTTTTATATAGTCCTTATAAGTAGTCCAGTTATGTGTAGTAACACTGCAGACATTTTTTTCAGTTACTAAAATACATATCCCATTACATAGGGGTCAATAGGAATCTCAAAAGGAATTTCAAAATGTTGGTCAATATGAGAGAGATAACTGACAAAGAGCATTGTTTTGCTATGCTTTTAGTGTGGTGTGTCCTGGCATGCAAAGACCTGCTCTGTGAACACACTCTGTGAAAGGTGGATATGCCATGCCTACCAACTGTCCTAATTTTAGTCCTGATTTTCAGGTCATGCCCACTCCACCTGAAAGAGTTCTCCCTGCAGGGTAAGCCCTTAGTGGGCCGGCTAAAATGATTGACAGGCATCCTGGTGTGTATTCACCTCGAGGTGTGCCTAGATATTAGTGCTACTTCTGGCAGTAATGTGGGTGGACATGTTTCCACCGCCTTTCTGCCTCCTTTTGGGGAGAGCCAGTGACATGATTGCATGACTGGTCCACCCCCTTTACTCCCCTCCCATTAGTGTCCCGATTCTGAAACTGCCAATTGTGGGATGTATGATATGAGGAAGCACAGCACAGAATGCCCAGTTCTTAGTGCAGTGACAAACTGTAACCTTAAAGGTGCATTTAAAACACCAGAATTAACACAGCCCACTGATGCCCCCCTACAGTAATAAGTGACACATTTACCTAGATTATTTGCAGTCCAGACCCTTTTTACAGATATCTAAAGGGGAAGTTTCCAAAATATCGCAAATTATAGTTTTTTTCCAAGTAAAGATGGAATTCATTGGCTAAGGATTGTCAACTGACACCTAAGATAGACAGAATTAAAGGTTGAGTAAGGAGTTGGGAATACAAACCTGTATTTCTAACGCTTAAGTGTTCCTGTATTACATCGTTTGTGATAATAATAAAGAAAATATATGATTGACTTCTTTTTTTTCCAGCGCCAAGGCTCCTACTGCATTGCTTACCCCTTCACTTCCCGCAATGTCACTGAGGATGCATGCTATGGTTTAATCCAATGCTCTTCATAGAGATGCGACAAGTGCCAAGGGCAGTCCCAAGCTTCCCTATAGAAGATCATTGAATCAATGTTTTCCTATGAGGGCTTCTGCATCAAGTTTTATTCACTCAGGGACTGTGGTATGTTGGGGAATATGGCTATGGGGATATAGAGGCTGTAGTATGAGGGTGACAGGGATGTTGGTGTGGAGAGTATATGCGCTGTGGCCAGATAGAGACTTTGGAGTGGTGGGATAGGAGCGGTAGTGTGTGTGTGGGAGGGGGTGGGGGAGGGAGGTGAGGGGATGGATAGGGCTTCTAGTGGACATATAGGTGCTCCTAAAAAAAAAAAGCAACAGCCCCCTTCCCTCTGATTACCTTGGGCTTGGGAGAAGGCTACCTCGATCCCTGGTGGTAAAGTAGGTGCTTGCATGTACCTCCGGCAGTTGCAAAAGACTCCTTTCTGACAGTGTTGGGGAATGTAGTGTTGCTGTGGTAACCCATGGCAACATTCTGATACTGCAGAAGGAGATCTTGGTCCAGCATTAGGGCGGCTTTGAGGAATATCTTTGATCTCCTATGAAGCCCACTCTCTGAGCCGGATCTCAAATAGTGACTTTGTGTGTTGACTGTGGCATGTGTGCATAGATGAACTAAATCAATAGCTATTTTAAAACTGCACAGAACCATTTGGAGAGGCATGGGCCAATCCATTTTAATAGTATTTTACAATAGCTGTAATATGCGTAGACAAAAACATGAGTCAGAGTGCAAAAAAACATAAAACATACTTAGACAAAAAGCCTATATATAAGCAAAGATATTAACTCATGAAATACAGCAACTAATTAAAGGAACATTTCAAGCACAATGACCATTACAGTTTCCTGTAGTGGTTATGGTGTCAGGAGTGCCTTGGCACTGTCCCACTGTAAGTCGTCAAACCATTTTAGTACTGGCGAATTGTATAACTTGTGGGATTTTAAAAAATGGAGGCTAATATGGTACTGGTGCATACATAGCTTTTAAATGCTGTTGCATGCATGGCCTGTGCTACCTTAAGGCGGCACAGGCGGCAGCCTTACGGTGCCACAGAAGGGGGATGCAAAAATCCAAATCCCCGTCTCCTGGCCAGGCACTTAAATTATTTTATATTTCTGGCTGAAAAAAAACAGTAGGTACTGTAAGCTTGCCCCTTAGAAGCCCTACACTTGTAGTTTTACACAGCAATGCTGATGCTATGATATACTGCTGAAACCCAACACGAAGTTAGATGCTGCAGGACCTCCTTAAGGCTTTGTGGTAGTGGAATTGGTGGCTGGAGCGGTAATTGTTACAAACTGACAGCACTTGCACTGGCTAATTTCTAGAATTTGAATGTTCCCAGAGTACTATCTATCCAACTCCAACCACCATCACTACCTCCTATGTCTCCCCACTAAGGATAATCACAGATGAAGAGTGTGTGAATAGAGTGTACCTTTAATACTGTTCAGTTGTGGTTGCCAATGTGATGACAGAGAAATTATAAATGTCACTTCTTCGGACAGAGGTTAGTAGACTGCAAAATTAAACTTGAGAATTGGAAATCAGTTGGTATTTTGTGCCCACATATATCTCACATTTGTTGTTAAAAACAGCGTTCAACTCATATTTACTGACAACACTGGAAAAACAGCCCTACTTTTTTAAGCTCTACAAAATTAATAGCAAGAAGTAGTGATGTTTTTCAATGGCTGGATATCCAAGGTAATATAACAAGTTATACTCAACAATGACCAAAGCTAGTTGTTCCTCATTTTTTAAAAGCTGGTAATCATATAAGTGCAGTTGTCTCCTGAGTGAGGTGTGATGTTAGACAGGCACACTTAAGAAATGTATAATATGAGATACACAGTGGTAATATGAAATTAAAGTTCAGAATCATAAATAGTTTCAAAGACAACAATTAATTGATTACCAATGACAAGCCAAGAGTCATACACCGGAAATGTCCCTGGATTTGGAAATGTCTTGTAGAAATCACATGGTATACTGGATAATATACTTGTTTATGTACTGTTCATATCTTACCAGTAACAAGATCTTTTGGTTTGTCTGTGGGTAGTACTGCCACCTCTTGTTAAATGAGGAGTACTGCACCTGTCCAAATAATCCTACTGCCTTAATAGTTATGGGAAAATGTGTCCAACTTAGTGCCAAGGGGGTGCTACATGGTGCAATACATTTTAATTAAATCCCATACAATTCACTCCACGAGCACATACAAAGTTGAAATCATATTCCTGAATTTCTGAGTTTCTTTTGGGTCATAGTCTAGTAGCCACATCAATAATTTGCTTTCATTCTCCATGATAAGACTGTATTTATATTCTAATCACTACTAAGTACAGTGACTACAGGGGCAGGCACATGATTTATTCCAGTTAATTATAAGACCTGTCATGGTGTTGAAAGCCTCGAGCGGGCCAACAAGACGTGGTAGGGAGTAAAAGAGTAAAAGGTCATCAGCAAAGGCTGAGACCTTCAGGGTGACATCACCAATTGGGATTCCCTTGAATTCCTGTAGGGTCTCTATGGCTCATACTAGGGGGTCAATAGCTAAATTGAATAACAGAGGTGAAAGCAGACAGCCCTGTCATATGCCTCTGTCAAGTGTGAAATAAGGGGAGTCAAGTCGTAACGCAGGCTACTGGGATATGTTATAAGTTTTGGATAAAGTGTACAAAAGCATGCCCAAAATATCAGTACACAACTTCAGTACACAAATCAGATGTTGCCAGGTAATGTTATCAAATGCCCTTTCTATATCAGGGTCAATAAGGAATGGTAATCGTTAGTCAGTCCCCCCATGGCTGACTCGAGCCACTGCTGCCGGTGTTCTACGGACCACCTTGACTGCCTGTCTTCCCCGTACAAAGCAGTTGGTGAGCAGTAAGGAAGTTTGGTAAGAATATTTGTATTCTCAGTGCTTTGATTTTAGTAAGGAGTTTAATGTCCTGGTTAGGCAATGAAATTGGATGATAGGAGGCTAGGACCTCCACGTACCTGCCAGGTTTGGAAAATGAGAATGATTCGGGAATGGTAAAAGGACATCCAAACTTATTTGATTAAACCGGTTTTTGAGGGTGGAGCTGATTTGAAGTTTCAGGATTTTTTATTCAGCAGTGAAGCCATTCAGGGTTGCTCTGTGTATTTTATCTTCAGCAATAGGCTCATTAAGAAGCTCCCTGGACTCCTCATCCAGTTATGGGAGGCTCTTTAGAAAGGCTACACTGTGGTCATGTTTATCTGGTGGAACCTTGGTCAACTGTTTATAATAACTATGAAACAAAGTATTAATCAATGGATGTGAGGTGCACCTAATGCCCTCTGTTGAAGTAATGGGTTTGAAGTTGGACCTAGGATTGGCTAGACAAGTTTCCCAGACTTTTCACCCCATTGGAAAAGGTGTTGTTGCTGAAAATTTTTAGTAATCTGTGTGTTTCAACTTATTATCCGAACTGGACTGTAAATTACCCTGGAAAGATAGATTGTTAGTGAGATATGGTCGGGATGATGTGATGTTGATCAGTAGGGTGATACATGCACGATCCGAAACCGCAATCATCTCTATAGTGACGCTAGTGATGTAGGGTAACACTGCTGGGGTGGTCAGAAATCTATCGATCATAGAAAAGGAGTTGTGTACTTGAGAATGAAATGTGCAATCCCTCTCTTCACTGTGTAGTATTCTCAATGGGTCTTGCAAGTAACAGGAGGTAGGAGCCAGCAATCACTGTCTGTGGGAGTCATGTATTCCTATAGGGATCTGTCTATTGATGGATCAAGGACAGCGTTAAAGTCTCCCCCTACTATTCTTTGGTCAACGTCAATTTGGGCGAGAAGTGTCACTAATCTGGTGAAGGGGATAGCACAAGAATTTGGAGCATACACATAGACCAGGCATAAGCAACCTTCGGCACTGCAGATGTTTTGGACTACACCTCCCATGATGCTTTGGCAGCATTATGTGTGTTAGAGTATTATGGAGAATGCAGTCCACAACATCTGGAGTGCCGAAGGTTGCCTATCCCTGACATAGACAATGCAACAACAGGTATTGCTGATGGTAAGACATAGGATTATATAACTGTGATGCAAGTAACCTCGTCACTGGCTTTTGGAGGGGCCTCCTGGCCAGCCTCTTGCCTCAGAACTATGGGCCCTACAATATACCTTGCCCAATGCACTTTAAAAGGCTCTGTTCGTGTGAAGTATGTACTTTTTTACTCCAGACAGAGACTTTTAGCCCTAATTCTCTGGAACTGTTTTGGGCATGGGACCATGTGCACAGTGGGTCAAAACTATGACTTCCAGGAAATTCCTGAACCCCTGAACCGATCTGGGTGATTTTTGGATATGTTGTTCACCCAGATCAGGTGACTTTTATGGGGATATGTTGTATTTTGGGGTACTTTGTAAAAATGTGTGTTTTTTTCTGCCTGGGGATAATTAGGCAGGCAGAGGGGAGGGATTGTGTGCTGTATGTGGGAGTGTCAAGCATTGTTACATTGCTTCCATCGGTCTGTACAATTTGTGTCCTGTGCCCCATCAGGTCCAGTGGGTGTTCCTCTGGCCTGAAAAGTTGTATAAAAATCCAACCTGTACCATTAAACTCTCAGATCATCTTGCACCTTCATGAAGTTTTGTTTGGGGGATTGGAAAACTACACTCTGGGGATTGCTATAATCACTATACTCCCCTAAGTATAATCACTAAGCTCTTGTAAGAGCTGCTCCTGCTACGCTCTCTGGACAAAGAGAGGCCTACCCACTAGAAGCTGGATCCTGGTCTTGGGTCCAGGGTGGGTGGAGGCTGGCGAGATCCCAACCAAGCTGCGGCGGTTCATTGGGTTTATGGTGGTTATGGTGTTCCAGTGCAGTGCTTATGGTACTCGCCAGTACTAGGAAGCAGCGACTAACGGAGGTACCCGGTCGGGGTGCGAGGTGGTCCGTCACAATAACAGCCTTCAGGATCAGTATCACAACTGTGGATGAAGTATTGCAAGTTAGAGTGTAACAGGATCACCACACCCCTAACCTTGGAATTGTATTTAGTGGCTATGCAGGATTGAATAAAGGAGCCTTGAGTTGAGTGGCTTCAGAGCTTGACCAATGGGTTTCCTGCAAAAGTATAATCTACACTTTGTGTATGGTTAGGTAAGTTAGTAATTTCTTTCTTTTGATGGGTGTGTTTGCACCTTTCACATTCCAGGAAAGGAACTTGAGAGAGGAAGCAGGAACATTTTGTGCTGGTTTAAACATCCTTATTTATCCAATACCTTGACATGGAGCATAGCAGAATGCATGGAAATGCGTGGAGTTGGGGTTACATCTGTCTCAGCCTTAGCAGATGGAGAAGACCCAGAGATGGAGTAAGCAGGGCGCTCAACAAGTCCAGCAAGAACAGGACCAGGTGGCTCAATATACAGTGGTTGGAACCAGAAGAACATGAGAATGATAACATTACTCGTAATCACGACTGGGTGAGGGGTGGGCTGACGAGCCCGGAGAAGCTTTGGTTTGATTGGCAATCTGTAAGTGACCTGTAGCAGGATAAAGAAGGGCAAAGTGTATGCCTCTAATGTGTAGGATTGAGCAAGTCGGTGTAAATGCCCTGTGCCATTGGGTGATTTGAGCTGAATAATCCTTGAATGTCAAGATTCTGTTTCCCTGGTAGGTAGAATACTCCAAGTTCTTGAATGCTGTTAATAATATTCGGACTGTATCATGAAAGTTTAAGAATTTCACTATGATAGGCCGCGGTCTCAAACTTTGCCAGGTTTGTCCAGGCCAAACTTGTGTGCTCTTTCAATGACAGGAGCAGTGTCTGAAGTAGACACAATCTGTAAAGTGTCCAAAAACCGTGATTGTAGAGTGGAAATAATGTCAGCTGGCCTTAAGGTTTCTGGTAAGCCAACAAATCCAGGGTTTTTTCACCTGCTTCTATATCATCCAGTTTGTCTTGTAGAGAGGTCAATGTAGTCTGTTGTTGTTGTTGAATTGTGGACTGTAGTTGATGTAACTCATGCTCCATTGTACTCTGTCTTGTTTCCAGCAAATACAATAGGCATATACAGTAAGTGACTTTAGAGCATTCCACTGTTCCTTAAAGTGGCACAGGCTGTTGGAAAAGCAAGCAGATGAGCCAAAAAAACACAAATACCAGGCAGGTTAGACCAGATGAGCCCAGAAATAACTACTGGAAGATGTGTGCTTTGAGTAATATAGGAAGTCAACTTAAGCACCCAGACATGTCTTGTGGGAGCAACAACATAAGTCTCCAATCTAGTAAGATAAAGTAAGATAAAAGTAAGAAATAGAGAAAATAAATAGTATTTGCATCAACAACAAAAAATATATACAATGATGTTAGCCTTAATGCAGCCGGAGTTCCTCATGTTAGAAAACCCTGGGGGGCTGAAGGAAAGGGCTCACACCAGCAGGCTGGTAACACGCGATGAACGTGTTTTTTTCTGGTGCCAGAGAGATCCAGGGAGCCTTTGTCATTCGGGATCGAGGAGCAGGTAAGTAAAGATGCCATGCCCCTAAGAAGCTGTGGTCAGGCAGTTGCAGCTTATCTCATAGGCCTTGATTTCCGGCCTTCGCTCTCGACTTGTGGTGAGGCAAGCCAACCTCTAATCGGGTTCCGAAAGAAAACCCGCCGGGCTGCTAGAGTTAAAGCCAGACATGTTTGATACACGGAGCAGTCTGACACCCCACACACAGTGGCGTCTCTAGGATTCATTTTTGGGGGGGGGCACATGGAGGGCCAGGGAAAAAAGTAGGGGGGCACATTTAACCCCGCCCTCGCCGCAGTTTGACCCCGCCCCTGTTGCATGTTAAGCCCCGCCCCCGACACAATGTGTTTTGGTTTTTTTAATAATACGTGGTGGAGGATTCATTATTTTCCACCAGGGATTATTAAAAAAACAAACACATTACCCTTGATACAGTGCCATAGTTGCCAACATTTGAAAAAAAATTTTCCAAGGACATTTTGCAGCACAGCTATCAATTACTGTCTGGGTATAATATCCCTGGACAGTCAGTGCTCTCTGTATAATACAGGGTTGTGTGTATAATAAATTGGGACACTCAGTGCTCCCTGTATAGTGCTGCTCTCTGTATAATACAGGTCTGTTTGTGTACAATATCCCAAGACAGAGAGCAGCACTATACAGGGAGCACTGACTGTCCCGGGATATTATATACACACAGATCTGTATTATACAGATAGCTGAGCATGTACCCCATGTCCCAATCTCTAGACTACTAGTACTTGTCAACACCAGCTCTCAGACGCGTGTAACAGGGCTAAAGTGTGCGGCAGCTCACACAGATGATTCAGCAGTAAAGTGCACTCGCTGGCAGAGCCAAACTGGGAATCCCTGGGAATCCAAAGCAGCCCTGGAAAAAAAATGTATGCCATTCCTACAAGTCAAAATGTATATTCACAGTCTCTTTCAGTTTGTCCCTTTCAACTCCTTATTACAGGATATATATATATATATATATATATATATTTAGTACAGTAAGCACAAAAGCTCACTGACATGCGCAAATAGGCTTACGGACAGACAAAACTCTCTGACTCACACACAAGCTTACTACAGACAAACTCACTTGTATAAACAGAAGGCTCACTACAAAGAAGTTCAGGGACACACACAAGCTCACTAAAGACAAGCTCACTGACACACACATGCTCACTAAATAGAAGCTCACTGACACACACAAGCAGTACCATTTTAAATTGATTTGCATGTCAATGTGTGAAATAAGTATGTGATCCCCTATCAATCATCAAGGATTCTGGCTCCCAGGTGTCTCTTAAAGGGAGTGCTCCTAATCTCAGCTTGCTACCTGTAAAAAGACACCTGTCCAGAGAAGTAATCAATCAGATTCCAAACTCTCCACCATGGCCAAGACCAAGGACACGTCCAAGAATGTCAGGGACAAGATTGTAGACCTACACAAGGCTGCAATGAGCTACAAGACTATCACCAAGCAGCTTGGTGAGAAGATGACAACAGTTGGTGCGATTATTCGCAAATAGAAGAAACACAAAATAACTGTCAGTCTCCCTCGGTCTGATGCTCCATGCAAGATCTCACCTCGTGGAGTTTTAATGATCATGAAAACGGTGAGGAATCAGCCCAGAACTACACTGGAGGATCTTATTAATGATCTCAAGACAGCTGGGACCATAGTCACCAAGAAAACAAGTGGTAACACACTGCGCCGTGAAGGACTGAAATCCTGCAGCGCCCGCAAAGTCCCCCTGCTAAGGAAAGCACATCTGAAGTTTGCCAATAAACATCTGAATGATTCAGAGGAGAACTGGGTGAATCGAGCTCTTTGGCATCAACTCGCCGTGTTTGGAGGAGGAGTAAAGCTGCCTATAATCCCAAGAATACCATCCTCACCGTCAAACATGGAGGTGGAAACATTATACTTTGGCTGTGTTTTTCTGCTAAGGGGACGGGACAACTGCAGCGCATCAAATGGACGATGGACGGGGCCATGTCCCATCAAATCTTGGGTGAGAACTTCCTTCCCTCATCCTGGGCATTGAAAATGGGTTGTGAATGGGTATTCCAGTATGACAGTGACCCAAAACACAAAGCCAAGGCAACAATGGAGTGGCTCAAGAAGAAGCAAATTAAGGTCCTGGAGTGGCCTAGCCAGTCTCCAGACCTTAATCCCATAGAAAATCTGTGGAGGGAGCTGAAGGTTCGAGTTTCCAAACGTCAGCCTCGAAACCTTAATGACTTGGAGAGGATCTGCAAAGAGGAGTGGGTCAAAATCCCTCCTGAGATGTGTGCAAACCTGGTGGCCAACTACAAGAAACGTCTGACCTCTGTGATTGTCAACAAGGGTTTTGCCACCAAGTACTAAGTCGATGAGGTCAAACTTCAATCAATTTATAACTTTTTTGACATTTTTTTTCTGGATTTTTTTGTTATTCTGGTTCTAACTGTTAAAATACACATACCATTAAAATTATAGACTAATAATTTCTTTGTCAGTGGGCAAACGTTCAAAATCAGCAGGGGATCAAATACTTTTTCCCCTCACTGTACATATATATATATACACACACACATATATATATATATATATATATATATAATGTGTCCCTTATTGATGCATATTATTCTCAAAACCAAAATGCAACTTTTAATTTTTTTTAAAGGTTAATTACATTTTCAATAATCTATTTCTGCGTCACAGTCTCTTTCAGTTTGTCCCTTTCAACACCTTATTACTGGAACAAATACCTACATTACAGTCACCTTCCTCACAACTTTACTAAAAAATAATATTTCTTTACTAAATACCTTCTTGACACAATATAGTTTAATCTTCTTCCTGTCCACAAATGTCCTCTCCATCCTGTCTAAATCCATCACATCTGACCCCATTTTTTTTACTGTATCCCACCCCTACCCATCAGTGTACCCATCACTTTGACTTCTACCTGACCTTCCCCCAGATGCCAATATTAATCTAGCCTAATTCCACCTAATTCTATTATTTAATGGGCTCTTTGAATGCAGCATAATTAATGTGCTCACTGGTGACTGTATAATTACAAATCTATTCTGAGCTGGATTAACACTCCATACGGCCCTAGACAGGGTACCAGTTTAGGACCCCCTCAGCAAAATTGTTCACATTATCTCTTTTTCTCTTATCAGACTCATTGCGATTGGTCTTATACACTGATCTTTGTGAAAAAGTACTAGGGGATTTAAACACTAAACAGGAATTGTTGTAAACTGACAGCAGAATTAGTTTTATTTAAATGTTATTAAAAAATACAAGGTAAAACAAAGTGATTGTCAAAAAAAACAAAACAAAAAAAACAAGGTGGAAATAGTGTTGAATTCGACTATATTTTCCAGTTTGCTTTTTTACTTAATATTGTTATTTAGTTGTCACGTCATTGTTTAGATAAATAGAAAAATTCATTTTCCCTCAAACTGGTCGATGTGGTTATAGAGATTAAATCCCACAGTGCTCTGTGAAGTGGCCAATCCCTCTTTTCCTCATTGCTTTTCGGAAACTCCCCAGGAAGGATTGACGGTTCCACCATATATTTGCGATAATGCTACCTGTCAGTATGTAGAATTCATATACTGCAGCCGTAAAATCAATTAATTACTCTTGGTGCTACGTAGGGTATCCTTTCTGGGATAAATCAAATGATTTTACCCCTTCAGCACATGCATTCAACACTTTTGGTTTATGATCACAGCTTTGTTATCTCTGTTTAACTCTCTCCATGCAGTAGGCCCAGGCTCAACCTACTTACCATCTCTACATCCCTCATGTTTCTCTATATCCTACCAAAATGTTTCAAACCTTTCAGAATATAAAATGGTTTGTAAACAGATATTTTACCCCTCTTTGGTCCCCGAAGTATCCCAACCATTCCCCCCGAGTCTCAAACTCTTTCCTACTTTCTAAATCACCCCTATCTCAAATTGTATCCCAATATAACATGAATACAGAGCTATTTTTAAGGTATGTTTTTAAATTGAAGCATTCATGTAGATATCTTGGCATTTGACACATTCATTTAGGCAAGTATTGTAAGGGATAGCTAATGTGCTTGCTGACCAAGCTCCATGTGTGCTTTACTCTTGGGTAACTGTAGAGTCCTATACATGGGTTCAATACATCATATGTTAAGGAATTTAAAGTCAAGAAAGGGAATCAAATTTATACTTATGGGTAGAAATGAAGTGACTGCCCAAAGCAATACTATTTTATTAGTATTAGGTTTAGTACGTGAGCTTGCACACAGTGTGAGATGCAAGCCAATGGCCATTAAATAATTGATATGTTTAGAAGAGCTCACTAAAATATACTTCACACTTAGAAGAAAAAGACCAAATACTGCCATCTGGTGAACATCAGCTTATACTGCTGAAAAACATATAATTTATTATTATTATTATTATTGCCATTTATATACCGCCAACAGATTCCGTAGTGCTTTACAAAATTATGAGAGGGGGATTTAACTATAAATAGGGCAATTACAAATAAACTTACTGGAACAATAGGTTGAAGAGGACCCTGCTCAATTGAGCTTACATTCTATAGGGTATATATGTGTGTGTGTGTATATGTAACAAAAAGAATGTGGTGAGACCAAACACGAAACCTCCTCACACTCAAAGTCCAAACTTGAGATATTAAGGTGATGTATCACAGTAATTTTTTTTTCTATTTGCACTGTGGGGAGTTTTATCGTGTTCAACCTCACCACAATCTTTTTGGTAATGCAGAAATGCAGTATGAAGTCTGAAGCACAATGCCTGTCTATGTTCATTTGCATGTCAAACTAGGAACTCTGGGATAGTTGAGGAGCTATAATGTTTTGAGTTTCTGTGCCAAAGAAAGACTTCTCAATGTCCAACTTGAGATGAATATTAATTTTTCCAAGTGTATATATATATATATATATGCAAAATTTACTGCTATGCATGAACTATGTATCTCGAGTTGGACCTAAGGAAAAGTCTGCCTTGGGCATAGTAATTCTGAGAGATCTTGTCTTCACAATTCTTAGCTCAACTAATGAGCACAGACTTAATGTTTCACTCTTCATCTTGTATAACAGTAGGTACCTTTAGCAATGCAGCACTGACAGCCAGCACATTGGTTGATTTCATGGATGTATGCATATCTTTAAAATAGACAACAAACTGAAGTATTTTCTGTTTAGTAAACCTACTGACATAAACACTGTTGCATACTTCAAGTTTCATCCTTGGCACTTGAAGGAATCATTACCCCATTCTTAATTCTTAGAGGAACATTCCAGACACCATAACCACTATAATATGGCCTGGTTTTGCAGTGCAAGACTTAGTTTATTGGCTAAGGAGCATCAACTGAACGTGAGCCATAGTGGTTATGGTGCTTTGAGTGGTTCTTTAAATATATAATTCATCATAGTGATAAATTATATATTAATAGGAACTAACAGCATCAGGGAAGACATTTTGGCAGCTTACAGCGATGTAACACCCACTCTGAGTCCCTCCTACCTCTGCACTCTCTACTACTAGCCAACACTTCACATACATATACCACTTCAGGTTTCTGAAGTGCTTTATGTGTATGGAGTCTGTCATTTTCTTGACAGTTCATAAAAATGTCGATTTTAACAGCAATAGCACTTTTATAATTTGGGTTGAAACACACCTTGTTGTGAATCTGTCAGCCAGCGAGGTATTATTCTGATTTTGTTTGCTCCATAGCAGTCTGCCTTCCCAATTCTTAATGAGCTGTACTACAGCTCAAATGAAATGCACACGGAAACCGCGCTCACGTGTGCCCGTTCATGTTTGTGTTCACAGCTCCGGCACAGAGGCTTCTCAATAAGTTAGAAAATTCCTGACACAAAAAGTCTATGTCGCGGAAAAAGGGAAGGGCTTGCAAAGGCTGCAGAGAGCAGATCTGCAGTTTTTACAAGCTACTTTATCATAATCCCACAACAAAAACAGGCAGATAAAATACATGCTTGTTTTCCTTGGGTTTATATCTACTAAATTGTTATAATATACATATATATTTTTCAATGGATTGTTGCTTTATGTATACGACCCACATACCTCATAATAACCCCCATCCAACAAAGTCAAATTAAAAATTAGGATATCCTTTGGAGAGTTTAAGGCATAATACCCTTGGGACTAATTTATTAGTCATCATCAGTCACTAGCTTGCGTTATTTTTATTATTCTTATTTGCATGAAAGCATAACCATAATGCATACATGCTCTTAATCACACACTATTTCTTGCGGACACGATGTATTTCATCTAAACTTATATTTCTAGGTCACGTAAAAAAGATGGGCAATAAAAGCCTATTTGAGTTGCCATAGCAACTTCATAAATATAGCTACATAGATGTAGAAATTAAAGTGAAAATAGCACCATGTGTCAACATCCTAGAATCAATTTGTGTGGATGTCACATCCAATTTATTGTGGATTACATCTGATGCAAACACAAATGGTCAACATGAGTCTTACAGTAACATAGTGAGTAAAATAACAGACACATCTTCACAGATAAACCAATGCTACAAACGTATTTACAGGAAGCATTAAAACACAGCAAAGTTTATTTACTGAATTGGGAATAGTGGAGAACTGATAAGAGAATTGCAAATTGTATGAAAAAATAATCTTTTTTTTTCCTCAGTACAGCTGTATGTGTGTGTATCTATGAGTTTAGTGTGTATGTGTGTATGATTATGGGTTTGTGTACATGAATGCATATGTATGAGCCTGTATGTGTGTATGGATGAGTCTGGAAGACTGTGTGTTTATGTGTGTATATATGAGTATGTGTGTGTTTGTATATGAGTATGTGTGTATGTATGTCAATGTGTGTGTCTGTGTATATATGTCCATGTGTGTATATGTGAAGGTATGAGTATGTGTGTGTTTGTATATGAGTATGTGTGTATGTATGTCAATGTGTGTATATGTGAAGGTATGTAAAATAGATGAACATAAGTAGGTGTAAATATCAATGTGTACGCGTATGTATGTCTGTATGTGCGTGTAATTTACCTAACAAAACCGGGTTGGATGAGGTGTAGAGGGAGACAATTTTTTTTTTAATTATTTTTTTTTTCTCACCTCTACCAAGAATTAACACAACTAACAAACTACATTTGGCGATGCAGACATGAAACACATTAGATCAAAGAAAGTGGAGCTTATTGTATAGTGAAGAGAATGGTAGTAGCAAAAAAGGGGGATAACCCCTAACCCTAACCTAGACATGAAACACTAAATGCTGTTTCTAACAATGTCAACATAGAAATCATAATTATCCAAAAATAACAGCATCCCTTTCTCTCATTTTGTCCTTTTTTACTCTTAGAGTGTTCACTTTGGCTCTTGTTGCATTTTCTTTTGTCAGTCCTAAGTACCCTCAACTATTTTGCTTTTTAATTCTCATGCTACTCTTGAACCACCCCCTCCTCTTCTGCTTTTGCTGCCCCTAGTTTTCAGCAGTTTTGGTAGGGGAAAAGAGGCCTACACATGCACTGATCCAGGTGTATGAAGATTTTGAATTCATTTTCTGTTATCCCCTTAGTAAAGAGACCTAATATGAGTTGACAAGATGTAGCACTGGCAGAAACCAACTGGGTACATAAGGGGTCGTAAAATAGCAGGGTTGCCCAACATAGGGCCTTGTTAAAATACAGGCCTATCTCCATTACAATGCAGGGTCGTTACATTCATCAGTTTCTAAAATTAAAAAAAGAAATAAGCACATAATGATTGTTTATTAAATAGTTTTCTAAACAAGCATTCGGTTCTCTAACCTACTTGGGGCCATTTTTTTTTTATTTATTTTTTTTAAAGTATCCACATATAATAGACAAATTATCTAAATTTAGTGAAAATGAATAATTCCACTCATGCAGATGCTGCTCTGTTGTTTTATTACAAAAAACAAATAGGGTTATTCACTACAGTGCGAATTCAAAGTTAATTTCAAGTTTAAAGGGACACTATAGTCACCAGAACAACTGCAGCTTATTGAATTTCTTCTGGTGAGTAGAATCATTACCTTCAGGCTTTTTGCTGTAAACACTGTCTTTTCAGAGAAAATGCATTGTGTACATTACAGCCTAGTGATAACTTCACTGGCCACTCCTCAGACAGCTGTTAGAGATCCTTACTGGGTCATGGCTGCCTAAAATGCATCCAAACATTCAGTATCTCCTCCCTCTTCATGCAGACACTGAACTTTCCTCATAGAGATACATTGATTCAATTCATCTCTATGAGGAGATGCTGATTGGCCAGGGCTGTGTTTAAATCATGCTGGCTCTGCCCCTGATCTGCCACCTTGTCAGTCTCAGCCAATCCTATGGGGAAGCACTGTGATTGGATAAGGCTACCACTTCTGATGATGTCAGCACACTGCTTGTTTTTCTGAGTCTAACAGCATGCAGAGTTACAGCTTCAAGCTTGAATACAGTAAGATTTTTACTATATTTATGGATGCATGAGGGGCCCAGGGGGCTAGATGGTGGTTTTAACACTATAGGGACAGGAATACATCTTTGTGCTTGTGACCCTATAGTGATCCTTTAATTGTACTCTATAGGTACCCAGAGACAGAAGCGTAACTAGAATCCACTGGGGCCCCCCCTCCTTGATGTCTCATTAACCCCCAATCCTCCCCTCCCAGTGTCTCATTGTCATGCCCAGGCCCCCCAATTGGTCTCATTCGTCGACCCCAAAGTCCCTCCATGTGTCTCCAAAGTCTCCCCCCTCCCCTCCAGGTGTCCCATTTCTCCCTCTCTCCCCCTCCCTGTGTCCCATTACTACCTCTCTCCCCCCCTCCCCTCCATGTGTCCCATTGTTACTTCTCTTCTCCCTTCCCCTCCCTGTGTCTTATTGTTACCTCTCTCTCCCCTCCCCGTGTCCCATTGTTCCCTCTCTCTCCCTTGAGGCTGTAATGTAAACACTGCATTTTCTCTGAAACAAACCTGAAGGGAATGATTATAATCACCAGATCAAATACAATAAGCTGTAGTTGTTCTGGTGACTACAATGTCCCTTTGATTGTAAATACATCTACTCATTATGCTTCATGTATACTGATATAATCTCTTCTTCAATTTTATAAATCTGGTAATTCCACCATTAGATTAATGCTCCATTAGAGCAAACGTTAGATAATGTTGACTTGACAAATAATAAACATTTTATTAAATTACCTGATTTACTCTTTCTAATGTTCTCCCAATAAATTCACATTTCCATTCTTGAGGTGTTTATTCTCCAAAATACTATTAGTCTTAGCCCCAGACACTCACTTAGACACCTCCTTTTCACATCTAGCTGCAAGTGGCCTAACCTTTCTGGAATCTTATGAAATGACAGGGTCTGTATGATGTAAAACACTGACTGTGACACGTGTGTGATCTCATAGGTTAAGCTGTGCCCATGCCATGCATATCTCCATAGCTCAAAACTATTAATGAAAGCTAAGTAACAGGTATAAATTACTATGATTATCTACTGTATAGACTTAAATCTACATATTTACTCTGAAAAATATTGCTGATTATTAACCCATTCTTTCAAACTTCACATACATCCTCCTGTATTTTTATATAAAAGGATTTCCTTTCATTTTCAAATTGAAAACAACACCTTAAAATTACTTTCTGGCTTTTTTTTTTTTTTTTTTGAATTCCTCCTGCAAACAGTGCTGCTCAAGGTGTCTCTGAATTCCAAATGTCCTCTCTAATTCTCTGGATCTCAAAACTGAACTTCTTAGGTCCCTCTTGTGCACAACATTTAATTCTGCAAAAGTCAGCTGGAAGATCAGACCAGTCAAGTCACACAATCTCTTCATGTGACACTCAATTTTCACACAGTCCTCTCAATCACCCAAAGCTTGGCTCTGTCTCCTGGGGCCAGCAGGGCTGCTAAATACATGTTTAAATGTACTTGCGCTGCACTTGCGCTGTAGACTAGGGCATTTAATCAGGACCTAGGGCAGCACAAAACCAAGATACACCACTGACTACATACAAACTTACCCCTTCATTCAAATGTCAACACTACACACATACACACCCCTGCATTCAAGTGCCAATACTAGACATAAGTTTACTCTTGGTGCATTAAAGGGGTAACAGGCAGTAGGGGGGGTGCACAGAGCATCAGTAGAGGCATAGTGCAGGCATCTGTCTACTGATGCATTGCTGATGGTATCTGGTGCCTGCTCTGCATCTGTTTCGTTAGTAGTTGTGGAGCACTGTGTCTACCGCTTCCACCCCTATCAATCAGCAGCTGGAATACTCTATTCTTGGCTAGAAATTATTATTGTGCAACTGTTTTATATATATATATATATATATATATATATATACAGTTGCAAGAAAAAGTATGTGAACCCTTTGGAATGATATGGATTTCTGCACAAATTGGTCATAAAATGTGATCTGATCATCATCTAAGTCACAACAATAGACAATCACAGTCTGCTTAAACTAATAACACACAAAGAATGAAATGTTGCCATGTTTTTATTGAACACACCATGTAAACATTCACAGTGCAGGTGGAAAAAGTATGTGAACCCTTGGATTTAATAACTGGTTGAACCTCCTTTGGCAGCAATAACTTCAACCAAACGTTTCCTGTAGTTGCAGATCAGACGTGCACAACGGTCAGGAGTAATTCTTGACCATTCCTCTTTACAGAACTGTTTTAGTTCAGCAATATTCTTGGGATGTCTGGTGTGAATCGCTTTCTTGAGGTCATGCCACAGCATCTCAATCGGGTTGAGGTCAGGACTCTGACTGGGCCACTTCAGAAGAAGTATTTTCTTCTGTTTAAGCCATTCTGTTGTTGATTTACTTCTATGCTTTGGGTCATTGTCCTGTTGCAACACCCATCTTCTGTTGAGCTTCAGCTGGTAGACAGATGGCCTTAAGTTCTCCTGCAAAATGTCTTGATAAACTTGGGAATTCATTTTTCCTTCGATGATAGCAATGATAGCAATCTGTCCAGGCCCTGACGCAGCAAAGCAGCTCCAAACAATGATGCCCCCACCACCATACTTCACAGTTGGGATGAGGTTTTGATGTTGGTGTGCTGTGCCTTTTTTTGCCACACATAGTGTTGTGTGTTTCTTCCAAACAACTCAACTTTGGTTTCATCTGTCCACAGAATATTTTGCCAGTACTGCTGTGGAACATCCAGGTGCTCTTGTGCAATCTGTAAACGTGCAGCAATGTTTTGTTTGGACAGCAGTGGCTTCCTCTGTGGAAATGAAATCCATTCTTGTTTAGTGTTTTACTTATTGTAGATTCGCTAACAGGGATGTTAGCATTTACCAGTGACGTTTGTAAGTCTTTAGCTGACACTCTAGGATTCTTCTTCACCTCATTGAGCAGTCTGCGCTGTGCTCTTGCAGTCATCTTTACAGGACGGCCACTCCTAGGAGGGTAGCAGCAGTGCTGAACTTTCTCCATTTGTAGACAATTTGTCTTACCGTGGACTGATGAACAGCAAGGCTTTTGGAGATACTTTTATAACCCTTTCCAGCTTTATGCAAGTCAACAATTCCTAATCGTAGGTCTTCTGAGAGCTCTTTTGTGCAAGGCATATTTCTCATCAGGCAATGCTTCTTGTGAAAAGCAAACCCAGAACTGGTGTGTGTTTTTTATAGGGCAGGGCAGCTGTAACCAACACCTCCAATCTCATCTCATTGATTGGACTCCAGTTGGCTGACATCTCACTCCAATTAGCTCTTGGAGATGTCATTAGTCTAGGGGTTCACATACTTTTTCCACCTGCACTGTGAATGTTTACATGGTGTGTTCAATAAAAACATGGCAACATTTCATTCTTTGTGTGTTATTAGTTTATTAGTGATTGTCTATTGTTGTGACTTAGATGATGATCAGATCACATTTTATGACCAATGTGTGCAGAAATCCATATCATTCCAAAGGGTTCACATACTTTTTCTTGCAACTGTATATAAAAGTCGAAGTGTTAGCAGTTTTCCGGTCTGGACCTTTCAGGTGTGCTAACACAATGCCAAGGAAGAAAGGCATTGACAATGATGTTAAAGAAGCAAGTGTTTCTGCCAATTAAAGAGTTTTAAGGCCATTTCCAAATAATTTAAAGTCCACCATTCTACAGTGAGAAGATTATTCAAAAGTAGAAAACATTCAAGACAGTTGTTAATCTTCCCAGGAGTGCACGTCCCAGCAAATTCACCCCAAGGTCAAACCGCGCAATGCTCGGACTCTACAGGCCTCAGTCAGCATGTTAATTGTTAATGGAACACAAAAAGGAACTGCTGACCAGATGGTGTTATATACCCTATTTAGGTGGTTTGCCCCCAACTAACCAAGTAAGTATGTAATAAAACTTACTTTATTTCCAACACTGCATGAGTCCGCCGGCACTGGCCATGCCTCCGACCCCAATCCACCTCCTTGCTGACATCAGAATTTTTCACCATAGGGAAAACATTGGATTGGCTCAAGTGAGAAAGAAGATGGGGCGGGTCCAAACGCCAGCTTGGCCAATCAGCACCTCCTCATAGAGATGCATTCAATCAATGCATCTCTACGAGGAAAATTCTGCATCTCCATGCAGAGCGTGAAGACACTGTGCAGCACTGCCCCAGGAAGTGACTCCAGTGAGGAGTGGCCACTGAAGGTGTCCCAAGGAGGCAATGTATACACTGCATTTTCTCTTAAAAGGCAGTGCAAACATGAAAATGCCTGAAGGGAATGATTATACTCACAGAACTATATTAAGCTGTAGTTGTTCTGGTGACTATAGTGTCCCTACAAAGTTCATGACAGTACATTCAGAAAAAGACTGAACAAGTATGGCTTGTTTGGAATGGTTACCAGGAGAAAGCGTTGTATCGCTAAAAAGAATATGGCAGCACGGCTTAAGTTTGCAAAGTTGCATCTGAGCAAACCACAAGACTTCTGAAACAATGTCCTTTATACAGACGAGACCAATGTGGAGATTTGGGCTTGTTTTGCAATCACAGGACCTGAAAACCTTGCAGTCATTGAGTTGACCATGAACTCCTCTATAAACCAAAGTATTCTAGAGTAAAATGTGAGGCCATCTGTCCGACAGCTAAAGCCTGGGCGAAATTTGGTCATGCAACATGACAATGATCTCAAGCACATCAGCAGCTCTACAACAGAATGGCTGAAAAAGAAAATAATCAAGGTGTTGCAATGGCCCAATCAAAGTCCAGACATCAATGCAATTGAAATGCTGTGGCAGGATCTTAAGAGAACTATGTATAAACAAATGCCAGCAAACTTCAATGAACTTAAGCAACATTATAAAGAAGAGTGGGCCAAAATTCCTTCACAATGATGGGTGAGACTGATAAAGTCATACAGAAAACCATTTCTTAAAGTTATTGTTGCTAAAGATGGCTATAGAAGCCATTGAATCATAAGGTGTACTTAGTTTTTTAGATTGGCTTTATTTTTGTTAAATAAATCATGACACAGTGTAATATGCAATGTGTTGTTGTTCATCCGAGGTTGTATTTACCTCATTTTAATACCTGCTAAGGAACAAATGATTATTATGTCCTGATATGTTTCAATTATATGTAAAACCATAGAATTCAAACAGGGTGTACTTTCTTTTTCCCATGACTGTGTATGTATGTGTGTGTAAGTCTGTGTGTGTATATAAATGTGTGTTTGTGTATGAGTGTGTGTATATGTGTTTATGTGTGTTTGCATATGAGTCTGTATGCATGTATATCAATAAGTGTATCTGTGTATGTGTGTGTGTATATGAATGTAAGTATGTGTGAATATGAATGTAAGTATGTGTGAATATGAATGTCTAAGTATTTTGATGTGTAAGTGCATATGATTGTGAGTATGTACATGCCATTTCTCTAACAAAAGTGGGTGTATAGTAAGACACAAATGTATTTTTCGTCAGTTAGAGAAGTGGTACCAAAATATATTTCTGTTTCTGCCACAGCTGCCATATAATCTAGGTATGGCTCTAGTACAGGGGTAGGCAATCGTCGGCACTCCAGATGTTTTGGACTACATCCACCATAATGCTCTTACAGCCATAATGCTAGCAAAGCCTCAAGGGAGTTGTAGTCCACATTATCTGGGGTGCCGAAGGTTGCTCATCCCTGCTCTAGTACATCCAACCACTCAACTGTGTCCAAAGGTCAACATTACATACAAATTCACCCCTACATTCACATTAACATACTCCATACAAAACATGTTTATATTCAAACACACAGACACTGCTCACAAATACAACCATTGCAGAATGGACAAATGGCAGATTCTGAACTGGCAAAGCATTATTAAATAGATGTACCTTTGGGCCATCCTTGCGCTAGATTGGGACTCAAAATATTTCTTGCACCAGAGATCTCTCTACATTTCTGCCACTGACTCCAACACCCACACATGCTATGCTATATCATGCATTAAAAACAATAAACTATAGTGGATTTTATAAATTACTGAAGAAAAATCCCACAAGGCTTTTAGATTTGAAACTGTAAGATCCTGTAAAAAAAATTATGTTTTTGGAATTTGACTCATTTTACAGTAATTAAAAATACATGAATATCAGTGTATCATTTTACATACTTTTCTTGTAAGACATATCTTTTCACAACATCTGGTATGTCTCTTTCCGGCCATAAGAGTTTAGTATAATTTTGACTCAAAGTTCCTTAAAGAACTTTCTGTATATTTACCCTAGTCTAAAAATGTAAAAACATTTTTACAGTTATTGTATATTACTATATTCGGCCCTCCCATTTTTAATACAAATAAGGCTTATTTAATTTGGGGGTAAAAACCAAAGAAAAAAATTACATGCGCTCTCTCCCAAATCCCTTTGTATATTTAAACAAATGGAGGTTATCTAGTTACTCCAATCGCCTGATGTGTACTATGGTCGTTGCTGCCACCCAACAGTAGTGGGAGTTTGAGCGCAGGACTTTTTTTTGTATTTAATTTCATTTTGGCTATAGAATTCATCCTTCCCTGCTATGTGTTTGTTCTGGTCCATTTTCCAGGTATCTATTTAGTACAACACTTCTTCATGTAAAATGCTATCACCACATCTGCAATACAGATGGCCTCCATTTTTACATTTGGGTAAGCATTCCAAATTATTTAATATTTTTATATAAACGTAAAAAAAATATATTTTCAAAATATAAAAAAAATAGGTCAGGGAGCCTGGCAGGGAACCAAGATGGCCGCGTGAGCCGATAGCTCCCGAGACCCAGGCACATAACAGCAACTCAAAGCGCACTGGCAGGGCGGCAATCCCCACCAACCAACCCACTCACCCACCGGGTACCCCACAGCAATGGGCGGCAGCCGGAAAAACCGGGACACGCAGCCGTCGGTCGCCTCGCACTTCAGAGTGCAGGGGGACCCGGCGCCATCTTCCCCACGTGGCGCTGAAAACTCTGACTCGGAGCACAGCGAGCCCTCAGCTCCGGAGTCAGCACCGCTGACGAAAGCCGACCTCCAGCGGCTGCTTAAAGAGGCAGCAGCCGATATAAAAAATCACATGGCAGCAGAATTGGAGAAGCAGCTCCAGAGCCTGAGGGCAGAAATCACTGATCTGGGGGAGCGGACAGGGCAAGTGGAGCACAGAGTGGACGACATTATGGACACAGTGACCGCCCAGGCAGACACCATTTCAACTCTGCAATCACGCATAGAAACACTGGAAAACGGACTGGAAGACCTCAGCAATAGATCCAGACGAAACAACATCAGGATCAGAGGCCTCCCAGAAACCATCACTGGAGAGTTACTCCACTCCACACTGCAAGAGGTATTTCTGACCCTCTTACCTGACAAAACCCCACAAGAGCTATCCATGGACAGAGCCCACAGGGCCCTGAAGCCCCCTAGCCAAGACCACACAGCCCCCAGAGATGTGATAGTGAGGCTTCACTACTACTCCGTCAAGGAAGCACTTATGGCGGCGACCAGAAAAAGCCCGCCAAAACTGGACACCGCCACGCTGGCATTCTACCAAGACCTAGCACCCACCACGCTAGCCAAACGTCGAGAGCTGAAACCGCTCACAACGGCACTAACCCAAGCAGGCTTAGCCTACAGGTGGGGGCACCCCTTCAAACTCCTTGTCCGCAGAGACAACACGACCCACATCCTCACAGACCCCTCCAAACAGCAAGCTTTTGCCTCCAAACTGGGCCTGCGCCTACCAGCGGCAAGATCTGACACCACTACCACCACTGCACGGAGACGACCCCCAGCACTACAACCACTGTGGGAAAAACCATCGCCGCAAAGATACCACCACGCCGGGAACAGCCCAAAAGCTACACCAAGCACCGGACCGAAGATGACCTGACTCCATCGCACCGACCCTGAACCCAGACAAGACGCACCGAAACGACGGCTTCAATAAAGAGCAAGCCGTAACACAGAGACTGCACCTATCCAACGACCCATCAAATATCCTTTACGTACTTTAAATGTAGAGACGCTGGTCATACGTGCCACGATTGTTTATTTGTCTACTTGTATACATGTGAACAGCTAGCGAGCCCTGCAAATGTGCACGGCTCAAACTAGAAAAGAGGCACCACACCTAGCACCAAGGGGACCAGACAGCGGGGGGTAGGGGAGCAGGGGGGAACGCCACACCACTTCAGCGGGTAAAACTAGGGGGAGTTGGGAGGGGGGAGGAAGTAAGTGGGAACGGGCTGGGACGATAGGGAAAACCCACACTGAACCACCTGACCCCCAGACAATAGGCTACACGCCACCCCACTGGAACAACCTGGGGGAGACGGGGGGGAGAACGCCCCATAACTGAACACCAGGGACCCAGGAAAGCCGGGACCGCCCTAACCCCGACCTCGACACCAGGAACCCCAGCCCAAGGGACCATGCTGACACCCCTCCCCCAGAAGGGCCCCCTAACCCACGGGAGCCACCAACCCCCCCAGACAGATCTATAACTAACAGACCCAAAGACACCACCCCCCACTCCCAACCCATGACTGCCCAGTGGAAATCCGCACACACCTGGACCGGGACGCACCTCAGGACTTACCCCCACCACGCCCCACGTTAACACCTGGGCACTGGAGTCCCACCTAAGGGACATTCCCAACACACCACTAAACTTGAACCTGGCACAGACCATAAGTCCAGGAAGTTGTATATATGTTCACAGTTATTTTTCTTTGTACCCACAGTTTACCCCTGAAGAGTACCATGGCGGGACACGGGACCTTAGAACCACGTCCAAAACGGGAAGAAACCCGACGCAACATCCCCAAACCTCCACCCACAACACAGGGAGCAGGACCAAGGCACGATCGACACCGCAGTACCCCTCACACCACAATGCTAGCTAAGGTAACATGCATATCCATTAACTGCAAGGGGCTCAACCACCCCTCGAAACGCCACCGGGTTATGCGCTGGGCCAACAGGTCGGGGGCAGACGTGGTCTTCCTCCAGGAGACACACTACGCTCATACACGCCCGTTCCCTCTCCTAAGCTGTCACTACCAAACCTGTCACCTCGCCAACTCACATACAGGCAAACATAATGGGGTGGCAATTTTACTGAAAAAAAATTGCCCTATACACCTTAAAGACGTCCAAAAAGACCCACAAGGACGATATATAACAGCACTTGGCACTATTGGACCCACAAAAATAGCTCTGACCTCCATATATGCACCGACGACTCCAGACCCACAATTTTGGCAGAAAATACAAGCTCACCTTAGCCAACATCCTAACTACCAAAGAATAATAGGGGGCGACTTCAACGCTACAATCTCCCCATCCATAGACAGACAACGCTACTCCCCCCACACCCAGCAACCCACCCATCCCTCCAGAGCGGACAAAATGTTGGCCGACTTCATAACCCAAACGGGCCTCATAGACATATGGAGATCTCAACACCCAACAGACCGTGACTACACGTTCTACTCGCACCCCCATCACACTTACTCCCGCATTGACCTCTTTCTCATCTCACCATCCCTAATCCCCCACGTCACAAAGTCTGCAATAGGCAACATTACCTGGTCTGACCACGCAGACATCACACTACACCTCCAACCACCACAAATCTCACGACCCTGGACCTGGAGGCTCAACCCTATACTACTCCATGACCCCCAAATAGTTGCCCAACTGAAGACAGAACTCACCCAATACTTCGACACCAATAAAGACTCGGTGCAATCACACGCGGTACTTTGGGCAGCACACAAAACAGTGCTCAGGGGATCCCTGATCAGCATAGCCACGGCGCAAAAAAAAAAACACATAGCCCACATAACATCCCTACTGGACCAGATCAGACAACTCGAAGCACAACACAAACTAACCCCCACACAAGATCTCACAACACAACTGCACCACCAGCGCCATGCCCTTAAACAGGCCATGGCGAAAGACGCAACTAAAGCTTTACAATGGACAAAACAAATGTTCTACGAAAAATCAAACAAAGCAGACACACTACTGGCCCGAAGGCTACGCAAACGCCAGCAAGCCAAGCAAATCACCACCATCCATACCCCCACAGGCCAACCAACTGACATACCCAATAAAATAGCCGAGACCTTCCAGAAGTATTTCACTGACCTATACGACCACTCCCCTCAACACCGCCAAGATGACGGCCCCCTACATGATAACATACAAACCCTCCTAGCAAAGGCCCACATTCCGACACTCACGACGGAGGCTCAAGCACACCTCTCTACAGAAATTACAGAGGAGGAGGTGAGGAGAGTCATAGGCACCACAAAACCCAACAAAAGCCCAGGCCCGGACGGATACTCGGGCATCTACTACAAAACATTCACAGACAACCTGCTACCCTACATGACAAAGCTATATAACTCGCTCATGACTGGAGATCAGCTGCCCGAGGACATGCTGGAGGCAAACATTTGCCTACTACCCAAACCTGGCAAACCGCATACAGAACCAGGTCACTACAGACCCATTTCCCTATTAAACGTAGACATCAAAATCTTCACCAAAATCCTTGCCAACAGACTGCTCCCCCACATTCCATCGATAATCCACCCGACCAGGTCGGATTTGTCCCCACAAGACAAGCGAGCGACAACACCAGACGGACTTTAGACCTCATATGGGTAGCCAATCACCGTCACATCCCCACCCTCCTACTATCCCTTGACGCCGAGAAGGCATTTGATAGACTACTATGGCCCTTCCTCTTCGCCACCTTAGAGAAACTCCAATTCCCAACACCATTCATGACAGCCCTCAAAACGATCTACTCAGTCCCAAAAGCAAAATTACTCATCCCAAATGCGCAACCCCCCCACTTCCCTATACATAACGGAACGAGGCAGGGCTGCCCACTGTCACCGATCCTTTTTGCCCTATCATTGGAACCACTTTTACACCTCATACGCACCACCGCTACCATCACGGGCATTACAGTACGCTCCCAAGCTTACAAGGTGGCGGCGTACGCCGATGACCTGCTCCTAACGCTAACTGAACCCCTCACCGCCCTCCCACCACTCCTGAAACTGGTGAAAGAATACTCAGCAGCCTCAGGATATAAACTAAACCTGGACAAGACAGAGGCACTTAGCATAAATATCGACCAAAACACGATGGAGACACTACTGGAAACATACAGGTTTCGCTACAACACATCCCACATCCCATACCTAGGTATACAGCTACCAGCAGCACTACACCGCACGTACGCCCTGAACTATACTCCAATGATACAGAAAGCAACGGACGATCTCAAAAGATGGCAAAACCTATCACTTTCATGGTTAGGCCGCATTGCATCAGTAAAGATGAACCTCCTACCCTGCTTCCTTTACCTATTCCAAACCCTCCCCATCCCACTCCCCACAACAGACGCAAAATATGTCCAAAAACTAATAGACAACTTTATCTGGGCAAATAAAAGACCCAGAATAAAAAGGAGCACCATGTACATCCCCAATAGGACGGGAGGACTGGGACTACCCCATCTCCAAAACTACTATTACGCCGCACAGCTCACACAGATCCAACACTGGCACACCCCGCAGGGGATCAAACGATGGGCGGACCTGGAACATGACCTATTTGGACGCGACCACCCATCCCTCTACATATGGGTACCAAAGAAATCACGCCCCCTACCACCACCACTGCCCCCAGCAATCACGAACTCAATAGACTTGTGGGATAAAACGTCCCGGAAATTCCCCATCATAAACAACCCGACACCATTGACGCCAATACTACGCAATAGAGCATTCCCCCCAGGGTTAACACCCAAAGACTTTGCACACTACGAGCAAAACGACCTGTCTAGACTGCACCACTTCTACACGGGAACGCAAATTACCCCATACAACGACCTTCCCAACACGCAGGCAACATATACCACTCACGATTTCTTTCGCTACATACAACTACGAAGCTTCTTAGAGCAACCCGACAATGCCAAAGCAGCCACCACCACGCTCACACGGTTTGAGAGGTCATGCCTACATAACCCACTCCACAAAGGTCAAATCACGGAAAACTACACACTTCTTATCACCAACCAACCCAAGGGGGCCTCAGCATATGTGGCGGCTTGGGAGAGGGACTTAGGGCCACCGGACGACCCCACGGACTGGCAAGATATCTGGGAGGCAACGGCCTCAATATCCATATGCGTTAACCATAAGGAGCAAGCGTATAAAACACTGCTCCGATGGTACCTAACCCCGGTACGTTTGTACCATATGGGCAAAGCAGACGCGGACCTATGCTGGAAAAACTGCGGGCAGAGAGGCACATACATACACACATGGTGGCATTGCCCTAAACTGGCCCCATTGTGGGCGGAAGTAGCTACCCTAGTCTCAACACTCCTCCAGACCACCATACCATTAGACCCCTGGACCTGGCTCCTCTCCAGACCATGAGAGGACCTGACCAGAGCCCAAAACAAAATGACAAACCGGATAGCCTTAGCGACTAGACGGGCAATAGCCGAAGTATGGGGTTCGTCAAACACCCCCACACTGCAAACGATCATACGCAAAACCAAGGAAGCAATACACATGGATAGGCTATCAGCCATAATTCATGAGACCTCTAAACACTTCCACAGAATCTGGGACCCCTGGTTATCCGATCCCCACCTACAATAAGGGCACACGGACAGCCTCCACCTCACCCACCAGGCCCGCTACTCCAACATAGCGATCAAAATACCAACGCACGGAAACTCACAGTACAAATATTACCCCAACCCGAACCATTGGATGTCTACTGGGCTCCCGAAATAGTGTCCCACCATGGTACTCTCACCCTTGTACATAGGTTCTTTTTTGTCAGTTCTGCACAATTTCTCATTTAGTGAATAAACTCCCTAAAGGTTACAGTGCTTCCCCCCATCAAATTTCCTTTCTAAAAAAAATAAGCCCTTTCTTCCCCATTCAGACGCTCCAGAGATATCAGAGCTGATTGGGAACAATTGAGGTTAATTGGTAAGAATTTACTTTGACCAATTTGATTTGTTCTAAAAATAAAATAACTAAGGCCAGATGTCCTCTGGATAATAGACATAAATACATCATACCTGTAGCATCATGGTGTTACCGGAGGAATAACAGGAACAAACCGCAGAAGCCACACATAGAGATATGGACACAAGTCTTTAGGAATTAACAGGTCTTTTATTTACACACCGATCGGGTCTCACACTGAACTTGTGTTCAAAAGGTATGAGCCCAGAGCATAGTTTGCACAGGCTATTTATTAACAATAACTCCTCCCATTCATAGCTCCACTCACACATACCCTTAGACCAATTAGTGAACAGGATATTCAGGATCACCTAATATGGGCAGACCGTATGACTCCTTTTAAAGGACAAAGGAATGTGACTACAGTTGATGCACATGCTCAGTACATTGATGACAGTATCTTAGCTACATGTAACTAACTAACAGATACAACAAACACCTGTACTTGTATATGGCACATGGAGATTTCAGGCCTACTAAATTTTGAACCATGTTGAAATTCCATCACAATGGGAAATATAATCCACAACAGTCAGAGGGCTCTAGTACATGTATGACATCATAATAATATGGCAGAAACTCATTTACACAATGTTTTTTTTTGTAGTGTGCTCTGCGCACTCAAAGTAAGGCTATCTCATTTCCTCTCCACTTAATGTCACCACACTGTTATTTGGAAGATCACATAATGTGCTATATTTAAACATGTTTAGCTCATTTGTATTGAGCAGTATAAGATACATAGATAGATAGATAGCACCTTTAGCAGCAATAACTTGAAGTTATCAATTTCTGTATGACTTTATCAGTCTCTCACATCATAGTGGTGGAATTTTGGCCCACTCTTCTTTACAACGTTGCTTCATTTCATTGAGGTTTGCTGGCATCTGTATGGACAGCTCTCTTAAGGTCCCACCACAGCATTTTAATTGGGTTGAGGTGTGGACTTTGACTGGGCCATTGCAACACCTTCATTCTTTTCTTTTTCATTAATTCTGTTGTAGAATTGCTGAGGTGCATGGAATTATTGTCCTATTGCAAGACCCAGTTTTGGCCAACCTTTAGGTGTCAGACAGATGGCCTCACATTTGGCTCTAGAAAACATTGGTATACAGAGGAATTCATGGTCAACTCAATGACTGCAAGGTTCCCAGGTCCTGTGACTGCATAAGAAGCCCAAGTCATCACCCCTCCACCACTGTGCTTGACAGTTGGTATGAGGTGTTTGTGCTGATATGCTGTGTTTAATTTTTGCCAAACGTGGTGCTATGCAATATGGCCAAACATCTCCAGTTTGGCCTTGTCTGTCCAAAGAACATTGTTCCAGAAGTCCTGTCTTTTGTTCAGTTGCAACTTTGCAAACATAAGCTGTGCTGACATGTTCTTTTTAGAGAGAAAAGGCTTTCTCCTGGCAACCCTTCCAGACAAACCTTACTTGTTCAGTTTTTTTTCTAACTGTACTGTAATGAGGTTTAGCATTTAACATGCTAACTGGGGCATGTAGAGTCTGAGATTTAACGCTTGTGTTTTGTTTTTTTCAATTTGTCTGAGCTTTTCATGGTCTGACCTTGGGATGAATTTGCTGGGACGTCCACTCTTGGTAAGCTTGGCAACTGTCTTGAATGTTTTTCACTTTTGAATAATCTTTCACACTGTAGAATGGTGGTCTTTAAATTGTTTGGAAATTGCCTTATAACCCTTCCCAGTTTGATGGGTACAGGGTCAGTCTAGACAGCAAAGGTCCACAGGCTAGTAAACATGCAAGTGTCATCGTTTGCACCCACCTCCAGGTAGTAGGGTTTCTGAGGATTGAGAAGATGCAGAACAGTGGCAGTGGCAGCTTTCAGCACCACAGAGAACAGATGGAAAAATGCTCAGGGCCGGCGCGTCCATAAGGCGGCACAGGCGGCCGCCTTAGGGCGCACCGGCACTGGGGGCGCAAAATTCCAGTGACCGGCAGGAGGGAAGTGCTCCCTCCTGCCAGGTCACCTCCTGGATCCCCGGCGCGGCGTGCGGCTGAATTGGATGCCGAGGTGGCGAGGGAGCTCTGATCTCTCTGAAAACGACCTGTCTAGACTGCACCACTTCTACACGGGAACGCAAATTACCCCATACAACGACCTTCCCAACACGCAGGCAACATATACCACTCACGATTTCTTTCGCTACATACAACTACGAAGCTTCTTAGAGCAACCCGACAATGCCAAAGCAGCCACCACCACGCTCACACGGTTTGAGAGGTCATGCCTACATAACCCACTCCACAAAGGTCAAATCACGGAAAACTACACACTTCTTATCACCAACCAACCCAAGGGGGCCTCGGCATATGTGGCGGCTTGGGAGAGGGACTTAGGGCCACCGGACGACCCCACGGACTGGCAAGATATCTGGGAGGCAACGGCCTCAATATCCATATGCGTTAACCATAAGGAGCAAGCGTATAAAACACTGCTCCGATGGTACCTAAACCCGGTACATTTGTACCATATGGGCAAAGCAGACGCGGACCTATGCTGGAAAAACTGCGGGCAGAGAGGCACATACATACACACATGGTGGCATTGCCCTAAACTGGTCCCATTGTGGGCGGAAGTAGCTACCCTAGTCTCAACACTACTCCAGACCACCATACCATTAGACCCCTGGACCTGGCTCCTCTCCAGACCACGAGAGGACCTGACCAGAGCCCAAAACAAAATGACAAACCGGATAGCCTTAGCGACTAGACGGGCAATAGCCGAAGTATGGGGTTCGCCAAACACCCCCACACTGCAAACGATCATACGCAAAACCAAGGAAGCAATACACATGGATAGGCTATCAGCCATAATTCATGAGACCTCTAAACACTTCCACAGAATCTGGGACCCCTGGTTATCCGATCCCCACCTACAATAAGGGCACACGGACAGCCTCCACCTCACCCACCAGGCCCGCTACTCCAACATAGCGATCAAAATACCAACGCACGGAAACTCACAGTACAAATATTACCCCAACCCGAACCATTGGATGTCTACTGGGCTCCCGAAATAGTGTCCCACCATGGTACTCTCACCCTTGTACATAGGTTCTTTTTTGTCAGTTCTGCACAATTTCTCATTTAGTGAATAAACTCCCTAAAGGTTACAGTGCTTCCCCCCATCAAATTTCCTTTCTAAAAAAAATAAGCCCTTTCTTCCCCATTCAGACGCTCCAGAGATATCAGAGCTGATTGGGAACAATTGAGGTTAATTGGTAAGAATTTACTTTGACCAATTTGATTTGTTCTAAAAATAAAATAACTAAGGCCAGATGTCCTCTGGATAATAGACATAAATACATCATACCTGTAGCATCATGGTGTTACCGGAGGAATAACAGGAACAAACCGCAGAAGCCACACATAGAGATATGGACACAAGTCTTTAGGAATTAACAGGTCTTTTATTTACACACCGATCGGGTCTCACACTGAACTTGTGTTCAAAAGGTATGAGCCCAGAGCATAGTTTGCACAGGCTATTTATTAACAATAACTCCTCCCATTCATAGCTCCACTCACACATACCCTTAGACCAATTAGTGAACAGGATATTCAGGATCACCTAATATGGGCAGACCGTATGACTCCTTTTAAAGGACAAAGGAATGTGACTACAGTTGATGCACATGCTCAGTACATTGATGACAGTATCTTAGCTACATGTAACTAACTAACAGATACAACAAACACCTGTACTTGTATATGGCACATGGAGATTTCAGGCCTACTAAATTTTGAACCATGTTGAAATTCCATCACAATGGGAAATATAATCCACAACAGTCAGAGGGCTCTAGTACATGTATGACATCATAATAATATGGCAGAAACTCATTTACACAATTTTTTTTTTGTAGTGTGCTCTGCGCACTCAAAGTAAGGCTATCTCATTTCCTCTCCACTTAATGTCACCACACTGTTATTTGGAAGATCACATAATGTGCTATATTTAAACATGTTTAGCTCATTTGTATTGAGCAGTATAAGATACATAGATAGATAGATAGCACCTTTAGCAGCAATAACTTGAAGTTATCAATTTCTGTATGACTTTATCAGTCTCTCACATCATAGTGGTGGAATTTTGGCCCACTCTTCTTTACAACGTTGCTTCATTTCATTGAGGTTTGCTGGCATCTGTATGGACAGCTCTCTTAAGGTCCCACCACAGCGTTTTAATTGGGTTGAGGTGTGGACTTTGACTGGGCCATTGCAACACCTTCATTCTTTTCTTTTTCATTAATTCTGTTGTAGAATTGCTGAGGTGCATGGAATTATTGTCCTATTGCAAGACCCAGTTTTGGCCAACCTTTAGGTGTCAGACAGATGGCCTCACATTTGGCTCTAGAATACATTGGTATACAGAGGAGTTCATGGTCAACTCAATGACTGCAAGGTTCCCAGGTCCTGTGACTGCATAAGAAGCCCAAGTCATCGCCCCTCCACCACTGTGCTTGACAGTTGGTATGAGGTGTTTGTGCTGATATGCTGTGTTTAATTTTTGCCAAACGTGGTGCTATGCAATATGGCCAAACATCTCCAGTTTGGCCTTGTCTGTCCAAAGAACATTGTTCCAGAAGTCCTGTCTTTTGTTCAGTTGCAACTTTGCAAACATAAGCTGTGCTGACATGTTCTTTTTAGAGAGAAAAGGCTTTCTCCTGGCAACCCTTCCAGACAAACCTTACTTGTTCAGTTTTTTTTCTAACTGTACTGTAATGAGGTTTAGCATTTAACATGCTAACTGGGGCATGTAGAGTCTGAGATTTAACGCTTGTGTTTTGTTTTTTTCAATTTGTCTGAGCTTTTCATGGTCTGACCTTGGGATGAATTTGCTGGGACGTCCACTCTTGGTAAGCTTGGCAACTGTCTTGAATGTTTTTCACTTTTGAATAATCTTTCACACTGTAGAATGGTGGTCTTTAAATTGTTTGGAAATTGCCTTATAACCCTTCCCAGTTTGATGGGTACAGGGTCAGTCTAGACAGCAAAGGTCCACAGGCTAGTAAACATGCAAGTGTCATCGTTTGCACCCACCTCCAGGTAGTAGGGTTTCTGAGGATTGAGAAGATGCAGAACAGTGGCAGTGGCAGCTTTCAGCACCACAGAGAACAGATGGAAAAATGCTCAGGGCCGGCGCGTCCATAAGGCGGCACAGGCGGCCGCCTTAGGGCGCACCGGCACTGGGGGCGCAAAATTCCAGTGACCGGCAGGAGGGAAGTGCTCCCTCCTGCCAGGTCACCTCCTGGATCCCCGGCGCGGCGTGCGGCTGAATTGGATGCCGAGGTGGCGAGGGAGCTCTGATCTCTCTGAAAACGACCTGTCTAGACTGCACCACTTCTACACGGGAACGCAAATTACCCCATACAACGACCTTCCCAACACGCAGGCAACATATACCACTCACGATTTCTTTCGCTACATACAACTACGAAGCTTCTTAGAGCAACCCGACAATGCCAAAGCAGCCACCACCACGCTCACACGGTTTGAGAGGTCATGCCTACATAACCCACTCCACAAAGGTCAAATCACGGAAAACTACACACTTCTTATCACCAACCAACCCAAGGGGGCCTCGGCATATGTGGCGGCTTGGGAGAGGGACTTAGGGCCACTGGGGGCGCAAAATTCCAGTGACCGGCAGGAGGGAAGTGCTCCCTCCTGCCAGGTCACCTCCTGGATCCCCGGCGCGGCGTGCGGCTGAATTGGATGCCGAGGTGGCGAGGGAGCTCTGATCTCTCTGATCTGCTCCCTCGCAGGCTGTTTACTGATGACGTCATATTCCAGCTCCCGCGGCATCAGTAAACAGCCTGTGAGGGAGCACATCAGAGAGATCAAAGCTCCCTCGCCACCTCGGAATCCAATTCAGCCGCATGCCTCCCAGCAGCCCCACTGGACCACCAATGAGAGGCAGGGAGGCTGGGTGGGAAATTTAAATTTAATTTAGATTATTAATTACTGTGTGTGTGTGTGTGTGTGCATGTGAGTATGTGTGTCTGTGAGTTTGTGTGGTTCTGTCAGTGTATGTGTGTGAGTGAGTGTGTCTGTCAGTGTGTGTGTGAGTAAGTGTGTCTGTCAGTGTGTGTGAGTGAGTGTGTCTGTCAGTGTGTGTGTGTGAGTATGTGTGTCTGTCAGTGTGTGTGAGTGTGTCTGTCAGTATGTGCGTGTGTGTATGTGAGTACGTGTCTGTCAGTGTCTGTGAGTTTGTGTGTGTGTGTGTGTGTGTGTCAGTGTGTGTTTGTCAATGAGTCTGTCAGTGTTTGTGTGCCTGTCAGTGTGCGTGTGTCTGTCAATGAATGAGTGTGTCAGATAAGTGAGTCTGGCTGTCAGAGATGTCTGTGTGTTTGTCACTGAGTGTGTGTGACTGTCAGTGTTTATACACCCCTGACTGTAGCGTGGCCAAGCGGAGTGTACCGTGGTACTTCTGTTTCCTGTACCTGGCAGGACTGACAGGAAAAGCTCACTGTACCGGGATTCGCTCCGCTCAGCCACGCTACAAGAAAGGTAGGAGGCACACCAGGAAGGGGAGGGGACCACTATGGGGGTGGGTGGCGCACCAAGGGACAGGGAGAGGAGGGGAGAGATACCCTAAGGTACAGGAAAAGGAGGGAGGGGGAGAGGAACACTAAGCGACAGGGAACAGAGGGGGGAGGGGAGAGGAACACTAAGGGACAGGGAAAGGAGGGGGGAAGGGAAAGGAACACTGAGGAACAGGAAAAGGAGGAGAGAGGGGAGAGGAACAGTAAGGGTCAGAGAAGGGAGGGGACCATTAAGGGACAGGGAGAGGGGCTGGATGTGAAAGAAACACACACCGGGGCTTGAGAAGGAAAGAGACACAAAGGAGCTGGGAAGAATAAAAGACACAAAGGGGCTGGGAGAAAAGGAGTCACACAAAGGGGCTGGGAGGAGTAAGACACAAAATGTGGGAGGATGTAAGAGTCATACAAAGAGGAGAGATAGGAGACACACAAAGGCAAAGGGAGTCAGATATTTAAAAGACGGGATAAGAAACACAAAAGGGAGGTTAAGAGGCACATGGGTGAAGATGTTTTTTGGGGGGCAGAAAAATGCATCTTCGCCTATGTACCCAAAATTCTTTGCACCGGCCCTGAAAATGCTACCAACAGCAGCAAGTCCTCCAAACTAGGCATTAGCTATTATTACTAAAAGTTACTGATTGGACCAAGCCTGCAAAGCAACAATGAGCAATAAATAAAAGAATGCATTTCTGAATTAATTTTACAATTGAAAAATGGGTTATCAGTAGTGATAGATAGATAGATAGATAGATAGATAATACATTATAAATATTATGTATAATTTGGGCCCTTGTCAAAAAAAAGTTAACAAACACTGGCGTAATGCATATATGATTATACATATGTTAAAATTCTTATCCATATTTTCCCAAATTATTGTCCATTGTGTAAAAGGCAAAATGTGTTTTTACCTACCATAACATTCTTTCTGGATGGCATTTAAATGCTTATAACCCTTTGCTCCTGTATGGCATGACCAGAGATTAAATGTTTCATGCAGACATGGAATATATTATAGAAGGCTGCCGGGGAGTCAATGAACAGAGATTAAGCTGCTGAGGATTAAACAACAGCAGTATGTTTAATACTTGGCTATTTAAGAGATGTTGGGATCAAACTAGGCAGCACACAGATTAAAATAGCCAGGCCAGAGAAAAAATGATTCCAGAGTTCCTGGAATAAGGCTTCAGTTTATGTCTGGGAAGGCACCGTATTTTTCTTATCACGTAAAACTATTTTTTGATAAAGAACCATGTACATATTGGAATTGCTATACATTCAGAATACAGTGGAAAATATGCTGCTGGGTTGATTGTGGATTAAAATAGCAATCAAAATACTGAACATTCTGCAAGATTGTGAGAATGACTGTGTAATTTATTATCTCACGGCTTGCAGATCTCATCTACCCTAAACATGAGTTTGGTTCGTTCAAATACAAATTCCATTTTTTAAAAAAGGTCTTTCTAATGGACAAACCGCAGGCTCCAGCTCTAAATGTGTCTTGTAATTGTCCCCTGGCATCTGGAGTTTAATGTGGAGATGGCATACTGTTGCCCACTCTACATAAAAGACTCAGGTCAGTGAAGAATGCAGGTATGCCAACCAGGACACCTACTGTCATAACTCCTCTGCTTTCTCATGGTTCAAATTCCTCATTCTACCAGACAGCAACTTCTACAGTGCCTTGAGAAAGCACAGGCTCAAGGAGATCTGTACAGTACTCTAGGGATACCGGATTGTATAAAATTATTATTATTAATATTAATATTTGCAGAGTTTTGTTACTGCATGTATGAATGGGTATTATATCTATATTTGACAGGTGATATAGGTATCAAGTGATTGCTTAATTTGACTTGGGGTCGCAATGTACAGCATGATCTAGAATGATTCTAGCCTGAATCAAGTACGTGGGACATCTTTGTGGCTAATGCAACCAGAGCTGGAAACAAATTTCTAAATAACGGCACAAAACACAGTGTATTTTAGTTTCTAAAATAATGCTTTCTATCATTATTTGAAAAACAATAAAATAAAGTGAATCTTGCATAAGGTAAAGGTATGGTATGTAAGAATCCTGTCACCTTGGTATGTCTTTGTGATTACCATTATTACCAGGGTTGGAAGCAAAATAGGTAATATGTGAATTTGTAATTACTGACATTTACTGCATGTTGGTAGCATGTTTGCATGCCATTTAAAGAGCACAGAATCCCTTTTCTTTGTAACTTTAGTCTCTTCAACATTATCTAAAAATTGTTTTAAGATTATATTAAACAGTTTTTTTATAAAATATATGTAGATGCAAAATAAGTAAGAAGTACAACCATGACTGTTAATATACAAAAATAAATCTTTATTTAATAGGTACACACAATATTGGAATATTTCATTACATAAAAATCCAAGATTAGGGTCATATCATAATATAAAGTAACAACCAGAACAATTCTGGATATGTATATATAAACGCCTAATGCGTACACTACAAGTATCAAAAATATCAGTATGTTAAATGGTAAAATGAGACACCAATATAATCCAACCCCCAAAAACCCAATACATAAAAAGAAAAAATGAGAAGCATATCAGACCTAGTGAGAAGCAGGGACAGAGTGAATCACCAAAACAGCCCCAAAGTTTCGGCTAAAATGCCTTTATCAAGGGAGCATGTTGAGAGAAACTAAATCCTGTTCTTATATACCCAAGAAAAGGAGGAAAATTCAAACATTGAAAACAGCTGAAATAAATGGGTGGCCACCCATAATGACCGGGATCCTCCCAACCATAAACACCTGTTCATGGTTACCAAGTTAACCGGAAGCATTAACATATACATGTGCATATAAATATACAGAGTCAAAAGTAGGATATCCAATTAAATAACATAGATATAATGTACAGGATATGATACAAGCATATAATATAAAATCAAAATGTAATGGACCATATGACAGAATCATATTATGGAGATACAAACAAGAGTTTGTGTTTAAATCAGTGTAAATGTATATATGTAAACAACAAATGTACCAAGAAGCATGGTAGGAAAAAAAGCTGGAATGCAAGTACAAACATAAATACCAATTCAAAGCTGCCGATGAAACAGACCCGATCGGGAAAAACTGCTGAAAATGTTTTTTTATTTTTTCAAAAGGCATAATGAAAGGGAGGCGCGAGCCGCATCAAGAGCTTCAAGTCTCCGGACCCGGAAGTAAGCAGAAGATGGAACGCACATGTGTTCCAACATATAGAGCTATGTGAGCTCGTCAATACATGTGCACATGCGCAACACGCCAGAGAGTCTCGCCTCTCAAAACCCGGAAGCGAACAGGGCACGGTGGAACACATTTGCGTTCCAGCATATAAAAATATGCTAACCAATTGATGGCAGGCGCGTGGGCCGACTGTCAAAGTTTGAAAGCAATAGCCAAACTGTAAAATAATGCAAAAGGACAACCAAGCAATTTTATAAGGGAGGATCATAAAAGGAGAGCCTCATACTGCTCCAGTAGGGAGCAAAGACACAAACCAAGCATGTACTTCCAACACCTGTTATAGAGGTAGATGTGTAAAGCAAAAATATTAACATGCTGGTAGAAATATATTGATGGATAGATAGAACAGAAAATAAACCAAATAGTAATACGAAAATAAAAATGAAGAAAAAAAAATACAAAATGGAACCGACTGCATATCCAGTTTTAAGGATGGAAATCGGCAAAAAACAGTCTAATTCCAAAGCACAATCAATCTTGTCGGACAACCAAAAATAAATCCCTAAATCAAAAAGAGGAAATCTATCAAAACATGCATATTTGAGATGTGTCCACCAAAGGATTGAGTCAAGGATGCATGCTAATACAGTCAATGCATCTCAAGCCATATAGAAAAATTCCAGGAAAGAATTCTATCATCTTAAAGTAACAGAATGTCAAAAATATACACGTATCAAAACAAATCTAGACATAATAAAGCAGTTGACAGCCTGCTCATAAAAAAATAAAAAATTATAACAGAAACTGAAAAAATATGCATAATAATTATATAAACATAATTCTTCCATGATATGACTCCAAAGAAGAAGCCGCTGAAATCTGGTAGATCTTCATGAAAGGAGTCCAATCATCGGAGGGCCACCCAAAGGTGAAAAACCCAAACAGGAAACATAACTAAAAAAAGAGAAAAAATGAAATCAATGACAATGATCATAAATCAGGCAAAACACAGACAGAGGTACTAAATAAGAGGAACCACCCAATTGTTGTCTCGCTAACAAAATAACAAACAATGAATATCATCCTGTTATATAGCGAATTAACCTATCGCATATGGCCATTTTACCTGAAGGGATTTAAATCACAATCTTCATTCAACCCATGAGGGAATAATGTATCCAAACGATAGATCCACCGCAATTCCGCACGCTTAAGTGAATCTGCAAGGGAACAACCAGGATAAGGTGTCTTAATACGTTCAATAGCCTGAAACCGTAATTGTGCCACTGAGCACCACATATATGATTGTCATAATTGCTGACGGGGGGAGGGGTGAAGTTTGCAGGGGTTGTAGAGAAGCGGATGCCAGAGGCGGGTGGGAGGGATTCCTTCAGTTTAGGTTACAGTGGGGGAGGAGGGAGGAGGGAGGAAAGGGCGGAGGGGAGGGTGTAAGAATATTTTGAGCATGATACCATGTTCCAGGAGGGGGGGGGGAATATTAATCTGTATTGCCTTTGACATGGGCACGCCACGCATATTAGGATTAGAGATTTACCTGGTGGGATTGTTCTGTCACCCTACACCCATAGCTATTTACCAAGCTTGGTTGATGTGTGCCAGCCCCGCCCACCTGCCTGCCCAGCACGCTATACCAGCTTGCCCGCAGCCCATCCGGCCTAGATCAGAAAGGCCCGATTGGGTCGGCCCCATAGATCCCTCATAGCTGTCCCCAGCCTATAGCACTCTGCGACCTTCGTAAATATCACCACCCGACAGTTCTTCAGAGGATACTGGAATGGCACACCCCCCCGCCACATAAACAATGGGTTGAGCTTGATAAAGGACACTTGCGACCATCCCTCTTTACGGCAGTGTGGAATTCGAAATGGCCCGTACAAGCAGATTTCGTCTTTACCTCTCCGGTGGGCCAAATGTTGAAGACCTGGGACAGTATCAGGGGGGCCTCCCATGTATCCCCAATGCTGAGCCCGATGATACAAATACCACATAATACTAAAATAGGGGTGGTCTATCACCTCTGTCTTGGGGATTCTTGGGCGGCGGCGAGTCCATTCCTATCCGTAAACTACTGAACATTGCGGGCATGACACCACTGCTGAAACTGACTGGGGGTAATCCACCATCAAGTTTGCAAACATTTTGATACACACAAATCAAGTATTTCTATCAGAAGCTTCCAAACAGGGATGCGCTACACCATGACCTTACATCTCTACGAAAGCAAAACCAACTTGGATAGGACAGTATCTACTATATACCGACACCTTCTCATGGGGCACCTAGAGGGTAAAGATACTTTCTGCCGGCGATGGGAATGCACCCTAGATAAGTCTTTCACTGCAGTGCAGTGGGAGAAGATACTGATACTCCACCACAAATGCTCCTCTAGCTCCAAATACCAGAAATCCAAATATAAGTTCTTGTCGTTCAGGTACAGAACACCAGACAGTTTTCACAGAATATTCCCAGTCATACCTAATATCTGCTGGAGATGTGGAGAGGGACCAGGAACAATCATGCATATATGGTGGGAGTGCCCATGCATTGTCCTGTTCTGGGAGTAAGTGAAACTGAAGATGGAGGATATTCTTGGCGACGTGGGATGTTTCGACATAGAAACAACCCTCCTACACTCCACGCTTACTACCGCCGCAGCAGCCTATAAAAAAAAAAGAAAAATCGATCCTACGACAGCTCCTGAACGCCACCAAAACCTTAATCTCACTACACTGGAAGCAAGACACGATCCCTACTATGGGACAGTGGTTGGACAGGGTGGAGGAGACATACATGGCAGAATTGGTACAGGCCTCAATGAATGGAACTGATGATAAACATGTGGAGCGGTGGAGAATGTGGTTGGCATATGTGGGGGTGCGATAGGTGGGGTGGGGGGGGAGATGCAGCCCTAAAACGTGAAGTTGGGCTGCACCTACCCTGCTTATAATCTGCCTACAGGACCTAGACTTCTGGATCTTCACTTGGATCGGCACCACCGGATGTGTTGCACACGTTCAGTACCCAGGCTGGCTCACGTTCTCTTCCCATCTTACCTACCTCCCCACCCATCCAACCCCCTCCTTTTTTCTTTCCTTTTCTCTCTTTCTCTGTTCTCTTCCACTCTTCTCTCTTCCTCTCTTATTCCTTTCTCGTCCTCTTTAAAACAAAATGTCAATACCACCTATACAGACGGGAGTACTGGAACCTTATACTACCTGACAAGTGACTATCAGATACTCCACTTACCCGCTGTTGTAATCTGTCAGCATCTCACATTACATACCAGTGAGTTAATACTCCTGGCGTATGGTCTTCGCAACGGTTAGTGAATGGCCCATTTATTGGGATAAAGAGCCTGGCTTTGCAGTTTGACGTCTTTTATCTCTGACAGATGTCTGGAGGGCTTCTGATATGCCCACATTAGAAATGTCTGTTTAGCTGAATGCAAATGTATGATTTGACCTTCTTAATATTGCTGTTTGGACCTGCGTGTCCATCATGCTGGGTGTACCATTCTTGCGTGTCCTTGCTTACCTTCGATGTACTCAATAAAACGCGTTTAAACAATATTAAGAACATATGGCAGTATGATATATTTACAGAGATGGTTATATTCATATGTGCGCTCATTAATCTTCTCTACATTCTTATCTTTCATATAAAATTATACAGTAGCAGATCAGCTCGAGATAGCCACGTGCATATTTTAGAAGAAGCCCTTTTGCATATAAAATTATACAGTAGCAGATCAGCTCGAGATAGCCACGTGTGTATTTCAGTAGGAGCCTTTTATTACAATGTTTGTAATGAAATCTGGGCCTGCCAGCGGTACTGCCTTTATATTCCTACAAAAGCCTGATTGAAATGGACTAGCCTCTTCCGATTTAATTAAAGAAAGACTCACTGGCAGTTTCCCTATTTCATTTAAAGTTTATAAATAGCATGGTTATACATTTTCATGAAGGTTATATCAATCCAAAGAGCTTGTCTGAATCCCCACTCACAAATTTAAAAAAACAAGTATGAAAAGCTTTATTTACTAAGTGCCGTCATTGAACACAAAATTGTAATTCTGATATAGAATAGAATAAAAAGTTCAAATACATTCTGAGATTAACTTCAAATATGTCAGTTTACCTGGGTGCAAAGGAATTCTGATTCTGACTAATTTAGGAAAATTCTGAAAATGAAATGTAATTTTACCTGGAGGTGAGGGTTGTCTTATTGGGGTACAAATTGTGCCAAAACACACTCCGGTACAGTGTCTTATGAACGTTTTTACGGGACTATCCTCCTTATCTTTTCTTAGTAAAACAAAATATTTTCATACTTACCGTCTCCAGTCATTGGGCAGAAGGTGCAAAGGTGGGTTTTTACAGAGAACGCTGCGTTTGGTATATCAAAATATATTTTATTTTAAGGGGATGGAGGGTTATAGCAGACTGCCCCTACATATATACACTTAGAGGTTTAGGATCATGGGCAGAACTGTTTCCCTTATCTTTGGGCACAACCTTTAGCACTGAAAATTAGATCACCCACTTGAACTCTGCTTAGTAGGAAAGGATTGCCACATATGCATTAGTAGGAAGATCAGGTGGGAACATGTCACTCAAAGTCCACTCACTCCATTACAAAAGTCTGAAACAGTAACATGTTTAGCAATGAGATCCACCATGATGTCTCATCAACACACTGCATGTGTATGGGGAAAAAGGGGATCAGTATTAGGAGGAGGAAAGACAAGGAGCTCAGTTTTTGAGAGATTGAGTTTCAGAAAGCGGGAGGACATCCAGTCAGAGATGGAAGAAAGGCAAGCAGTGACACGTTGCAGGACGGCAGGGGAGAGGTCCGGGGAGGAGAGATATATCTGGGTGCATAGGCGTGCGCAGCCTATTGCATTAGGGTGTGCACCCTAAATCACAAACACACGCGGCGCGCGTATATTATATATATATACACACACACACACACACACTCATATATACAAAATCTCAAACCCCATATATACACTCTCTCTATTGCTCCTGTACATGGAATTGCATACAAACACACACACTACAGGTCATAGTCACACATAGTATACCACAAATAGACCTTTTTACACACAGACTACACCACAAACAGACCCCTTTCACTTTATTCACACAGACTATACCACAAACAGCCCCCTTTCACTTTAGTCTGTTTGTGTACCAGAAAACTCTGTGAACAGCTTCTGTGGCTTTTGTGAGCAATCACGTTGTCTGTGAAAAATGCATGGGAAAAAATTGTGGACTTACTTTTGTTGAAAATTGCATGACACAGTAAACACAGTTCCCTGCATTTTTATGTTGCATTGTCTCTACCCATGAACAGCGTGCTACTGATGAACGCACAGCCAGGGACTCTATGCCATTACACTATGTGATAAAGGGGTGTGGAACAAAGTTCTGTTTCCCAACACAAGCTGACATTAACATGGGGGCACACGCTGCCCATCTAAGTAGCCTGGAGGAGCACTATACTCCTGATCTTTTGTTATAATAGGTGGCTGCTTTGATAAGTGCCTGCAAGATGTACAATTTAATATAAACAAACTGTACAGATCCAGGTCTTCAGCCCATCAAGCCTCCCCTTTGCAACACGTATGCTAAATGCAATTTGTCAAACTTTACATTTTCATGCAAGAGACTCTAACCTGAGCTGATTAAGAGAATGAGCACAGAAATCTCACTTACAAACAGGTTATATATATATATATATATATATATATATATATATATATATATAACCCAATCTACAATACTCCTTTAGACAGTAGAAAAATATCCATCACCATGTACCATCACCATGCACCATCATTAAAGGTATTGCTTGGAAACAAAAGTGACAGACTGATCTGAACCTTAATTCCGCATTACATCTGTACTTACCTGGTCCTAAGAGCGCCTCTCTCTTTCCTCCCACGCGGCCGCCTGCAAAGAGCGCTGGGAGGAAGTGACGTCATCAATTGTGACCTAACTTCCTCGCAGCACTGGGAGGGGAGGGAGAGAGGGAGGGATATCTCCACCAGCGGGCAGCAAATGGGGGCCCGCGGCGCTGGCATAGTGGGGAAGCCAGTGGGCCCCCTCTACACTTAGAATGGGCCCAGCTCATTCAGGGACATAGCATTGTCCCAAAATGAAGGTGGACCCACAAAATGCGAGAATGTCTGGGCAATCTGGGACACATGGGCACCCTAGATTAAGGTGTGCCCGGGCACACACGGCACACCCCGTGTGCACGCCTATGTCTGGGTGTCATCAGCGTACAGGTGGTAGTGGAATCCAAATGAGGTAATACGTTTGCCAAGAGACGCAGTATAAAGAGAAAATAGAAGGGGGCCAAAGACAGAGCCTTGGGGGACTCCAACCGAGACAGGACGAAGGTGGAGGTATCATTAGAAAAAGAGACACTGAATGAGCGTTTCGAGAGATTAGAGGAAAACCACGAGAGGACATAGTCACATTTTTTTGAAGAGTTTGAAGAAGGAGAGCATGATCAACGGTGTCAAAGGTAGCAGAGAGGTCAGGAAGAATTAGTATGGAGTAGTGGCCTTTGGATTTCGCTGCGATTAGGTCGTTAGTAACTTTGATAAGAGTAGTCTCAGTAGAGTGGAGGGGCGGAAGCTAGATTGAAGAGGGCTAAAGAGAGAGTTGGAATTGAGGAAGTGAGACATACGGGTAAAGACAAGTCTTTCTAGAAGTTTTGAGGAAAAAGGGAGCAGAGATATGGGACGATAGTTAGAGGGGGAGGACGGGTCGAAAGATGTTTTGTTCAGGATAGGTACTACAGTGGCATGTTTAAGGTCAGCAGGGACAATACCAGAAGAGAGAGAGCATTTGAAGACGTGTGTTAAGGAAGGCACAAGACAAGGGGAGAGAGATCTGATAAGGTGAGATGGGACAGAATCAAGCGGGCAAGTGGTGGGATCTGATAAGGGAGAGGAAAACAGAAGTGTAGTCACCTTTTGTTCAGTAGCTGGGAAAGTCTGAAGAGTACATTATGCACAAAGAAATTACCAATGGACATAAAGTCCAGAGGACACAGTAAAGTCCCCATATGAATATAATGGAATTTTAAACTCAATTTATTTATATATGTTTAAAAAGGAACAGTAAATGAACCAAAAAAACAAAAAAAAACACCAAAAAGGAAACTCTATAATCACAAAATAAAGGGGAGCTGATAAATTCTAAGTTAGAAATGGGATAGAAGGGATTTTAGAGCAATGGAGGCTGCTTGTAAAAGGAATGATAGGATAGAGACAATTATGAATCCTAATCGTATATTGGTTACAAGGTAGTTATGGTGAGTAAATAATATACTCACAGAGAGTTTGAACAATATAATACCTATAGGAAAGTACAACAAGAAAATATATACAATGTTGCAATTAAATCCTATAACCAAAGAATTAGAGAGGGATAATGTCTCTGAAAAACATTATGTAGCTTAGCCTTCATTAAACTTGCTAAACACTGAATCGACTTCAAGATCGCTGTCAGAAAAATTAATATTGTAATGAAGGCAAAAGGCTAGGTTGGTTGTAAAACAGAGACAGTGTAGAGTAAATCTGTCTATTTGTTATCAGGTAGTCCCACTATCATTTGTCCCCACCCCTCTATTCAACCCATTTGAATGGATTTAGGATATAAACTTATTTGGCAGACGTTTGGCACTCCATAAACATTACATGGTAAGGGATGAGGAAAAGGCTAAAGAACTAGGTTTCAACACCAAAGAATACCATTGCCTGCAATACATTGTATCCCTCCTGGAAAGTAATGAAGGGAGTACTTCCAAACCCTACACAGATCTTAAACCCAAAAGCAAGTTCACCCCGAACTTCCATGACTTTAGGAACAAAGATTTATTTGTAGAATCCACTTGCAACATCATCCAGAAGGTCAACACAGAGTCATTATCAATGAGACCTAGAGGTAATCTCACTAAAGGTGAATGGAGGGCCCTGTGTGACCTGCGTGACAATGAGGACGTCATTATAAAGACAGTGGACAAGGGCAATAACATTGTCATTTTAAATAGGCAGCACTACGTCCAGATTGCAGAGACTATACTCAATGACAAACAAACATACAATCTGCTCACTGCAGATCCTTTGTCTAAATTTCAAATTGAGTATAAGTCTCTGTTGGATAAGGCATATGATCAAGGGGTTTTAACTGAAGAAGAATACGGAAGTGTCTATGTAAACAATATCCAACCATATCCACCTTTTATTGTCTCCCCAAGGTGCATAAAAAATACACTAATCTTACAGCTAGGCCAATAGTATCTGGATCTAACAACTTTACCAGTAGGGGGAGACTCTATGTGGATAAGATTTTACAACCTTTCGTAGAAAATGTACCCTCATATCTAAAGGAACACTAAGGATACCCTTAAATGCCTATCATCTCTAAAGGTACCACAAGGTGCCATACTCTGCAGTCTGGACGTAGAAGCTCTATATTCATCCACACCTCACTCCACTGGTATTGAACATGTGAGATCCTTCTTGGACAGAAGGGTACCTGAGCATCAGTGTCACACTACTTTTGTCCTTGATTTCTTACAGTTTATCTTAACTCATAATTTCTTCCTCTTCAAGAACAAATACTACCACCAGGAGCAGGGCAATGCAATGGGGACATCTTGTGCCCCATCATATGCCAACCTGCACCTGGGTTGGTGGGAGAGCAAGATAATTTCATCTGAGACCCTTAGACAATGCACTGATCATGTCTTTCTATGGAAGAGATTCATTGATGACGTCCTCATTGTCTGGATGGGCATCGTGGAACTCTTTGCCAATTTTGAAGAAATCCTTAATGTGAACGATCTCAATCTCAAACTCACTATGGATATAGGTACTTCCTTGATTGTACACTAACAATAACAGATAAACTTGAGATCAACACTACACTCTACCACAAACCCACTTCAACTAATACCATGCTCAGATGTGAGAGTCACCATCCAACTTCCCTCAAGAGAGGCATTCCAGTGGGACAATATCCTAGGCTCAAGAGGAATTGTTCCTAAACTGAAGATTTTGAAATAAAGGCAAAGGAGCTTAGGTAGTGGTTTAAAGAAAGAGGGTATCCAAATAGATGACTAACGAGGGCTTATCAGAGAGCATCACTATGTGAATGTGAAACACTACTTAGCAATACGGCTAAGGTGGGTACCCCAAAATAGATCAGATGTGTAGTCAATTTTGACTCAGGCTGGGATGTTGCCAAAAAAACATTGGGAAGGTTTTGGCCACTCCATGCTCAGGATCCACATTTATCGCAAGTTGTCCCCCATATGTGTCACTCACTGCTAGAAAGGGCAAACATTTAAAAGAAATGTTGGTACCAAGTCACCTGTCAACACCCAGTACAAACAGAAACTGGATTACAGTGAATGGAACATACCAATGTGGACGCTGTGTAGCGTGTCGCTACATAACCAAGGGATCTAAAGTATTAAGTAATTCGTCCGGCACTGTGAACATCCCCATCAAACAGTTCAACTGTAACACCTTTAATGTGGTGTACCTTCTGATCTGTGAGTGTGGCTTCCAATACGTGGGCAAAACCATACGTCCCTTCAAAAGAAGGATTATGCAACATGTCCACTCAGTAACTACCTTTAAGGACACCCCTGTTGCTAGACATGTCAGACTTTACCACAAAGATTCCCCCAAAGGGATGAAAATTGCAGGAATTGAAAAAATCCAAATGGGCAAAAGGGTTGGTGACTTGGACCTAGCTCTCAAAAAAAGAGAGTGTTTCTGGATCCATAAGTTTGACACCTTGGCACCCAATGGGTTGGGCTTTGAGGGCTTTTCGTTTACCCTATTTATTGGTACATAGGAGCAATATACACCTATCAATAACTAGAAAGGAGATACTATTTGTTCAAAACGACAACATATTTTGTTCATGTTTATTATAGGTACAAAGCATTTATTGTTCCCTGCTTTCATGCTGAATTATGTTGTTTTTAGAATATCATTTGGGTTAAACCAAATATCCTGTTATCACAATGACCAACTATTACATAGACACAACAATAGTGTTGGCTGTTTATTTATTTATTTTTTACATGTCATTTAAAAAAAATACATGGATCATATTGGTCATGTCCCATAAGCTTTACACACACATTTTTTGCAACATTTTATATATATTTCCTTGAGGCATTATCTTCTTAGCAGGGCTGCCATCAGAAATTTTGGGGCCCCTGACACAGCTCAAGGTCTGGGCCCCCCGGTGCCTGCACCCGAGACCGCCCAAAGTCCTGCCCCTCCGAGTCCGCCAACAGGGATGCAGTGTCTGTACTGATTCTGGTGTGTGTATAGTGGATGTAGAATGTGTGTAGTGAATGCAGAGTTCATGTGTTAAGTGGATGCGGTGTGTGTTTAACGGATGCAGTGTGTATAGTGGATGCAGATTGTACACTTGTGTAATGTATGAGGTGTATATTAGATGCAGAGTGTGTGTTTGTGTACTGGATGTAGTGTGTGTTTATAGTGAATGCAGAGTGTGTATGTGTGTTCGTGTAGTGGATGTAGTGTTTTTGTGTATTAAATGCGATGTGTATAGTGAATGCAGAGTGTGTGTTTGTGTAGTGGGTGTGTGTTTAGTGAATGAAGAGTGTGTGTAGTCGATGTAGTGTTTAGTGAATACAGTGTGTGGATGTGTGTATTTGTGTAGTCGATGTAGTGTGTGTATAGTTACTACATAGTGTGTGTTTGTGTAAGTATTTAATGTGTGTATAGTGACTGCAGACTGTGTGTTTGTGTAGTGGATGTAGTGTGTGTAGTGACTACAAAGTGTGTGTTTGTGTAGGTACTGCAGAGTGTGTGTTTGTGTTAGGAAGTAGTGTGTGTAGTGACTGCAGAGTGTGTGTTTGTGTAAGGATGTAGTGTGTGTAGTGACTGCAGGGTGTATGTTTGTGTAAGGATGTAGTGTGTTTACATTTTTGTGAATATTGTATGTGTATGTTAGTGTATAGTTTGTATAAATGTTAGTGAATAGTGTGTGTAAATGTTAGTGTATAGTGTGTGTAAATGTTAGTGAATAGTGTGTGTGTAAATGTTAGTGTATAGTGTGTGTAAATGTTAGTGAATAGTGTGTGTGTAAATGTTAGTGAATAGTGTGTGTAAGTGTTAGTGTATAGTGTGTGTAAATGTTAGTGTATAGTGTGTGTAAATCTATGGGGCTGCAAAATGTGGGGGGATAAGCCTACAGTTTTTTTTCCCATCCATTAATTGTATTGTTTTATTCCCCCCTCCCTGTATCTCACCTGTGGCCATGGAGCGGGGGAGATCACATTGGCTGGAGCCCTGGAGCCGGAGGTCCGAGGAATGGTGCAGCCCCCGCTACCTGTATTCTGCAGGGGGCCCAGTACACTTGAAATATACTGCCCAGATGCTCTGCTCTGTTGAAGTCTTGCGAGCCGTGCAGAGCGTTGCCATGGCAACGCTCTGACAATCGCGAGACTTCGACAGAGCAGAGCATCAGGGCAATATATTTCAAGTGTGCTGGGCCCCCTGCAGAATACAGGTAGCGGGGGGCCCGCAGTGCACACATATATAGAGTTAATCGCTATATATGTGTGCACAAAGCTAATGTGGGCAGTGGCGTACACACAACCCATGGGGCCCCGGTGCGAAAACTGATCCGTGGGCCCCCCCAGCGCGCGCTTACTCTGCACGGGCTGGGGCCGCAACACATGGCGGCGGGCACCTGGTCGCAGGGCTGCGACCCCTGCGACTGCGGTATGTACGCCTGTGAATGCAGATACACTTCAGCTCAATGAAGTGGTCTGGGTGCCAGGTCCCTCTAGTTTTAACCCTGCAGCTGAAAACATAGCAGTTTCAGAGAAACTGCTATGTTTCACTGAGGGTCAATCCAGCCTCTAGTGGCTGTCTCACTGACAGCCACTAGAGGAGCTTCCGCGATTCTCACTGTGAAAATCACAGTGAGAAGACGCTGAACGTCCATAGGAAAGCATTGAGTAGTGCTTTCCTATGGGCGGTTTGAATGTGCGCACGGCTCTTGCCACGCATGCGCATACAGAGCTGAGAGGCGGATCAGGGCGGAGAGATCCCCAGCGCCGGAATCCCTCGGAAAGGCAAGTGCTTAAGACACACACACACTCTCACAAACAGACGCATACACACTAGCTAACAGACACACACATTTACTGACAGACACACACTCAGTGACAGACATACACACACTCACTCACAAAACACACACTCACTAACAGACGCACACAAACTAACACACTGAGTAACAGACACACCGTAACATACTCACTGACACACTCTAACACACACACACTAACACACACTCTCTAACACACACACTGACACACACACTCTAACACACACACTCTAACACACACACACACTCTAACACACACTCTAACACTAACACACTCTAACACACACACACTCTAACACACACACATCCTAACACTAATACACACACACTAACACACACACTAACACACACTCTAACACTAACACACACACTCTAACACTAACACACTCTAACACACACACACACACACACACTAACACACACTCTAACACACACACTAACACACACACTAGCACACACACACTAACACACACACTAACAAACACACTAACACACACACTCTCTAACACACACACACACTAACACACACACACTAACACACTAACACTCACTGACAGCCACTAGAGTAGCTGGAGCGATTCTCACTGTGAAAATGAGAAGACGCTGAATGTCCATAGGAAAGCATTGAGTAATGCTTTCCTATGGGCGGTTTGAATGTGCGCACGGCTCTTGCCACGCATGCGCATACGGAGCTGAGAGGCGGATCAGGGCGGAGAGATCCCCAGCGCCAAGGGAGTCCGGCGCTGGAGAAAGGCAAGTGCTTAATACACACACGCTCTCACAAACAGACGCATACACACTAGCTAACAGACACACACTCAGTGACAGACATACACACACTCACTCACAAAACACACACTCACTCACTAACAGACGCACACAAACTAACACACTGAGTAACAGACACACAGTAACACACTCACTGACACACTCTAACACACACACACTAACACACACTCTCTCTAACACACACACACTCTCTAACACACACACTGACACACACACACTCTAACACTAACACACACACACACTCTAACACACACAAACTCTAACACACACATACTAACACTAACACACTAACACACACACACACACACACTAACACACACTCTAACACTAACACACACACACTCTAACACACACTCTAACACTAACACACTAACACACACTCTAACGCACACACTAACACACACACTAACAAACACACTAACACACTAACACACACACTAACACACACACTCTTACTATCCTTACCTTTTTTTGTCATTCTACCCCACTCCCTCTAGCATGTAAGCTCATTGAGTAGGGCCCTCAACCGCTCTGTTCCTGTGTGTCCAACTTGTTTGGTTACAACTACATGTCTGTTCATCCACCCATTGTAAAGCGCTGAGGAATTTGACGGCGCTCTATAAATATCATAATAATAATAATAATAACACACACTAACACACACACACTAACACACACACTCTAACACACACACACACACTCTAACACACACACGCACACACTTTTTAAAAAAAAAAATTCATCCCCCCAGCCTCCCTACCTTTGGGAGTGCTGAGGGGATTCCCTGGGGTCCAGTGGTGTCACCCAGCGGCCGGGCTGGCAGGCGCGTGTAGGAGCACTCTCCGTGGCCGAGTGCTTCCTGTTCAGCTCCCTCGCGCACCGCGTACTGATGCCGGAGCCGGAAGATGACGTCATCTTCCGCCTCCGGCATCAGTGCGGTGCGCGAGGGAGCTGAAGAGGAAGCACTCAGCCACGGAGAGTGCTCATACGCGCGCCCGCCGGGTGACACCAGGGCCAGCCTCGGGGGGCCCTGAGGTGACCGGCTGCTGGGCCCCCTAGAAGAAGAGGCTGGCCACACTGGGTACATACCGGGTCGCAGGGCGGCCGGGCCCCCTGCGACCCCGGTATGTACGCCACTGAATGTGGGGCCCGGGATGACCTGAGCAGTCCGGGCCCCCCAGGATCGGCGGGCCCATGACAACCGTTATGGTTGTCATGCCCTGATGGCGGCCCTGCTGCTTAGCAACTAAGCTATTGGGTTCAACCTTTCTGTGAGTATATTTTTTTCTACTCACCACAACTACCTGATAACAAACAGACGGATTTACTCTACACTCGTCTCTGTCTTACAACCAACCTAACTTTTTGCCTTCATTAAAATATTATTTTTTCTGACAGCCATCTTGAAGTCGATTCAGTGTTTAGCAAGTTCAATGAAGACTTAGCTACATAATGTTTTTCAGAGACATTATCCCTCTGTAATCCTTTGGTTATAGGATTTGATTGCTACATTGTGTATATTTCCTTGTTGTACTATCCTATAGGTACCATATTGTTCAAACTCTCTGTGAGTATATTTTTTACTCACTATAACTACCTTGTAACCTATATATGATTAGGATTCATAATTGTCTCTATCCTATCATACCCTATTTCTAACTTAGAGCTTATCAGCTCCCCTTTATTTTGTGTTTATACGTTTCCTTTTTTGTGTTTTTTTTTTTGGTTCATTTATTGTTCCTTTGTAAAAATATATAAATAAATTGAGTTTTAAGTACATTATATTCATATAGGGACTTTACTGTGTCCTCTGGACTTTATGTCCATTGGTCATTTATTTGTGCATAATGTATTCTATTTCTAGGGTTACCCTTTACACACTTAAGACACCTTAGGGGGTCGCCCCCGTTTTCTTTGAAGTATGAAGAGTAGGAAAGGCATGATCTGCGATTGGTTGAGAATGAGAAAGGCAGGGTGGGTAGAATTCTTTCCTTAGCTGTTCAATCAAGTTGGTAAAGTAGCATGCAAAGCTATCGGCTGTAAGGCTAGTTTGAGGGGTTGCCACAGCAGGGCGAAGAAGAGAGTTAAAGGTGTCAAAGAGACGCCTTGGATTGTGGGAGCATGAACTAATGAGAGAGGAAAAGTATGACTGTTTGGCGAGTGCAAGGGCTGCGCTGTATGAACATAATGTGACTCTATAATGGAGAAAGTCTGACTGGATGCAAGACTTCCTCCAGCAGCGTTCAGCACAACGGGAGCATCTTTTCAGGTAGCGTGTTGATTTAGTATGCCACGGTTGGAGGCGTGTCCTCCTCGAGGTGCATGTTTGGAGCGGGGCTGCAGTGTTCAAGGCAGAGGTGAGGGTAGAGTTATATGTGGAGATGGCCAGTGAGGGACAGGAGAAGGAAGGGATGGATAGGAGTTGTGAGTCAATATCAGCTGACAGCTGCTTGAGGTCAATAGAATTAATCCATCATGGGTGGAGATGGATTCATTTTATTTCGTCACTTTTTTTTTCCAGCAGGTTTTTTTTTTTTGCTAATTGTTTTTTTGTTTTCTTTTATTTTAATTAGATGTGATTAGATTTTAAAAAAAATAATTATTAATCGGTCCACCCCATCATTACTTTTTTAAAAGACCTCCTCGAGGTGCATGTTTGGAGCGGGGCTGTAGTGTTCAAGGCAGAGGTGAGGGTAGTGTTATATGTGGAGATGGCCAGTGAGGGACAGGAGAGGGAAGGGATGCATAGGAGTTGTGAGTCAATATCAACTGACAGCTGCTGTTGATCAATAGAATTAATCCATCATGGGTGGAGATGGATTCATTTTATTTCATAAATTTTCTTTTCCAGCAGGTTTTTTTTTTTTTGTGAATTGTTTTTTTTTTGTTTTTTTTTTTTTTAATTAGATGTGTCTGGATTTATAGATTTATGTAATTTTTTTTGGGGGGGGGGGGAGGCTGAAGAAAATAAAAAGTATATATTTATTTTATTAATCGGTTCACCCTCCCCCCCCCCATTACCTTTTTAAAAGACCCCACATGATGCGATATGAGATAGGGTCTTTCTAGCCAGCAATGGCAGCATGTCTTATTGTAAGGCATAGGCTTTTTATTTATTTAGCCATACAACTAACCCGTGCATGTGCTATTCAGTTTAAAATAGGTGCTTTGGGAATCTTTCAATTCCTATATTTCGTATTTAATTCAGATGTGGAAGCGTGAATGTTATTCCAGACAACGAATACATCAAGGTGATTGCTATAGATTTACTAAAATAGTAAATATGAGTATTGACAGTGCAGTCGGAATTCAGTAATTTTCACCAGATTTTGTCCATCTGGACAAAATCCGGACTATAGCGAATAACCTAATTAGAGACGCATCTCTATTCTTCTTACTAGACACTGAATTCAGTAGTGTTATACTGACACCTACTGGAAGGAAAACACAACAGATTATTTATTATTTCTATATCCACTTCAGTAGATGGTTGCAACAATTTGAAGAATGTTGAAAAATTACCTAATGTTAAAAGTACACTACCAGATAAATTAAACCGTCTAAAATATTGTGGCACAGATTTTGAACTCAGTAGAGATAACAGATTTATTAAAGTTGCTACAACTTGAATTTGGTCTTTAAAATACTTCTTTTTATAGTATTGCAATTTACTGACACTCCTGAGAACTCCTCACAGAATTAAAGACATACAATGAGATTAAGGAGGTTTATTTATGAAAACATGAAGTTGGAGTACTGGTAGGGATCAAAATAACTAAATAAAGTTATAAAATAACCTGAGCTGTAGATTTTTTTTCCAGTTTAGCAAATTTTAGCCTTAAAACAATTCCTTATAATTCATAATTTATTGAAAAAAATCCCAAGGACTTGATTGAATGTCTCTCACTAATCGTGTGCCTCCAACACACATATAAACATAGAGCATATAAAATGCAATAGTGATTAGAATAGTTGTTTGTTAAACTCAATCCTTGTTCTAATTAATGATCTTTAAACCGAGTCAACAGCCTCTCCCTACAAGTCCAATCTGATGGAACTGGTGGGGCAAAGTAAGTAAAACTAAAGGTTATTGCCGATAGACTACCTAGCATTTCATAAATGTCTCAGTGTTTTGTTTATTGAGGCTCTTTTCTCTTTGAAGCAGTCTGTATTTTTTCCAAACATGAACAGAAAAAGAAAAGAGCAATTATTTAAACCATGTCAAGTGCAAATGAATTTAGCTTCCAGCATTTCACCGAGTCGTATTTCTCTTCAGTCCCATCGTTAAAATGTCATTCTACACAATCCTGTAAATAGGGCACTCATTTTATCACAAACAATTGTCAAACTTGCCCGATTGTTTATGTATTTAAGTAAACAGTCAGCCATTGCATTGAAAAATACATTTTTTAAGGAACATTTAACGTTCTACAGTTCATTGTAACGGTTCTGGAACAGGATAGCCTCTTAACCCCTTAAGGACACATGACATGTGTGACATGTCATGATTCCCTTTTATTCCAGAAGTTTGGTCCTTAAGGGATTAAAGGTAGTTCTTCTGCTTTTCATCAGAGTAACTATAGCACTTGTGCTGTAGTTGCTGTGATTATTCCTTAAGCAAGCACACTCCTTTGGGGGGGAAGCATTCCAAATAATGGTCAATAGCATGTGGGGTATGGTATACATATGGGGAGTTGGGATTGGGTGTTACATTAGAGTAACACGCACAAATCTGGAATAATGGTTATGGCAGCATCTCTAGAGTAGAGGTCAGTATTAAACCTCTCCTAAAGCCGTGAAATAGTTCTGTCATAGTACACACAACTTTATTTACCAAGGGAAAATTCATCTATAGCTTATGCTAGCAGAATTGTTAGCAAACATATATGTTTTTAATGAATATATTTAAAAAATGCAGGGTTCAAGACCATGTTGTCTATCACTTCCACAACAAAGAGAGCTTTGTCAGAAGTACAACATTAAGCCTAGATGGTGGTAAATGGTGGGTTTGACATTGGCGGCAACAATATATACGCGTTACATTATTGTAACAACCTCAAGCTCAGCATTATGGTAGTGCCATTTCTACTGGAATTGGGTACAACTAACAAGAGTAATTACATATTTAATTTATCACTATGCTAACATATATTCAGTGCTTAAAAATATGTTTTGACTTAAATTGAGTCTGCTATGATAGGTTCACTTTAACGTAGTATACATTTCAATATACCATTTTTGCCTTGTAAGGTTATTTATATTTATATTAATAGTGCAACATTATCGCCTGCGAATCAACGGAGCGCTGTCTCAGCCACTTCAAATCATAAATGGCATGCACCAGGGGTGCCCCCTGCCCCCTCTTCTGTTTTCCCTCTGCCTAGAGCCCTTTCTGGAGGTGGTCAGGCAGGACAGGAGTATTACGGGGTTTACAGTCAGAGGCGTGGCACACACAGTCACTGCATACACAGATGATCTGCTTTTCTTCCTAAAAGAACCCATAGCCTCCCTCCCGAACCTATTGAAGACTTTTAAAACTTATGTTCGACTTTCGAACCTTAAACTCAACACAGACAAATCAGAGACCATACCAATCACAATGTCTCCAAACGATCTCATTACCTTACAATCTACCTTTGCATACAAGTGGTGTAAGAGCTGGATCAAATATCTAGGTATCTGGATAACCAAAGATTTAAGCCAGTTTTATACTGAAAATGTCTGACCTATCTTATAAATACCATGATCTGAACGGGTGAAATGGGAGGGCCTTTACATACCGTGGTTCAGAAGGATAAATGCAATTAATATTAAACCTGTTGCCAAGGCAAACACCTCATACACAAAGAGCTCACTACATTCGAGAGTCTCTGTACCACAAGAGAACATATGACCCGGGGGATCTCTACCCTTTATGTTATGCTTTTGATAGCAACTACAAGAATCTCAATATACATGTCTACATTGGAACAGAGCGCAGGGACTACATTATCCAAGCATCAATGGGAAAAAATACATATACTGGCACACCAAAGAACTATTGACTCTAAAATACAGGAATTCAATTATAAATGAATCACTTGCTGGTATAGGACCCCTGCCTGTCTACACCGAATGAATCTGGAGACATGGGAGTTGTGTTGGAGGTGTGGCAACTCGAAAGGTACACAATCCATATGTGGTGGTCCTGCACAAAGATAGGAAGCAGATTCACGGGTTGATTCTGGAAATTCTTGACTCAAACTTACAACTACAACCTCTATCGATGTTGTTGCATCATACTCAAATAATGCTCTCTGCTTCAAAGAAGTCCCTGACAAGATATCTCCTAATTGCTGCCAAGGCATTGACCCCCTTGACATGGAATAAGACATATAATCCAACAGTACAAAAGTTGATGGATAGAGTCAAAGCACTCTATGAAATGGAGACTCTCAAGGCGTTTCTACGTGGAGATGCACCCTCCTGTGGACACCATGAACAGATTTTATTTCACGCAGGACTGCAGCTAAATGGACAGAGGTTTGGTGGGCTGAGCCCGGACATAGGGCATAATTGACATCCGGAGGTACACAGTTGGTTAGAGGGGTGGCCTGGGAGTCTGTGGGGAAGCCGTGGGTTTTCGCCTCCTCTTCTACTTCCACGCTTGTATGCTTCCCTTTCCACTCTACTATATAATGTAATTACCACTGGTACATAGACACTGACACAGCAAGACAAAGTGAGGGTCATGTTTGCAGCCTGATTTGCAGTTTTCCACAGAGAGAGAGAGAGAGGGTGGTATAGCTTACAGCACCAATAGCCCCCTTAAAGACTTATTTCATCAGTGGAACAATGGCTCCACTATGGATGGAGTATTCTGTCACTATGTTATACGGTTACCTTGCCAATGCTTACCTTACCTGTTATACAGGTCGCAAATTTGTGAACTTGACAAACTGACTCTTTGTCACGGCTCTCGGCTCTTCTGTCAGCATGGCTGCACAGTATCTAGGCAGCCACACCGACAGAAAGGTTTCAAACTTCCCTTTATCGCAGCGGGCAGCTGCCCAGTCTCCCTCCGTTCAGGTCACCAGCGGGTGAGACGTTCTTAGAAACGCCGGCTGCTGCAGTTCAGGATTGTATAGTAAACTTTCCTTCGCCCACATTAAAGACTTCTGGCTTTCCTCATCGTTGTGTCTCATTTTGACCTCAAGTATTTTCACTATTCTCTGGTACGCTAAGTCCGGCGATTCTAAGGTCCGGTTAGACGTTATCTTTAGTCTATAGGTGTGATACAATTCTACGTGCTGGATCAACTATAATCCTGACATTACGACATGGCCATGGATCCTGCAGACTTGTCTCAGCACATAGCAGCTTGCAAGAGAAAGCTAGAGGAAAATAATCATTGTATGGATCAATTTGCCCACACTTTCAATACGCTCCTAATACGTACGGCTCATTTGCAGCCTGAAGTTCCTTCGGCAGTTACACCCGCGCCTTCTGTACTTACACCTATAGTGTATAAGGCACCTACTATCTTCCTTTCTCCACCCCCACATTTTGAAGGTAATACTCAAGAATGTCAGGGATTCCTCAATCAGATTGAGTACCATTTTGGGCCAAGTATTTTGACTATTCTCTGGTACGATAAGTCTGGCCATTCTAAGGTCCGGTAAGACGTTATCCTTAGTATTTAGATGTGATACAATTCTGCGTGCTGGATCAACTATAATCCTGACATTCTTATGTACTCTATTTCGCTCTCTTGCATACCTTGTTGTACATAACTCAAAAAAAAGATTGTAAACATTATACTCATCTTCCTAGGAATGTGTTTGCAGTTTCTACTAACTACTTCACAGCAGATGATTTGAAAGGTAAACCATGAGTGGTTGTAGACCTACTCATAAAGCATCAGTGAGGTGGTGAAGGCATATGACAGCTGGGTAGTCTAGCTTTTGCACCATCCTCCATCCCAAGGTATCAGAATGGTCTGATTTGTCAATCGTAACAATCAAGTAGATTATTTTCAACCCTGCTGATCAACTCATACATCAGTTCCATATATCTAAAATCACCTCAAAGAGACACTATAGGAATACAAATCTGTATTCGCACTGCTATAGTATCCTTATCCCCAGATAGTTGTAAGCCACTTTACCGTATGCACTGTAATGTAAAAACAAATTGCTTGACCTAACTTTTCTCCAATGCAGAGTCTCCCTCTGCGCAGATGCCTGATTCTCCTCACGCCTCCAGGTTGACGGTCCAATCCAAAGCTCCTCAAAGAGGAACATTGGGGACCATAGGAGGATATGTAGCGCTTGCCACAACACACCAATAATCCTCTTATAGAAAATCATTGAATGCGATGATTCTTTATTACAAGCCATGATGGCACTGATCATTCTGACTGATAAATTGTGGGTAAATTGGCTTAACAGCTCAAATTGAACATTGATTAGATTTTACTCATTGTCATAATTTGCCAGAAAAGCATGCTTTTTCTTATGTATAACAAAAAAACAAGACAATTAAAAAAAAAACAAAAAAAAAAAAACAAGGAGAAATAGAGGGACAAAAAAAAGAATTAATTTAAAAGCAAACCCTGCAAAATGACAGAGCCGCTTTAAAGTGCCCCTTTAAAGCTTTTCTAAAAGTGTTTATCAATTTCTGTTTTACTTGGAGGAACATGTGCAAGACATAATATGTCCCCATCTTTATAAATCCCAGATGTTTAACAATAGAGAATGGAGAATCTATTGTATATACAAAAATGTAGGAATTTGCTCATTAAGTGCATTTTTCTTTGTGGTCATGCAGTCTTCAGCCACATATGTATATAGGCTTTGTTCAGGGCCCAATGGTCTCCCAGAAAATGGGGATATTTCCAAGAGGGCAACAGTGTCCTAGACCGGACACTGGCTGAACTTAAAACTTTTTTAATATATATTTTCCCTATTAAACATAAATAAATCCCGGGGGCGGAGCCTGACTGCCGAAGAAGATGGCCGCGTTCTAGGAGAGCTCCGAAGCGGCAAACCACTCACCAGCTCACATTACAGGCAACACCAGCGGCAACACAGCCACGAACCGACCGACACAAACCCGACACGCACGGAACACGCTGACATGGGCGGCGGACGAAAATCCAAATCGGGAGCAGCTGTGCCTCCGATCTTTAAAACCAGGTCAGATAAAGAGGCGCCATGCGCACACAGCTTACAGGCCTCAGATTCAGACTCTGACACCAGCTTGACTAGCCATAAAAGCCATAAAAGGGAGCCATCACCCCTTACAAGACAAGATTTAAAGGTACTACTCACAGACATGAAATCTCTAGTGGCAGATGAACTCACTAAACATCTAGCCCCACTTAAAGAAGGCCTGACTGATTTAACAAAGCGCACTCACACTCTGGAAAACAAAATGGCCGACGTTACCGCCATCACCTCCAACCATGAGGCCAAATTCAAGGATATGCAAGAGCAAATAGCATACCTGGAGGACTTACAAGAAGACCTTAGTAACCGTTCCAGACGTAATAACATTCGCATAATGGGTCTACCAGAATCCGCAGCGCCAGAAGCCCTCAACGCCATGCTTCTTGAAGCCTTCAGCAGCTTGCTGCCTGATGCCCCCTCATCAGACCTCCTCCTCGACAGGGCACACAGAGCCCTCCGTCCGCCCACAGCGGGCTCCTCACAACCACGGGACATCATAGTCCGCTGCCATTACTTCCATATCAAGGAAGCGCTCATGCGTGCCACCAGAGAGACCCCTCTGCAAATAGAAGGTCACACAGTACAATTATACCAAGACCTAGCACCCACGACCCTCCGCAAGCGCAGAGAGTTGAAACCTCTAACCCAAGCCCTCCAAGCACGGAGGATTCGCTACTCATGGGGTCACCCGTTTAAACTCATGGTACGACATGATAACCGCACCTACACGCTGTACAGACCATCGGAAGCCCCAGAATTTGCCACACAACTGGGCCTCCGCGAACTAGCTCAAGATCTGAACGCAGCCTCACAACAACCGGTTGCCCAACACCGACCATGGGAACCACAACCACAACGGGAGCGAGACAGAAGACAACGTCCTAGACAGTCTCCAGCTTAAACCTGTGCCCAATACCACAGCAGCGTCTCGGCCTCATCCACAGCACCCTAACACACCAACCCCTGACACGGATTGCAAAGTTTATGGACACTGCAAGCCGTGACTAACGACCTGCTATGTAACCCGGAGCCCGTCAAAGAACACCCAGATACTACTCCTGCTCCCTGGCCTCCAAGATATACCCCGCACCCGGGGGGCCCCCCTCGACGAGCACAACGGCCCACCGCGGCTTCCCACGCCGTCAGCACAGAACTGCACCGGCCTCGCCCGCCTAGACCCATAGCCCTAGATGACCCCATCTACGCCATCCTACGGGCCACTGAACGCAGCACAGCACCCCCTGCAGCAGATGAAGAAGACCCTGTCCAGCTGTGGAACACTCCGGCTCACACCCCAGAACCCAGCCAGCAGAGATCGGACCTCGAGAACTCTAAAGACTTTGGGACTAATGTAAGAACACAATGGGGAAAAATTTTTTGGCTTTCTTTCTCTTCTACTGCTTCTAGTGGGGACGGGGAGGGGGACGGGATGGACCTGGGGCCCTGGTGGTCTTCCCTCCCCCCCTCCCTCTCGGGGGGGGGGACGGCGGACTGCGACGGCCTCAGGTTGGGAGAAGAAATGTGCCACGAAGGCTACGCACAATGCGGCCTATACCGATGGGCCAGCACGGGGGGACGGGCGTGGTGGGACATAGTGGGGCTCTGGCGGCCCCCCCCCCCCCCTCCCTCTCGGGGCGGGGGGGCGGTGGGCCGCGACGGCCCCGAGGTGGATGGATTACAGCTCCTTGGAGCCACTTGGCACATGCCCTCCGAAGGTGATACGGACAACCATAACCCGACACTTGGGCAACCCGGGGGCGGGTTCGGACGGGCACTGGGTAGCACACGGCCTGGGCCCTGGCGGCCGTCCCCCTCCCCCCTCCTTTGGGACGGGGGAGGCGGCGGGCCGCGACGGCCTCGAGCCAGACAAGATTGGTATACCCTAACTCATACATAGATCCCAGATATCCTCAAGAAGCGAAATAGCCCCTTATAATTACAAAGAGAATGGGTCTAGAGACGCATACCCTTCACACTAGACCACACCACCTTAGTTGAAAGACCCAAAGGCCAACCACCGCATATGACTTAGTGCTACACCGAGACGCGGCTGCACACCAACACTAGTGTACATAGTTTCTAACATTGCCTCCCCCGGTTTCACTCTCCCAGGTTCTATACTAAGTTAAGAAGGCCCGCACGAAATCACAAAGCGTTTGCCGCCTACTCCTAGACAGACGACCATATCCCCCCACGTGACCTGATTCGTACCGACGGTCTCCGAACATACCAACCGGAGAGACCCCCGGCACCACAGTCTACCCTTGCTGGCAGTTAAAGTAAGTCCAGCACTTCTAAATTTCCCCTACATACCCTACCCCTCTTGTCAAAAACCTCCCTGCTGCCCTCTTGGGACCTCTTGAACCTCAAATATCTCCCTCCTGAACCGTCCTACTCTCCCCAGACTCAACACAACACCTGACCAGGTCATCCCAGACCATGCCACTCAACTTACACTGTATCTCCATCAATGCAAAGGGCCTTAATAACCCCAAAAAACGTCATGCCCTGCTACGCTGGGCCCACAGTCAGAAAGCAGACATTCTCCTAATTCAAGAAACTCACTTCACCCCTCACAAACACTTCCCACTCAAAAACAAACATTACAACCGCAGCTTTCTCGCCAACTCCCCGGACGCCAAATCCAAAGGGGTGGCTATCATTCTCAAAACCTCTTGCCCTCTGACCGACATCCAAGCTTTCCCAGATGACCATGGTAGATACCTCACGCTCAAGGGTAAAATAGGCTCCTCAACCTACTCCATCACCTCCTTATACGCTCCCACGACCCCAGACTCCACATTCTGGCAAACACTCTCAGCCCATTTAACATCACTTAAAGCAACATTCACCATCGTAGGAGGCGATTGCAACGCCACTCATCACCCGTCTATAGATCGAACCACCAAAACCCAGAGCGACCCACGACCATCACACAATGACGCTCCCTTCTCCCACTTCCTACATACACATAACCTCCTGGACATCTGGAGAGCCCAACACCCCTCAACTAGAGACTATACTTTCTACTCCCACCCCCACAACACTTACTCCCGCATCGATTACTTCTTCATCTCCCCGAACATTACAACGAGGGTCAAACACACCTCCATTGGCCACATCACCTGGTCAGACCATGCCGATATCTCCCTTACCCTCTCAATCCCCAACATGACGCGTCCCTGGACATGGAAACTCAACTCACAACTCCTACAAGATAAACTTATAACCATGTCCCTAGCGGATGACATTACTGAATATTTCACCCTGAATGACTCCTCAGTGTCCTCCCCAATCACCCTATGGGCAGCACACAAGCCAGTTACCCGAGGCAAACTAATTGCCATAGCAACAGCCCGCAAAAAACAGCACAACAGACAACTAATGGACACCATCTCCGAAATAGGCCGCCTAGAAACCCTTCATAAACAAAACCCGACCCCCCATTACCTTGACCAACTTACAACTGCTAGGGCCCTACTTAAACGCCTTTCCCACTCAGCCACAGCCAAGGCGCTCACATGGACCAAGCAAAAGTATTACGAGAAGGGCAACAAGGCAGACTCGATGCTTGCAAAACGCCTCCAAAACCTAACAGATACAAAACGAGTATCTAAGATCCGCACGCCGGATGGCACAATGAGTACCGACCCACACACGATAGGAAAAACCTTCCGGCAATACTTCACGTCCCTTTACAACCATACCCCAGACCCCCCAGCTGATACTATCCAAACCTTAACGGATGACTTCCTCAAGAAACTTTCCCTCCCTGCCCTCACCAACACAGCCAGAGCACTAATCTCGGCAGACATATCCCCAGAGGAACTAAAAGCAGCAATAAAAACCCTGAAACCCAATAAAAGCCCCGGCCCCGACGGCTTCACAGCGATCTACTACAAATCATTCGGGGACACACTCATCCCACGATTATGCAAAGTCTTTAACGAAATGCTCAAGGGCAACCCGTTACCCCCCGACATGACACAAGCCAACATTACCCTTCTACCTAAACCCGGGAAATCCCACGAAGACCCGGGTCACTATCGCCCTATTTCACTCCTCAACATAGACCTAAAACTTCTGACCAAAGTAATGACAACAAGAATCAATCCCCTCCTACCAAGACTTATTAATCCAGACCAAGTAGGCTTCATCCCTCACAGGCAAGCACAAGACAACACCAGAAGAGCCATTGACCTGATTTGGTACGCCAACCATAAACGCCTCCCAACCGCCATACTCTCCCTAGACGCTGAGAAGGCGTTCGACCGCCTTCTTTGGCCCTATCTTTTCGCAGTGCTCCACAAATTCAAATTCCCACAAGAATTTATCGACTTTCTCCAAGCTATGTACCATACTCCGACCGCACGTCTACTAATTCCCAATATCACCCCTCCCGCCTTTCCTATATTGAACGGAACCCGGCAAGGCTGCCCCCTGTCTCCCCTCTTATTCGCCCTATCCCTCGAACCCTTGCTAGAGACCATACGTAACAACCCACACATTGAGGGGCTCAAGATAAGAGAAGACACGTTCACCATCGCAGCGTACGCAGACGACATCCTCCTCACCCTGACCAACCCCATCTCGTCCATGACCGCCCTCCTAACAACCCTGCAAGAATACTCAAAGATATCGGGATACCAACTCAATGCCACTAAATCAGACCTCATGCCACTCAACCTCGCTGAACCCGCCATTCAAACCCTGAAAAGAGATCTCCCCTTCCGTATTTGCCCAACAGCAATCACCTACCTGGGAGTTCAACTCACTAGCGACACCACCGCCCTTTACACAGCCAACTATCCCCCACTTCTCCAAAAAGCACTCCTGAACCTAGACCGTTGGAAACCGATGACCATATCCTGGCTAGGAAGAATAGCTTCTGTCAAAATGAACCTCCTACCCAAATTCCTCTATGCCTTCCAAGCACTACCCATCCCCTGTAATAAGAACGACCTCAAACGACTACAAACTGCCATAGACCGATTCATTTGGAACGGGAAAAAGCCCCGTGTCCGTAGAGCCACACTATATGTACCCAAACCCTCCGGAGGTCTAGGTCTTCCCAATCTCACACACTACCTACATGCAGCCCACCTGACACAAATCCAGCATTGGCATCTCCCCCCTGCTCACAAACGATGGGTAGACCTAGAACATCTCATCTTTGGGAGAGATCACCCCTCCCAATACATGTGGCTCCACCTCCCCGACTATCACCCACTCCCTGGATCTCTGGGACCGCCTCAGCGACAAATTTGACCTGTCCACAGGCCTATCACCCCTTTCCCCAATCCTCCGCAACAAACTGTTCCCACCTGGCCTCACACCACAACACTATGCCCACTTTGAAGATCGCGACATAGTTAGGTTAGGACACCTCTACCCCAATGGCGAACTCCTGCAATACGCCGACATCCCCAACCCTGAAACCCTAACCACATTCGACTACTTCCGCTACCTCCAACTCCGGAGCTTCGCAGCAACGGATACGGTCCGCATGGCAGCCACCTCGTCACTGACCGGGTTCGAAAAAGATACCCTCCACTCACCATCCAGAAAGAGCCAAATATCATCCATCTACATAACACTGACCACACACCACACTCAGATAGCCCTCCCCTACATTATGGCATGGGAAAAAGATCTCGGACCCCCCGAGGACCCCACGGACTGGGCTGACATCTGGGCATCCATTAAATCTATCTCAATCTGCGTCACCCATCAAGAGCAGGCATACAAAATGCTCTTCAGATGGTACCTCACACCCTGCCGTTTAAAGGCTATGAAACAAAGCCCCACTAACCTATGTTGGAAATTGTGTGGCGAAACCGGCACGTTCCTCCATTGCTGGTGGACATGCCCAAAACTCACCCCCCTATGGGAAAAAATCACGACTCTCCTAACCAGAATACTAGACAAACCGGTCCCCCTGGACCCATGGGCTCTACTACTATCCAAACCCTTAGACATCCTCACCCGTAACGAGAACAAACTCATAGCGCGAGTGGCCTTAGCCACACGAAGAGCAATTGCGGAAAATTGGTCTACGCAACGTATACCCACTCACACCCAAATATACACGAAAATCACTGACAGCATAGATATGGACAGACTAACAGCGCAACTGCACGACACCCCAAAATCATTCCACAAAGTTTGGGACCCATGGATAGAAGGACACAGTGACCTTCCATGGTGAGCTGGGAAAACACTCAAATAACGCCATTAATGCACAACGAGAATGACGATAGTCACCCGCGCAGCCACCCCCAACCCCACCTGACCCATCTGATACTCGGGAGGTCACCCAAGGGGGCAGCAACATCCAACCCCTCTAAGTGATCTTTCCCTTCCCCTTCAAATACCTTCTCCCCCCCCCACAACCACCCAACAACTCTTCTGACTACAGCACCAGACTCCTATGCCTAGGTCTGCTGACTTAGCCGCAACCAAAGAGTACTCAAAGGCCGCACCACCTGAGAAAACAGATCCCCCTCCCTACCAAGAGAACTACCATCGACCCTTCTGGCTTGGCAAACCTACAAACCATATCACCTCCCCTCGTAGACATACTTCCAACCCGGACCAATATCCCCTCAGATAACCAGCGACCCCCCCGACGACATAAGTCCACTACCAAACGCCATGTAGGGTCACATTCACGACCTCACACTTACTAAGGCCCCCAAAGACAGATACAGTGCAAGCCTACAAGCTGCCGAGCCAGTTTACTGAGCAAACAAAGCAATGTCATACCATGTTGTCTTCAAACACATAACCAACCTCTTTTTTCTGTTAAAATATACACACGACTTTTGTCTGTGAAATGTGCTAACTATAAAATACAGAATCTCAAACTAGTGAACGGACAACAGGTCGACCACGGTAGGAAGGGTGCGACTCAATAACCAAGCCACCATTTGCCCACCCCTCATCCCTATCCTACCTTCCTTACTTTGTACCCCCGACCCACTGCCTACCCCCCCTCCCTGATCCTGGTCATGGAGACCTATTTGTATTCTCACACCTCCTTGGCAAATGTAAGATGAGTACTGTATGCAATATTGTACCCTATCCCCCTCCCTCTTCCTTTTTGTACCCCACCCCATCCTCAACACCAAACGATTGCAAAAGTTGATCTAACCACAGAATCTAGTTGTATACAAATAACATACGCTGTAACCAAAGATGTAATATCTGCATTCCTGCTCAAATTGTTTGACTGTCGCTATGAGTACATGCCTGTTATGCAAAGATTGTAACACAAACTTTAACCCCACTTTTTTTTTCTGTACCCCTTCCCCCAAAAAACAAAATCTTTACAAATAAAGAATTTTCAAAAAAAAAAAAAAAACATAAATAAATCCCGTTCTACCAAGTTTTTGTTATAGGCAATCTCTTATATAGCCAAGCCCAGGTGGCTGCACTAGACCTGTATCCAAAGAAGATATTGTCTATTTCACTAGCATTTACCAGGTGGATGGATGCCACTAGAATCTACAAACCTACCTAACTTACCAGTTACCCCATTCTCTCTTAGACTTTGCAGCCTAACCATGGGAATGAGCAGCAGCCAGAAACAAGGGGTGGATTTACATCAAGCCCTACAGCAGCTGCCTTAAGTTGTTCACAAGAAGAGAATGCTCTGCAAAGGAGGGTTGTTTATTTAGGCGGTCTTCCTTGGCCTCAAATTTACACAAAGCATGGAGTTTATTTGTGCTGAATTGAGGCAGATTGTAGGAGCTGCAGACTGCACCCCAGCTAAACCGTAGCAGGCTGCTTGGTAGAGTGAATGAAACCCACAAGCACGCTGCAGGAGTCTGGGTTAAATATTAAATGGTTTTTGCAAGAAAAGTGATGTATCACAATAACATAGTAGTCTAGATTGAAAAAAGACTAAAGTCCATGAAGTTCAACCGTGAAAAACCTGTTATTTTATGCTGCTGTTGCTCCAATAGAAGGCAATTTCCAATTATGCCCGACTGGGTGCCTCCGCCAATCGCTGCTTCCTAGTAGCCTGGAGTACTATAAGCAATGCACCGGACACCATAAGCACCGTAGCCCCTTAACCGCTGCAGCTTGGCTGGGATCTCGCTCTCCTCCACCCACCCTGGACCCAAGCCCAGGATCCAGCTTCCAGTGAGTGGACCTCTCCTACTCCAGAGAGTCTAGCAGGTATAGCTTTGTAGCTCTTACAAGAGCTAGTGATTACAGCCAGTATAGCAATCCGAAGCAGGTATAGCTGGTATAGCTGTTCCCTACAATCACGAGACGAGGCTGCGTGTTGAGGGTGAAGTGAAGTGACTTTAATGGGACCACACTTGGCCTTTTATGACAGTCCCCATGCAAGGGGCACTCCCCCCTGGACCTGAGAGTAAACCACAGAAGAAACAAATACACAATCACATTGGATCTCAGATCCAAGACACTCCCATACAAACTAGGTCAATACCTCCTCTGTACCTGGGAGATAATTTAGTCAAGTACTGTATTAATTGAATTATCTCCAGACACAAAAACACATTTTTATAAAAAAATAAAAAAAATACCTTTAAAACATACAAAACCCCCACAAAAGGTACATCCCCTGATAGCCCCGATCTGGGTGAACAGCATATCCAAAAATCACCCAGATCAGTTTAGGGATTCATGAATTTCCTGGAAGTCATAGTTTTGGCCGACCGCATCGCGGCTAAGTGCTGCTGGGGACCGACCGGAAACCGCGAAATCTTCCTGCCGAAAACAGTTCCATAGAATCACGGCTAAGTGCTGCTGGGGGACCGAACGTGAACTGCGATGTTTTCATGCCGAAAATAGTTCCAGGACATTCGCTGTTAAGTCCCCCTGAAGTCTATTCGCAGTTTTGGTCCATGCGAACGGCCACCAGTGAGCTAGCGTTCGGTTCTATGGAAAGTGCCGAACCAGGAGGAATAAAATATGGGTCTTTACAGTCGCTGACCTTGCCCATAGTCTTTTGGCAGGAGGCTGGCAAGCAGGCCCCTCCAAAAGCCTGTGGCTAGGTTCTGTTCGCCATAATATATCTTTAGAATCTGATAATACAACCTGATTAGGTAGAGAATTCTGCATCCTTATTGGTCTTACTGTAAAGAACCATTTCCTGTTCACATACAAATCAATTATATGTTTGAATGTTCATTTAAAAAAAAAAAAAAACAGCCTTAAAAAAAAATATATATATATATATATATATATATATATATATAGGTGATACTCGAAAAATTAGAATATCGTGCAAAAGTTAATTTATTTCAGTAATGCAACGTAAAAGGGGAAACTAATATATGAGATAGACGCATTACATGCAAAGCAAGTTAGTTCAAGACGTGATTTGTCATAAGTGCGATGATTATGGCTTACAGCTCATGAAAACCCCAAATCCAGAATCTCAGAAATTAGAATATTACATGCAATCAATAAAACAAAGAGTGTACATAGAACAATATCGGACCTCTGAAATGTACAAGCATGCATATGGAGTCAGTACTTGGTCTGGGCCCCTTTTGCAGCAATTACTGCTTCAATGCGGCGTGGCATGGAAGCTATCAGCCTGTGGCACTGCTGAGGTGTTATGGAAGACCAGGATGCTTCAATAGCGGCCTTCAGCTCTTCTGCATTGTTCGGACTCATGTCTATCATCTTTCTCTTGGCAATGCCCATTAGATTCTCTATGGGGTTCAGGTCAGACAAGTTTGCTGGCCAATCAAGCACAGTAATCCCATGGTCATTGAACCAGGCTTTGGTGCCTTTGGCATTATGGGCAGGTGCCAAGTCCTGCTGGAAAATGAAGTCAGCATCCCCATAATGCTCGTCTGCGGAAGGAAGCATGAAGTACTCCAAAATTTCCTGGTAGACGGCTGCGTTGACTCTGGACTTAATGAAGCACAGTGGACCAACACCAGCAGATGACATGGCTCCCCAAATCAGCACAGACTGTGGAAACTTCACACTGGACTTCAAGCATTTTGCAGTGTGTGCCTCTCCATTCTTCCTCCAGACTCTGGGTCCTTGGTTTCCAAATGAGATGCAAACGTTGCTCTCATCAGAAAAGAGGACTTTGGACCACTGAGCAACATACCAGGTTTGTTTTTCTTTACCCCAGGTAAGACGCTTCTGACGTTATTTGTTGTTCAGGAACGGCTTGACAAGAGGAATACGACATCTGAAGCCCATGTCCAGAATCCGTCTGTGTGTGGTGGCTCTTGATGCACTGACTCCAGCCTTAGTCCACTCCTTGTGACAGTCCCCAACACATTTGAATGGCCTTTTCCTGACAATCCTCTCCAGGCTGCGCTAATCGCTGCTGCTTGTGCACCTTTTTCTTCCACACTTTTCCCTTCCACATAACTTTCTATTAATGTGCTTTGATACAGCACTTTGGGAACATCCAATGTCCTTCGCAATTACCTTTTGAGGCTTTCCCTCCTTATGGAGGGTGTCTATGATGGTTTTCTGCACAACTCTCACGTCAGCAGTCTTCCCCATGATTGTGATTCCTACTGAACCAGAATTAGAGACCATTTAAAGGCTCAGAAACCCTTTGCAGGTGTTATGGCTTACTTAGCTGATTAGAGTGGGACACTGTGAGCCTAGAATATTGCACCTTTTTACAATATTCTAATTTACTGAGATTGTGGAATTGGGGTTTTCATGAGCTGTAAGCCATAATTATCGCACTTATGACAAATCACGGCTTGAACTATCAAATTTTGTATGTAATGCGTCTAATTCATATATTAGTTTCCCCTTTTACGTTGCATTACTGAAATAAATGAACTTTTGCACGATATTCAAATTTTTCGAGTATCACCTGTATATTTATAGAATCTGATAACACAACCTGATTAGGTAGAGAATTCTGCATTCTTATTGTAAAGAACCAATTGCTCTACTGTAAGTGAAAAAGGAACTTCATGGGCAACCTCTTGTCTTTTGTATACTAGTATTAATTAGCAGGTTAGAGGCGGTTGGCGAAATGCTTTAAATGCTTTTCCTTTTTATATTTTATATTTTATGTTGTGGCTAATAAATTCTTCTTTCTTGATTAGAAATAAGTGGTATCTGCTCTATAAACTGGTGAGATAATTCAGTGAGATAATACATCATCAGTAGAATCTGTTCAACCCTGGGATCGCAGATTCGAATCCTTGCAGGGTTGACTCAGCTCTTCATCCTTCTGAGGTAGGTAAAATGAGTACCATTAAATTGGGTAATAGTAACAACCCCTGGATGTTAGGCTAAGGTAACATCCCCAGGACGAACTTGAAAAAGTAATCTGAATGTGCCTTTCATGGTTAAATATTTTGTTATTATTACATTGGTCCATGGTGGGGACAAAACACAGAGCAAGTATATGCTTTTAAATTCATAAGTAAAATTCTTCCTATTTCCACATGATCCAATTGTTTCTTATACTGCACCGTTGGAGTTTTGCATTTCTGTTCTGCGTATATATTGATTTATCCGACACCTTGAGGAACACATCAGCCACTATTGGCATAAATCCCAGGACGGGGATAATACCGTCTACACTACTTTTCTTTGAGCTTGCAGCAAGCTCTTTATAGAGTTTTTGGCACACTTTGGTTTATTTTTATTATTATAATATATTACCCTATAATTTGTCCCTGTGCTACGGAATTAGTTGGCGCTATATAAATAATAAAAATTATAATAACATATTCTGAGCTATCCCCCTGTAAACTTTATGCAACCACTCTGGATATTTTATATGTATGTATTTTGATAATTTCACATAGGTATTTAATTGGCACAGTTGCGTACAGTTGCCTTGTAAAAATTGTATTTATAAGTATAGGCAACTTAGATGAACTTGTGTTCTGTGTAACACAGATATAAACTGCAAGTGTGTATTTTATTGTGCAGTATTTTCAGTTTTTAACTTATTTAATCACCTTAAAAGCATCAAAATCCAATATTAGCCCTAGGTTATATGGGTTTTAGTTTAAATTTGATAGTAGCTCTGCATTCAACCTTCCAATTATAACATCTCACTCTCCAATACACATATTACATCAATCACCAAAACAGCTCTTTAATTTATTGACTTTGAATGGCAATAGTCTGGCTGTACTAGCTGAGCTGATAACCTCTCACTGCTATCATACCAACTTTGGAAACTAATCATATTGCTATAAAACTAGTGGTATCCAGACAGCGAATAGGAATACACGTAGCAAACCGCAACACTAAGATATAGATGTAAGATTTATTGCGATTGGCTAAAAAATCTTCAGGGGGCAAGACCAAAAGTCAGGAACTAAAAAAAAAACAAAAAAAAAAAACAGCTGCGGGAACAGACCAAATATTGTACGTGGGGGGAGCGATTTAATTTGTGTTACTAATACGATTCAGGATTAATCAACAATGCATCTACAAGTGGTTAACACGACGTTAACTCTAGAAGAAGTGAACTGAAAGGTGATATATGTGTTATGTTTTTGTTTTTTAAACGGCTCTTGTTTAGTGAGTGGTATCGCCCAGTGTGGTGATGTCATGTTGTGGGCGGAGTTGTGTCCTTTGGTGCTGGGTAGCTCAGTAGGTGCATGTAAGGTTCATTTTATTCTGTAAGAAAGTTACACACAGTTGGGGGGGTGGGGGGTTAATTCAGGTTTCTATAACATACAGTGTGTGCTGTGCTTTTTAAATAAAACTCTAGTAACATAACAGCTGAGGCATGTATTACATTACATGGTCATTATTTAATTACCTTTAATTGATTTGCTTTGTCTCTTCAATATCAGTAGTGCACACAGTGCTGTTATATTAAACAGTACAACTCCTTGTCTACTTGGGGTGTTTTCATTCCCCCCTAATTGTATTGCAGCATTAATAAATAAACCAATATTTACAAGGCACCAACATAGTCTGTAGTGTTGTACAATATGTAGACATTAGGGGTATTTGAGGACAAAGCAAGTTGAATGGTCTGAGAACAGATTTTGTGGGGCGGCGCAGTCAAAGAACCTTACAGTATGTCAGGCAGAGATTAGCTTATAAGGTTATAACAATTAAAATATCTTTATTAAGGCAACAGAGCATTAGAGAACGCCTCCCTCTTATTGTATCGGTGGCATGTTCCATTGTAGAATCTTAAAGCTGTCTTTGTTTTGGTCTGGCCTGCCCTGTGGGGATATTCAGAATCACTGCAGCAAATCATTGTGCATGCAAGGTTGACCTCTGGGATGCTAACAAATTGAGGTGAGCCAGCCAGAGCTGTACGACATTGGTGACAGACAGAGCATGCTCAAAGAGTCCTCAAATCAAGGGAAGAACAGCAAATGACTGCTCAGTCTGCAGATGGTGCCCTGAAAACAGCTATTATCATATGAATGGAGCAGGCTTAGCGAGATTTGTTTGAAATCCTCCAGTGGTACATGGGACAATAGGAGTCATCTTCATATATTTTTTATATTTAGCAGAGGGGCTGGAAAAGCAACTCTAAATAACACTGATCTCTTTTTACAGCAACGTGAGCTTTGCACGCTTGTACTGAAGTGGTAATCTTCCAGGCTTGCCAGTCTCCGAATCGTAAATCTGCAGATGTGCCAGAGACATTATATCCATCTGGTGAGTATTAACGACAGCTACACACCTCATTTGGTCTATTTATGGATGCCATAGTTTGTGTGTTCTGTATATTATTTTTTATATTTTTTATATTTTTTTATTTATAAAGCCTTAACATATTCTACATATATCTATACTTACTTTACTGTAGTTCGAAAGATACAGGATACTGACAATGAAAATACGCTGGTGTATATTCGTCATACAATTATAATTTTCCTTTTTAGTGAAATAAAATTTGCAAGCAGTTTTCAGAATTGGAAACCAGAGGTTGGCCGATACAAACAATGGCTCAGAGCCTCAATTCATTTTGATTGTTTATCAAAACATTAATTCATTGTATATATTTACTATTATTTCAAGGTTTTTTTTGTAAACTGCACAGGTTTCAGCTTAAGCCTGAAAATGGGATGTTGGTTTAAAACCTCTTTATTCAGACAATATTATTGATGGGCAAATTGCTAAGAATCTAAATACTTATATTAGTTTGTCATGATTTCCTTATCATTTTTACAAAAATTCAAAACTCTATAAGGATTTGTATCAGTTTTTACATATGAACGTATTTTGCAAGTTTGACTTGACATGTGGTACCCAATTATATTCTGGTTAATTTACTTAATCAGTAATTGTGCAGAATTGACAAAGTATCTAAAAAAGGTTTCTAAGCTTTGACTTGTTTTAACCACAATTCCCATTTTAGTAAATAACAAAATTGTGATACTGTGCACAACTAACCCTTTCAAGTCTATTGACCTTAGAGTAGATCTTGGCTTGGTGCATGGAATACTGGCTCAGATAATGGAACTGGCAGTCTTTCTTTTTATTTGATATGCGAGTGCTGGTGTACAATTTAATAATATCAGCTATCATAATTTGATATCTACAGCGGGCTGTAGTGGTTATGATGCCAGCAGTAAGCTGGCCTGGTTCCCCAGAAATGGGTCAAACCATTTAGTAATGGTCTTCCTCTTACCTGGCCCCCGTTGGGCACTGAGGCTTTTTCCTGCCATGTGATGCACTTCTGACTTCTACTGAAAGAGGAATCCGATCCTGTCGAACATTCATTGGTTGAGAGCTTCACCTGACCAGTCTCCACCAGTGAATAAAATACATTTGCACCTAATTCACAATAGCCGTCCAGGAACTCTTGTTCCAGGCTGGTTAATGATGCCCCTATGACAGTGAAGGTGGAGTTACGCCTCCAGCACCCAAGGTGTTAAACTTGGAATTTGCAACGTTTCAGAATGAAACACTGCACTTACAGACTATACGCAGCATGCCCACTTAAAATCACTGAAATGGTAATGGTGTTTGGAGTATCCCTTTAAACAATGAAATTGTGACAAGATAAGCCACGAAGACAAGTTGCTGTATCCTGCTCTGTGAGTGCACTTGAATAGTTGGTCATTTGGGTGTTAATTTCTAGCTACTCTAATCTTGAATCAATGGTTATTTACTAAACCCCACATTTTCTGTATCATTTAATAACATTTAGGATAATACAGCTGATCTTGAAGATGAAATCTTAAACTCTGTAGTCCACGTTTTGTCATTTTTGACCTCAGACTTGTACTTTAGCTTTTAATTTTAAAAATTCTTTGTGTATAATCCTGACCATCTACAGTGATCATTGAACCCTGCGCAATGCAGGAGCTTCTTCCTATGGCTAGATCTAATTTCTATGATCCAAATTCAGGTGTGCAACCTCCAACATCTTAATTTGGAAGGTTCAAATAGGTAAACATGTTACATTAAATTAATGGCTGTCTTTAAAGTGTCATGCCAAGAATGGTTTTGGTCCTCTTCAGAGAAAAATAACTTTTTAATATATACTTTGTTCTAGCCACATTGCTGGCAAATTAAACTTATTCACAGGACCTCCTTAAGTGCTGTGCATGCATCTTCAATGTCCAGAAAGTAATGATGAAGTATCACACAACCTCTAGTGTACCTGCTACTCACATCATCTTCAGGTAATTAAATCTTTTCATCTATACAGTTACCTTGGGTTTGCCAGCACACTCTGTGGACTAGTGGTGTGTATGTACTTAATAGCCACATATTTTATGTAGACAGGCTAATGTTAAAGGATAACTTTCACTTCAAAATGATTTATTTAATAATCCTTTCATCAAGTTTTGTAAAGAAATAGATTTTTTTTTTTAATGAAGTTTATTTAAACAATGAGAAAACCTCATCCCTTCCTTTATTATATGACAGGGCCCTTCAGCCATATACACGCACCTTGGGTCAGACAGTGTTTGAAAACCAACACTCTCTATGGTCTTCCCTGCTTCACTCACTTCACAGAAGCAGGGGAAATCGTAGAGGCTAACTGGTTTTCAAACACTGTCTGACCCAAAGGTGCATGTTTATGTCTGAGGGATCCTGCCATGTAATACAGGTAGGGGTGAGTTTCTCTCTTTTTATTTTTAATATACTTCATTTAAAAAAACAAAACAATATTTCCTTTCAAACTTGAGGAAATGATTAATATATTAAAAATTAGTTTTGAGTTATCGTTGTCCTTTAACATTAACCTATCTACACACCATGTGTGGCTATAGATATCACTATTCTACAGAGTGTGCTGGCGAAACCAAAGGCAACTGTGTAGATAAAAATATATACTTACCTAAAAATAGTTCTTACCTCATTCAACAATGAAAATGATGTGAGCAGCATGTACACACTCGAGCAGGGGTAGCCAACCATCTGCACTCCAGCTGCTGAGCACTATAACTCCCACAGTGTTTGTGCAGCTATAGTAATGACAAAGCATCAGGGGAGATGTAGTCCATAACATCCAGAGTGTCGAAGGTTGTCTATCCCTGTGCTAGAGGTTGTGTGATGCTACATATGCTGCAGGGCTGAAGTTTTCTAAAAAAAAAATTACATATACTTCATTTAGAAAAAAAATCTGGTTTCTTGCAGATTTTATAAAAAGGTTTATTATATTAAAAAATAATTTTCAGTCGACAGTTGTTGCTCAAGGGGTTTAATATTGGTTGTCTAGTTTGAGGGTCCCCTTTTAACTGTCCTAAGGGCCACATTTATATTAAAAATACTTTTCAAAGAATAATTGTTATTCAACGTTGATGACTTGAAGTTGTTTTATAAAAACGTGTTGCTTTTTAACACTTGGCTTGGAAATTTGGATGAGGTTAAAGGAACTCTCCAGCGTTATAAATAAAAACCTTTATTTATAATGCTGGCATATTTAAAACATCTTGTAGATTACTAGGCCCCACACTGTGCACAAAAAGAGAGAACCCATTAAATTCAGTGGTGAAAGGATCTCCTGCCACATCTCTGCTCCACTGAAACTGGTGTGTTTTTTAGGATTTGGAGTTGTTCTAAATTGGGGCAGTTTAAGCACCTTTACTACTAGAGTCTGTTAGAGTGATTAATGTGCTAGTTGGTTGCGTGCCCTGTACTCAGATTTTGTGTCAAACTGTTTTCAAGCATTTTGACACATTCTAAGAGTCATTCAGGTGTCCATGGCACAGTCCCTTACACACTTTATTGTTAATGCAAAAATGACACGTCCGGACTTGCAATATCATTTTTGTCCATATTTGCTTTGCATTGATTGGCTGTATATGTCTGGGATTACACCAGTAAAAACCATAAACACCCCAATAGGTTGTACTGCTTATGGTACAGTCTGACAGCTAAGCAAGCTAAAAATGGCAAGGCCATCAGATTTACTATTAGACTAATCTGTATACAATTTCGTATTGCTTGTTGGGAAATGAAAGAGACCACAACAGATCAATTTTAAGGAATTGTCACTTTTTGACTCGCTCAGTGGCTGACATTACATATGAAACTATGCAGAAAGGACCGAAAAGGGAGAGAAAAACTATAGAGGGTGTTGTGGGAAAATGAAGAGGAAGTAAATACAAAAAGTAGAGGCGAAGTCAAGAGCGATTTATTCACTAAATTCCAAATTGTAGTGAATTGTTATTGTAGCTTAACTGATATAATGTAGACAACAATAGCAGACTTAGGAAAAAAATCATCCAAAGCAGCTATAGCCAGCTTGACTATTTTAGCCTAAGTTTTGCTATTCACATGTCATTTCGCTGCAATTCAGAGTTTAATACGTAAACCCTAAAATGTTAAAATATTTAGTATTGTTTGAGCAACTTTGTAATGGTTCTCACAGAAAGTACCATTCATAATGGTACTGATTAGCTGTTGCCACATGGATTATCAATAATGGGTATAAATGCTGGGGCTAAGGGTTAGAGATTGAGGGATCTATGGTTTTCTGCACTCGAGGCTGTGGGCTATAATTTACATAATTTACAGCAAGGCGAAGCCTGGCTTATAGCAATAGGAGTTACATTCCACATTATCTCCAGTATTAACCCCTTAAGGAAAAGACTTCTGGAATAAAAGGGAATCATGACGAAATATGTCCTTAAGGGGTTAAAGGCGGAACAGCAATACACCTGTTCTCGAAGGACAAGGGGTTACAGAGCTGGGCATATGGCACTGTGCCTAGGGAAGGATAAAAAGGATGGAGGTGAGGAAAATGAAGCAGAGGGCAACAGAAATAGACCAGAAAGGTGAAATTTGAAGCGTAGGGAAAAAGTAATGGCATGCTGAAATTAAGAAAATAGAGATGCTGTGGATCAGTTGTTGAAATGAATTGAGGCAGAGAAAATCTGAAATTGTACTGAGCCATCCATACCATGCAAGAGTGTAATAATTATTTATTGATTGGTTTTAAACAAGCTTGTATTGTTTATGTGGAACGATGATTAAATTATTTTGTGGATTTATTTCTCAGTGTACCAGTTGTGAATACAAAGTATCCTGTTACTTTTCACATGCACCGACATTTATGCAGTAATTTCTATCAGAGTATATAAACATTCTCTCGTGTAATGTTTAAGCTGAATTTTATTGGTGATCAGAGAACTGTATTATTTGTACTTGTACCTCAAACATATTTTGCCAGTTTATCATAGATGTTGTCTCCTCTATCAATTCCCATTTCCTAGCTGATGATGCAATCTGTAACAGGACTCCAAGCATCCTGAATATTCTAATATGTAACAAGATGTACATTAATATATAATATACAGGCATATGTTGAAGAAGGGAATCTTGCAATACAGAGTGTATATGAAGAACAAGTGCAGCTCATATATATTTAATTATTAATTGAAGCTCTACACCAAAAAGCCCAGCCCAGTGTGTCTGCCTGCATTCCTGCCTAGCTATCCATTTATCCAATCAAATTGTTTGAATAGAAATCTTGTTTAAAGTCACAGCTGCCATTTTCCTACATTACGAATGTTACTTTGAATGTAAGTCTGTGGAACAACTGGACCAAAAATACATGTATGCCAAATTTCCAGTCACTGATCGGGCATGGCATGCTTGTTCCCTTTCTTTATCCTTGTAATTTTTTGCCCTCATTTAATATTTACTCAGTCCTGTACTGTCAACTCACATACACTAATGCCCCAGGGGCAGGATTCGATGGTTCAAATACTGGTAACCTGGAAAATGCAACCATGCCATGTAAATTAAATAGGTGCTGGGGTATGCACAGTTCTTACTGTCAGTGTATTTGGTTTATTTTCTTTGAGTTAAAATGGTGTTCTGCAGTGTTCTAAATGATACTTTCAGTAACTGCACTGGTAGTAAATACTTTTCTAGTGATTTTATATAATTCCTTTTTTTTTTTTTATAGCAATATTTTTTTGTTAAACTCCTTTTATGTATAGAACTCATTTCAAATAGATTGCTCAATGCGGTTTACAATTTAAAAATGAACAGATCATTTCTTGAGGGACACTGCATAAAATGGGGATACTGTCTCCCATTTCCTGATATATAGTATAAAAAAACACAAGTACCAGACACATTTTGGCTTGGGCTGCAAGTTATAATATGTCACTGTCTGTATCAAATCTGTATCAATTTGATCTTGGTCACACATTCACCATATAGTCACATGCCAAAATGAAGTTGGTAACGACTGTTTTTCTGTTAATTTTCTCCTGAAAAGCGAACTCAACAAACCTAAAGTGGTCGAAGTGACATCGACAGCTGAAACAATACTAGCAGTCAGTGAGACAGTTGTGACCTTTTGGGACTGCCTAAAACGTTACAGATGCACTAAAGTGTCACTTTTAACATATGTTTTGCTTTCTCACGCGTATCCCTAGACACTTCTACACAAGTTACACTTTCTTTTATTGAATGGAGAAAATTTGAGACAGTGAATTTGTTTCCCTTCAATGTAACGTTTTAGAGGTGTAATCATCAATAACACACAAAATATAGTAAAAGCAGTTTGACTCCGTCATGACAGCAAGAGATGTTTGATTTACAGCAGGGCTTACAATTTCCACTCACCACTAGCAAATGGCAAGTAAAACATTAACCCTGGCAAGTAGAAATTCTCCTCTGGTGGGTATACTATGGCTTGTAGTGGTTAGTAACTCATTTTAAGCCCTGTTTAGAGTAAGTATATTGGTTCAGTTCAGCTACTCTGCCCTTAAATTTGAAATTCACTTTGAATTCCCAATAACTCTCACTTTAGTAAATTACGGTTCATCCCACAATGATTGACTAGTGATATCAGCGGTTATGAACTTTATTTATTAATTTAAAGGCCAACATGTTACATCACATTCATATATTTTCATTTACATTTTTTTTTTCCTGAAAATTCAATGTTTTTATGTTTTGTCTAATGTGCGTGTTTTTGTTTCTAGATGTCCTCTTCTGCTATATTAAGCTGGATTAATGATGACAGTGATTTTCTCTGGGTTCCTGTGTGGTTGTCTTGATTCAGTACAGCTACAGAATGAACATATCAGCAGTCTTCAATGCTCTTCTTGTATCAATCCTGGCAGCAGTACTCTGGAAGTATGTGAAACTATGGGAGCAGTACTCCATTATTGAGGAAGAGTTAGATCTTACTCGTCAATCCGAAGAATTGTCTCAGGTTCGCATTGACTACCAGGCAGCATTGTATGCTCTGGTGGAGGATGGCACGAGAATGGTGTGCACTGGCAGGATGCATACAGACCGTGTATGCCGCTTTGACTCACTCTGCTACTCTACAGAAGCTGAAGAGTTTGTCTTCTTTCATAGCAACTCATCAATCATGTTACCGAATTTGGGCTCCAGACGTTTCCAGCCAGCACTGCTAGACCTGTCTTCAGTGGATGACCACAATACTCAGTATTTCAACTTTGTAGAGCTGCCAGCTGCCGCTTTGAAGTTTATGCCTAAGCCTGTTTTTGTGCCAGATGTTGCACTTATAATGAACAGATTCAATCCTGACAACCTAATGCATGTTTTTCATGATGACCTTCTTCCCATTTTCTACACAATGCAGCAGTTCCCAGACTTAGATATGGAATCTCGACTTTTCTTCATGGAAGGCTGGAGTGAAGGTCAACATTTTGAGCTGTATAGGTTTTTAAGCAATAAGCAGCCTCTTTTGAAGGAACAGTTAAAAAACCTAGGAAGGCTTCTCTGCTTCACCAAATCCTATGTGGGATTAACAAAACTCACCACATGGTATCAGTATGGCTTTGTCCAACCACAGGGGCCAAAAGCCAACATTTTGGTTTCTGGTAATGAAGTCAGACACTTTGCTAAGTTCATGATGGAGAAGTTAAACATAAGTTCAGAGCAAGGTTCTACAGATGACTACATAGTATTGTTCAGTCGAACACTTAACCGACTTATTGTAAATGAGGCAGAATTACTCCTTGCGCTTGCTCAGGAATTTCAGATGAAAACTATCACAGTGTCACTTGAAGACCACTCATTTGCAGATATTGTTCGACTCATCAGCAATGCCTCCATGCTCGTGAGCATGCATGGTGCCCAGTTAGTCACATCCCTGTTTCTACCAAAAGGTGCTGTTGTGGTGGAGCTTTTTCCTTTTGCGGTAAACCATGAACATTACACACCATACAAAACACTGGCAATACTCCCAGGTATGGAACTTCAATATGTTGCATGGCAAAATACTGAGGAGGAAAATACAATCACATATCCTGATAGGCCATGGGAACAGGGTGGGATTGTACATCTGAGTGCAGCTGACCAAGAACGAATAATGAAAAATAAAGAAGTACCCCGTCACCTCTGCTGTCGTAACCCAGAGTGGCTCTTCCGTATATATCAGGACACAAAAGTGAATGTTTCCTCACTTGTGCAAGCCATAAGAAATGTTGTAAAAACAAAACTGGTTTCTAGGAAGCAGAGGTGGGTTAATGGGCCATATCCTGGAAAAGTTAGAGAAGCAAAATGTCAGGCTTCCAACCAGGGTACGAATGTAGCCAAGTTGTCGGTATCTTGGCAAATACCATGGAATCTTAAGTACTTGAAAGTAAGAGATGTTAAATATGAAGTATGGATACAAGAACAAGGTGAAAATTCATACATGCCTTACATCTTATCTCACCAGAACCACACATTTTCTGAAAACATTAAACCATCTACCACGTATCTTGTGTGGATCCGCTGCATTTTCAACAAAAATCTTCTTGGGCCTTTTGCAGATGTCCTATTGTGTAGCACATAACAGCAAAAAGCATGGTCATGTTTGGTTTAGAATCAACCATATTTAATCGGCATGCAATGGACTCATTTTAGAGTACCAAAGAGGGCCATGCAGCAAAGATTCTTTAGGTTTTGTATGTTTTTCAGTGTTTCTACCTTTTTAAACATATTCTAAACAAAGGTATAGTGCATTAATGTGACTAAAATTTAATTTATTTTTAAAATAGTTTAGCAACTCATAGTAAATGTGGTGATATTTAAAAAAAAACAAACAACTAATATATATTAATATATATATTAGATTTCTCTGTAATTTATTATAATGTTTTGATATACACAACTATGTATAAGTTGCTTGTATATTGTCTTTGCAAACCTTCTGAATATAGGTTCTTGTTGCCTATATTATTGGCATATTACTATCCAGATATATATGCAGGGGCAGGCTGGGACAGGGGGGCAGGGAGGCAATTGCCCCCAGGCCACCCTAAACCCAGGGCCGCCCGCATCCAGCAAAAAAAGGAAAATTTGAATCCTCTGCTTCTGGCTAGGGACTTGGATTTTTCAACTTACCTCACTCTCCCTGCAGCCAGTGAAGTCGGCCAGCCTCTCCTGATGATTTCACTGCTTTTCTCCCAGGACCGCTGGGGAGTCTGGGAGAAGAGCAAAGGAAGTCACGCCCCCTCCTCCTGACATCATCTGGAGAGGCCGGCCAACTCCACTGACTGCTGCTCCTGCCTACCCCTCCCTGGCCTAAGGTAAGACTCAGGGAGGGGGAGAATACACTTTTTTTTTTTATCCCCTTCCTCGGCCCCTGTCCCCCCGCCCCCCACGGCTCCTGTCCCCCTTACTCAGCCCTATGCCCCCCACCACAGCCCCATAACATCCCCACTACAGCTAGTCCCTCCCCAATTTCAACCCATGTCACCAACACCACAGCCCCTTTCCTATATTGTAGCCATCAACCTACTTTAGCCCCTCTCCCCCCGCTACATTTCCTAACCACCCAATTACAGCTGATACCCACCACTACAGCCCCTAACCCCCTACTACAGCCCTTTCCCCTTACTCAGTCCCTGTCTACTGGCTTTAAAAGTGTAAAGTTAGTGTGTGTGTGTGTCCGTCAGCGAGTCTGTCTGTTTTAGGTGACTTCCCCCCCCCACCTTTCAATCACATTGGAAAGGTGCTTTTACTCTCCTCTTGGTGCAATGGGCCACTTGACTCGATATGCCCCCCAGGCCTAAGGCTGCCAGCCATCCCCTGTATATATGTAATTACATTTTCTTGATTTACATCTGATTGAGTTGCAATATGAAATGACTTACTTTGACAAGTTATGCTGTTAAATAATATGCATTATTTGATTTTAGTGAGAGTTTTATTTATTTATCTAGTGCTTGTCCATGTATCAAGCATAGGCTGTACATCATCCACCCCTCCCCCCATTGAATCAAGAAGATTGTGTACTAAACAAAAGCTGCCATGTCCAGTAAGTTAATGTAGCAGGCATAGCTTTATACTACATCTCATGAACTTTTTTTTACGGTGCATGAATTAAACATTTCAAAGTCCAGTGTTCTGTTTGGAATCAGTGAATGTATATATGACCCATCAACAAAATTTTAAGATCTCTATTACCTTTCCTATCTACAGCCCAAGCATGCAGTTCATTGCCACTGTTCTGGTCTTACTTTATAGGCCATGTAGGCTTAGTGAAACCCTATATGTCTAACCATTCTTTGGATATTTTTCAGAAGTTTTAGTCTAGCCAAAACTAAGCATTGTATTGAGTCTTGCATTGTAGTCAGTAAGTAATGCATTGGTAGGTCCGGATATTCTCCAGCTTTTTGAAACTTTGTTTAAGTTTTTTTATTTATTTATTCTTTTTTGTTCTCTAAGAAATTCTGTTTTATGGAATTTTACAAACTGTGTGTAATACATTTAAGACTAAAACATTTTATTGCAGACTTTTCTTAAATAATGAAGACCTAGTTGGACCAATAGGTAGCTCTCAAGGTAGTTGGACAACACAACTTCCATTATGTTCAATCAGTCTTTGACTTATTAAATAATTCCCCATTGTAATTCAACAGACATGGACCAGTGAGTTCAATATTTTGAATGTTTAAAGAAGTTAATACACATAATAAACATCAGATTAAATATTTGGCGAGTATGTATAACAAATACATTAGTTTAAATAGGATATATGGGGATTCCATGAACATAGGAAGTGTTTATTAAGAAATGTTTCTTTTAATTAGTTTATTTGTTAGAGTAGGCAGTATTCAATTAAAGAATCACACTAAGCAACATAACCGCTATAATAAGCTATAAACTGGTTACGAACCGAACCTCGAGGTCACCAAGAGAACGTCCCTATCTCAGTTGCATTGATAATGTTAAATTAACATTAATCCCTTAAGGAACATGACGTGTGACATGTCATGATTCCCTTTTATTCCAAAAGTTTGGTCCTTAAGGGGTTAATGTATATAATGTAAAAAAATTTACATTATTAGTTTAGTCCTACCTGGGTGTCATTAATGTGCTGAGAGCAGTGATCATATTTGTCCCCAATACTTTCAACCAGTCCGTGATGTCCAATTTGGCAAAACTGACAATAAGGCAGGAATTAATAATTCGGTATTATCAATGCAGCTGAGATGGGGCAGTTTTCGGGCACCAAAAAGAACCCCGGTCTATATCTAACTGTTTGTACACTATTTGAGATAGTCAGAGGGACAGCGACAAGACACTACAATGAGCCTTAACCCTTTTACCCTTAAAAGGGTAACTAAAGAGTAGCGTAAGACTGTAAATCACAACTAATGTATGCTAGTGGCCCAGGGTGAAGTTGTCTCCTTTGGCATCCCTCCCAGAGTGGAGACCACAACACCATTAAATAGTCACTTTATACCAGTGGTTCGCAACGAAGGTATTGACAATTTCCAATTCTGTTCTAGTAGGCATTCTAACAAAACGTGGACTGTTTTAGTGTGTCTTGAGAATGGTGTTGGGAACTACTGCTATAAGCGCTATAACAACTTTGCATAATTTATTGGTTGTTATTATAGTTTTTGGTGCATAGTGCACACCACATCCACTTTCAGCCTATCCCTTAAAAGACCACTATAGTGCCAGGAAAACATACTCGTTTTCCTGGCACTATAGTGCCCTGAGGGTGCCCCCACCCTCAGGGTCCCCCTGCCGCCGGGCTGGATGGCGAGGAAAGGGGTTAAATTCACCTTTATTCCAGCGCCGGGCGGGGAGCTCTCCTCCTCCTCTCCACCTCCTCTTCGGCTGAATGCGCATGCGCGGCAGGAGCTGCGCGCGCATTCAGCCGGTCTCATAGAAAAGCATTTACAATGCTTTCCTATGGACGCTTGCGTGTTCTCACTGTGATTTTCACAGTGAGAAGCACGCAAGCGCCTCTAGCGGCTGTCAATGAGACAGCCACTAGAGGATTTGGAGGCTGGATTAACCCATCTGAAACTGCTATGTTTATAATAAAAAGAGGGGTTAATCCTAGAGGGACCTGGCACCCAGACCACTTCATTAAGCTGAAGTGGTCTGGGTGCCTAGAGTGGTCCTTTAAGAGCTGTCATGCTGAATGCTCAGTTCTGGCTGTCCAGCACTGCCATTTTTCTTCTAGTTATATGTACGGCATGCACAAGTACAGCTTGGATTGAGCTTCCTCTTGTTCATGGATAGTGTGTCAAGTCATTACCCATGTATGCTCAGACTGTGGCTCCTCTTGATAGCTGCACACAGCCCAGTCCACTAAACAGTTTATACGGCAGTATCACTCCTCCTGTGTTGTGAGTGGAACTGCTGCTGGAGAATAAACTGTGTATCCTATACAGTACTCCATTGCTGGACAGAGATTTATGGCAAAACAAAAGACCTGAAAGGGACAATTCTCGTTTGACCATCTCTTCAGGCAGACTGACTAACCAATGCATCTGCAGGGAATACCCCAAGTACCCTTTTTAATTAATTCATTTTATTTAGGCATCTTTTTTTATGCATTATAAATCTTTGTCTTATAGTGTGCCTTTCACTAGGTAATAATCGGGCAGGAACATACAGAAGGCAGGCAATGAAACAGACTATTGAGCCAGGTCCAATTAAACCCCTACAAAGAATATGATTAGTCACATATACGAGTAATATAAAACACAAGTGGGTGTGTTTGAGAAAAATACCTCTGTTCATAATTGTCATTTGCCCCACATGCGGCACTATGGTGTGCTTTGTATACCTGTGTGTTATATGTTTTTAATAAACTACAGTTTTTGAAATCTTTGTCCACTGTTGGTTTATTATTTTAGTGTTTGTAGATCCTTGTTTTTTCCCATCAAGCCTGCTCCCTGGATGGCTAAATTTCTGTATAAGCCATAGCTAGTAGAGCTTCTGATACTCTACTGAAAAAAATGACATGTAGGGTATATTATCTTTTTACCCAGTTTGCTACAGTTAAAGAGACACCGTATTTAATGGTTTTCTGATCCATCATATCACTTCCTAGTAGATCCCAAGGAAGCCTTCTTCTGTGGCAAAAGGGAGTATGGCTGGAAGCTGTATGTATTTTACTATGTGTGTATGTGGGTATCTGTATGTATATGTGTGTCTGACAACATCTGTTAGTATTTTATGTGATGGTTATATATGTGACTCATTGACTTTACTCTTTGAGTTCTTCAGATGACAACATCCAAAAGTAAAATAAAAATGTGAAACCATACATTTGCATTGCTGTTCTAATTGTGACTGATGATGTATAAGATAATCCTTTTTGTAACGGTAGTGTTCCTTTAAGCATCCTGCCAGAACATGAGTTTCCCAAGATGAGAGCAGCATCGTTTAGGCCGATGTAATACAGCAAATAAGAATCCATGGTTTAATCTGCAATCTGTGCATGTGGGTCATGATTGTCAGCTGCCATCTGTAGTTTAGTCTGGGAGGGTGCAATGGTGTTTTATACATTTTAACAATGTGTGTGTGTATATAAATAAATAAATTACGGGAGGGTTATTCACAAAATGTCTTAAAACCATATGTAGAAGAGAAAAACTGGACTCACTCATGGAACAATTAATTACATGAGAATTCTAGATAAATATAAACATAAGGGAGTGCAAAAAAAGTAACAAATTGCAAGCAAAGGCAGCCAAAGTGTTCTGTTTTTTTTTTTCGTTTTTTTCAGAAGAGGCTTTAGTCATAGTCACAAGTTTTAGTCCAAAATAGCCAAATTGGATAAATTCTCAAGTCAGTTATATTTTTAGTTAGTTTAGGAATTTTTTTTGTTTTTTAACCTAAATTTTCCTTTAACTGTGAATTGCAGTCAAGTCATATTGTAGTGAATTAACCCTAAGCAAAAGTAAAGTGACAAACCCCATTCCTCTCAGCATGACTTCACTGTTGGGAGGTATGCATTCACTGTTTAGTAACTAAAACCCATAATTATATCTATTTGCTTAGGTAGCAATGATCCAGGGACCTGTGCTATCAGATTCTTAGAGTTATATGTACTGTTCCCTTGCCTTGAGCCTAATAAATAAAAACACAAAAATGAGACCTCTCTATTTCTTCAAAACAATGAAAACCATGTTTTACTCATAATGCCTGCTTACCGAACGTCTGGTACACAGTGGTCTGGTTAAATAATGTGTGGTTTGCCTTAAAACAACACCTGCCAGTTAAAATTTGTGAAACAGCAATGCACGTGCATGTCTCTTACATGGGTGCTGTATATCAACAATCTATATAAAATTAGCTACATGTTTTTTGAGGATTTTGTGTCCCTACAAAACTGCTGCTTCATTTGAGAAATTGTCAACTGTGAAATAGTGCAATAATATAGGTGTGTTCCCTGTTTTCCCCCCTCAAAAAGTTTGGTTATGGTGCAAAGAGTTTCCTGACTCTGCCCCATGTTAACAAGTCATTTTAAGACCAATTTGATACCTACCTTGATCCCTTGGGGTGTCTGTGGTCCTTTCAGTCCTCACAGATAATTCTAAATTTGATGTTCCATTTCTGCATTAGCTATATGAATTGTGGGACATCAATCTGTCATCTGGACATCACCGATTAAGAATATCCGCAATGGTCATGGTGCTTAAAGTGCCCCTTAAATGTGAATGTTTTTATTCAACTTTTTAAGGTAAATGAGGAACTTTAATAAATACAGTAATACTTATTGTTTTATTTATAAAAAAGCAACAGTGCTCAAATTTCCATCTTCGCACTGCAAGGTCTTGCTCAAACTGAGCTTGCAGGAAGGGGAAAGCCTTAGTAAGCTCACTGCTCACACATGGCCGGCCGGGATTCTAAAAAAAAAACCTATTGCGACGGGGCGGAGCTTCCTGTGCGGCGGAGGCGGAGCTAAACTGATGGCGAAGCTAAAAGTGCCAGAAAGCTGCTGCAGAGGAAGCAGGAAGTAGTCCCTGCTTCCCCAACAACCAGTCTCCAGGAGCTGCACTGCCTCCACTCCTCCATAATAAACAGAGGTAACTGTGTGATTGTCTGCCTGTGTGTGTGTGTGTGTGTGTGGCTGTCTGTTTGTGTGACTGTCTGCCTCTGTGTGTGGATGTTTTCCTGTGTGTGTGTGTGTGTCTATCTGCTTGTGACTGCTTGCCTCTGTGTGTGTGTGTGTGTGTGTGTGTGTGTCTGCCTGTAATTGTGTATGAGTGTATTTATCTGCCTGTACCTGTGTGTTTTTGCCTGATCCTGTGTATGTGACTATCCGCCTGCCACTGTGTGTATGTGTTGGATTTGACAGTGTTTATGTATAACTGTGTGCAGATAACTCTGCAAAAATATACACCTGCAAAGGCCTAAATGCATATTTTTATCTGAATTAAATACCCATCACACACAGCCAATAAACCCAGCACAAATATCACATACAAGCAATACACTCATATCATACAGTTAATACACCCATTACAAATATCAAACACAGCCAACACATAGCATACATATCACACACAGTCATCATCACCTATCACATACACAGACAACACAAACATTACATCATATTATAGTGAGATGTATTACAGTGGAGCTCTGGTATATAAAATGCACATTACTCTGTTTTATAGTTAGGGAGCTCGGTGATACACTAATAGACACATTACTTAGAGTTGTGTAGTGTATGATCTTGTCACAGAGCTCCACATTACTGTGGAGTTTTATTGTTGTGGAGCTCTGTGATAAATGGAGAAGTAGCGCATTACTACAAAATTTTATTCCAAAGAGGTCAAGGTAAATAAGTATATTCCAGAGCTCCAAAGCAAAACCACTCACAGTTTTATGTGACATACTTGGTCTGCTCTTCTGTAATGTAGGGGAGGCAGTCTGGTACTTCTAGCCTGCACTTCTGTTGGCTGCAGACCATAAGTAGCTGTCTTCCTAGCTCGGGATAATCAGCGCACTGCCGCAGATTACCACAGGACGCTGCAAGTCCCTGAGCTTACCCCTCTCCCAACTAGGTAACAACAGGAAAGGAGGAATGAATATTTGTTTTTAAATCATTATTAATTTAATAAATCCCCTATACAATCACTACACTCCTATACACTGATGACATGGGGGGCGCTGTGAAGATTTTTCGTACAGGGAGCCTAAGGCCGTCCCTGCCTGCGAATTATGTTTTAAATATCCAAATGGCCCATGGCAGATAAAAGGTTCCCCACCCCTGCTCTATATAGTGATTTACAAAAGCCTGGGTCTTCTCCATATATGCAACTACATAATTATGAGGTTTTGTTTTGTTATTGAAAGATAAGTACCAGTTGTTTCCTATTTGTTGCCATGATGTACATTGGTAACTTTAGAATGTTTTCTATATATTGTGCTATTAGCATATTTCATTTTAAATAAAACAATACTGAAACAGCATATGGACGTTACATGGAGGATTACAGATAACACATTAGATTCATCATACATATGAATAAAGGCATTATTTTCCATGCTGTAAGTTCTTTCTTACACTGTAAGTAGGTGGTCTGCTTTGAATAGCTGTCTCTGTACAAACAAGTGTCATTGCATTCCCACTAATGCTATTATAAGTGTTCATCCTACACCAAACAACAATACGGTAATTGGCATTTAATGATGATGTATCATTTCATGCTTGCAATCCTTTTTATACACTACTTTATCTACATTCCTTAGTTGTGCAAATAATAGGAATATATTTAGCCCTTTATAGACCAATGGCTTTTCTTGACCTCATTGTAACATACTTCTAAAAAAAAAAAAAAAACTGTGTCAGCCTGATTTAGCACTAGCTGACTATACATCTGTTTTGGAATACATCTCCCATAACGTTCATAGTGGAGTATTACATTGAAGTATCATATTTTAAGGAACACTATAGCATTAGGGAAACAAACATGCATTCCCAAAGCTGTATTCTCACTGTTCAGGTTACCCCACCTCGTTGGAAATTAAGAATTAAATTTTAGAATTTTTATCTTTAACCCCTTATTCAGTGGCGTACACATAACCCATGGGGCCCCGGTGTGAAACTGATCCATGGGCCCCTCTCCCTGTTCCCCCACTCTAACTCCCCCTCCCCCCCCGACAGTCACTCACACACACACACAAACAGAAACATACATACACACATGACCCATACATACAAACAGACAGACAGGCACACATACATACAGACAAGACACATACATACAAACAGACAGACAGGCACACACATGCAGACAGACACACACACATACAAAGACACATACATACATAAAAACAGACAGGCACACACACATACATTCAGACAGACATAGACACACACACATGACAAACATACATACAAAGACACATACATACATAAAAACAGACAGGCACACACATACAGACAGACACACACACGACAAACATACATACAAAGACACATACAAACAGACAGGCACATATACATACAGAGAAGACCACACAAAAATTCATAGAAACAGACAGAAAGGCACACATACATACAGAGTAAAAACAAAACAAAGAGTAAGCGTTAAATAACAAGATAAGGCAGCAACCCTTTAAGGGAATCCCTCAAGGACCCTTAAACATAGCACTAAAAAAGAAAGTAAAATAAAAGATAAGGGCTGCGCCAGATAAAACTAGGTGAAAATAACAAATAGTCCGAATAAAGTAAATAGGTAAAAGGAGAAAGTCTTATTTAAAATGGTCTTATTGAGGTCGTAGAGTGTGTCAATACTTGGTCTAGAGCAATTGTCCTTATTATTTTCTTCCGTATAAATCCGCTCATATGTAAGAGATAAAAAATAAATAGAGAACCAAATAGTGTAGTATGCTTGATGATAAGAGAATAAAATATATAAAAAGCTGGAATAAAACTCACATTTAAAAGAGCTTAGACTCGCTCTAGTATGAAAGGTGTACAGCGGTTTAATCCTCGCTTATGGGATATGAAGTGAGCTTCCTCCGTCAGTGATATGTTCAGCACTCGGGTAGAAAGAAACAGCCAATAGTGTTCACTGGGTAAAATACTGAAGATAAAATAAACAAAATAAAGTAGGTACTCACAAGACAGGAGCAGACCGACTGCTCCTTGAAGTTATCGCTGGTGGTATGATCCCCACCTAGGATTACTTGGAGTCCGGGATGATAAAAGGATGCCAGGTAGAAAACAGATTAGCATGTATCAAAAGATAGATGGCACGAATAAAAGTGACCAAATATACTTTAATATATAAAAATACACAATATAATAACCATAAACGCGTTTCGCCAGCACGGCGTTATTAATATGGAGTAAGAACCTGATAACTGGCAAGAGAGTCTTTAAATAACAAATACAATCATTTGAAATTGGCGCCAAAATGTAAGCAGCCAATCAAAATAGGGATTGAGAATAATATAAATAAAACAAATTAAAAACAGAATAATTTCATTATACAATCATTGTATTAGACCATAAGAGCTCTGATATATAAACATATATTTTAAAAAACAAAACTTATTTATATGTTTAATAATCATATATTGCACGGTCATGTGACCGGCACTAAACCGCAAGGGATTCTGGGGCATGTAGTTAGACACCGGCGAACACATACATACAGACAGACACACATACAGACAGATACACACACACATAAGACACACATACATGCAAAGACACATTCATAAATAAAAACAGACAGGCAAAAATACATACATAAAAACAGACAGGCACACACAAGACACACATACATACAGACAGACACATACAGACACACACACACACACGACATACTTACAAAGACACATACATAAAAACAGACAGGCACACATACATACATCCATACAAACAGACACACACAAGACACACATACATACAGACACACACACACACAAGACATACATACATACAAATAGACAGGCACACATACATACAGACAGATAGACACAAACACGTACATACAAACACACAAACATAATATTTAAAGGGACACTATAGTCACCAGAACAACTACAACTCAGTGGCATACATACCGGGGTCACAGGGGTCGCGGCTGCGACCGGGCCCGGCCCAGCCGCCCTGCGACCCGGTATGCACGCCAGTGTGGCCAGCCTCTTCTCCTGGGGGGCCCAGGAGCTGGCCACCTCAGGGCTCCCCGAGGCTGGCCCTGGTGTCACCGGACGTGCGGGCGGGCAGGCTGGCGGGTGCGCGAGTGAGCACTCTCCCCTGAGCGCTCTCTGCCCAGCTCCCTTGCGCACTGCACTGATGCCGGAGACCGAATATGATGGAGCTGGGAAGAGAGCGCTCAGGGGAGAGTGCTACCTCGCGCGCCCGACAGCCAGCCCGCCCACCCGGTGACCGGCCGCCCAGCAGCACCACTGGACCCCAGGGAATCCCCTCAGCTCTCCCAAAGGTAAGGAGGCTGGGGGATTACATTTTTTTTTAAAACGTGTGTTAGTGTGTGTGTGTGTGTGTATGTGTGTTAGTGTGTGTGTGTGTGTCTGCTAGTGAGTGTCAGTGAGTGTTAGTTTGTGTGTCTGTTACTGACAGACTGCTAGTGAGTGTCAGTGAGTTTGTTACTGTGTTTGTCTGTTACTGAGTGTGTGTCTGTTAGTAAGTCTGTTTGATGTCTGTTAGTGAGTGTGTGTGTCAGTGAGAGGGTATGTTTTGTAAGTGAGTGTGTATGTGTCTGTCAGTGAGTATGTATGTAAGTCGCTGAGTGTGTGTCTGTCAGTAAATGTATGTGTCTGTTAGCTACTGTGTATGCGTCTGTTCGTGAGAGTGTGTGTCTCCAGTGCCTGATTCCCTTGGTGCTGGGGATCCCTCCGCCTCTCAGCTCCGAACGCGCATGCTCGCGCATTCAAACCGCCCATAGGAAAGCATTACTCAATGCTTTCCTATGGACGTTAAGTGTCTTCTCACTGTGATTTTCACAGTGAGAATCGCGGAAGCTCCTCTAGCGGCTGTCAATGAGACAGCCACTAGAGGCTGGATCAACCCTCAGTGAAACATAGCAGTTTGACCCTAGGGAGCGATCACTTGGCGGCCCAGCAGTCAGGAGAGGTATTGCAGGATGTTTCGACATCATGGCATCGCTGTAATGCCCTTAGAGTGTCTGGAAGCGAACACGATCGCTTCCAGCGCTCATTTGCTTTGAACGTACTAGGTAGTCCGCAGACCTTAGGGGTTAATGTTCTTCATGCGGTTGCCTTCTACAATCAAGCATTGAGGCAGGATGCAGCACAAATAAAATCAGAGACCTCAAAATAAACAAATTCCTTTTAAAGGGAAACTCAAGTCTTTCGGAGAAAGTTTGAGGGGCTTCCACTGAAATGTCTGGGAGATTTATGCCTCTTTAGTGCTAACAAAGAAACCTTTTATCCCAAGCGATTATGGATGACATCTACATTAGTGAATATTTCCATGATATTGCATGATTGAATTTTTCACTTATTTTTTTCACAGTTTTAGTCAGTTGGAGACATTCAAGATTTTCCTTACAAAAGATTTTAGAGATTTAGAAATTTGGATTTTTTTTTATTGGTAGAAGGAGTAAAAGGAAAAGGAAAATATTTTTTAAAAAAAATAAAAGCACCGGTTATTCAATAATCTAGCAATTATGGAACCTGAGAAGGGGAAAAAAAATATGCCAAAATGGCCAAGCTAAATTGGATAATTATTCCATTGTATTTATTTCTAATTAGACTGGAGTTTGACAACTTTGCTTTCCTTTTTGGAAAGAGCCACAAAATATTGGAGCCAGAGCTCCTGTGTTACAGATTACCCAAATGATAATGGTGTGTGACAAGCACAAATAACACATGTAATTCACACAGCATATAAATAAAGCTTTTAACACTGGAAAGATGTAAAATGAATGCTGGACAGGACTTGTGGCAGGCCAAGAAGGAAAAAAAAAATGGTGGGCGGTGATATCTAGAAATGGAGCAGTTCCACCCAAAAAGAAGGACAGGTCCGCTGAGGGTACACCAGACTGACAGACAGCTGCTCTGGTCATGCATGAAGCACAATTTGACTCTTTTTTTGTATCTGCAGAATGCAAGATACAAATACAGTCCTAGTGAGTAATGTTAATATTACACAGCATAATATCTCCTTCTGCCCACCTCTAGAATTTGAATAACACACGGCATAATGTAGTCCACATATAGTGTGACACTTTATTTATTGCTCAGTTAACCTAGTGGACCAGTTCCTAGTTGCCATGGTAACACTGCTCTCTGTGTTTCAAACCCTCATCTAAGCTCTTGCAAAAGTTATCTTTAATAGATATTACTTCTCTCTAACCTTTTAATTAATAGACACTTTCTGACACAAAGACCCTACATATCATATACATCTAGCTATGAACTCTATAATTCATGAGCTTGTATTCCTAGTTAATTCATATTAACTGTTACGCTAATTCAGGTAACAGTAACCTAATAATGCTTAAAATGATCATTTTGCTCATGCAATCTAATTACATGTCAACAATGTTTCAAGCTATTTGTCTGACAGAAGGGGCTTTAATACAGGAGCACTTTAAATTAATCATATATTAGTAAGTACTTCTAATTTGCTTAAATCATTGTAAATTATATATATATGATCCTAACATGGTCCACTTTTTTGTGCTATATGTTACCATGATTAATTTTCCGGAATTTCCTGTCGTGTGTTTTTTTTTGTTGACTGCACAGGGCCGGACTAGTGGGTCAGCATAACTTCAGGGGCAGACAGTCGGCGGTTGACTGACATGAGAGAAACACACCACACAGTGCTGCCCTCCTGCCAGTCACTGCATGTAGCATGGTCGAGCAGACTGCACAGTCTGACAGGAAGTGCTCACTTACAGCAATGAGCACAGGTACCGTGGTCCCCTAGGCCATACTACATAGAGGTGAGCAGGTACAGGAAGGGAGGAGGATGAGGGAATTAGACATATAAAGGGGCTGGGGGAGAGAATGAGATAAATTGAGGAGTGGGAGGAGGAAGAGTGAGACACATAGAGAGGCTGGGAGGGTAGGATGAGACACACATAGGGGTGGGGGTAGAATGAGATATGAAGGGATGAGACACATGGGGGATGAGACATGGGAGGGATGAGACACATGAAGGAACTGGGATGGGGTGAGGATGGGACATTTGAAGGAGCTGAGAGATATTGAGACACATGGGGGGGGGGGGGAATGAGTCATATGGGGGGGCCCAGGGCAATCTTTTTCGCACTGGGCTCAATGTTTTGTAGTTAAACCCCTGTGGTTAGGGTATAAATCTTGAAAAGGACTTGCCGGTCATGCTTGGTCACTTTGTTTCTTTATTTTATGCGTGCTACCCCATCCTGTGTATACTTCAAAATCCCAATTATCGCCTCCCAGAATGTCATAGAGAATCTCTTGTACTGAAATCTAGGGCCCCGAGACTCAGCAAAAAATTGTCTATTAATGATTTTGTTATTGCTTTCGGGATCTATAGAGATGTTTTATGTTCTGTTTACCCACACAGGAGGGAGGAGTTGGATCTCTATATGCACAAGCTGGTGGACTTGGGTAATAAATACGGTGGTACGTCATTTTATGACTACCACCGGTCCTTTTCAGCGAAGGCGTCTGCAGCTTTGACCTAGTTGAATGTCAGAACAGATTGGAGCCAACTGGACACATAGCTCTTTTGCAGACACTTTGCTGGATTTGATTACCATCAAATTATACTTGACTGGCATCCAACATCATATGTACTCTAGTTTCCCAAACAATACCAGTTTCCTTTCCTCTTATCCCATCAAGACCATACTTAAAGATATTACCAAAGCCAGCAGCCCTACCCCACAACAAAGGCTGCCAATCAATATGCAATTGTTTAAAGACCTGTCCAATCTGCTAGATTCAGCCCCTTTTGAACACGTCACAAACACAGTCATCAAAACCGCTATTTATCTGGCATTTTATGGATTCCTTAGACTATGGAAATTCACCGTCAGTAGCCAGCATGACTCATAAGCTCCTATCTAGTAAAGCACCAGGATAACTACGTCCTGTCACTACCCATTACCAAAACTAGCCAATCAGCTAGTCTAGATCCCTAACTATCCCATGCACAATAGATGGTGCCCAGTGAAGGTTTTTTATTTATATTTCCTCACACTAACTTTTCTCTTGTCATGACCATTGCTGTCACTTCACGGGGTTATCCTAACAACATCCAAGTTCATGCTATATGTTCGATTATTGTTAGTAAGACTGGGAGTGAATCCTAATAGGTATTCGGGACACTCTTTTAGGATAGGGGCAGCTTCTACTGCATCCAGCCAGGATATTCCAGTTCATGTTATAAAGTAACTTGGTAAATGGAAGTCATCAGCCTATTCATTGTACAAACCTCAACCTTAACAGGAAATGCGGAAGGCTTTTGTTAAAATATCATCATAATTGTATTTACTTCGTATTATGTTCATTTCTCAATAAATGTACAATGGCATGGTACTTCTCCCTTTTTGCCCACTTTATTTACTGCAGTACCGCATACGTCGGTTTTGGCACACCTCAACCGACCTTTTCCTATTACATGTTACGCTGTTGCACAGTCTTGCTTTGCCTGGAGTTGTGGGAGGGGCTTGTGGACCTATATAAGGGACTCCCCCCTTTTCTACACTACCGTTATTGGTCTGGCGTTCTGTATGCCCCCCTCCACTCCCTTTATTCAATTACATTTTATTAGAGAGGGCCCACTTTATTTCCTGGCCTACCGGATATGTCAGTTTCGGCACACCTCAACCGACTTTTTCCTATTACAGGTTACGCTATTACACAGTCTTGCATTAAGCATATTCAATGTTGCCCCGAACAAACACACATATATGTATGTATATATATATATATATAAAAACATCACAGTCTAATTTTAGAGAAGATCAGATGATGTGAACTTCCACCTCTTCTTAGAATCCAAATGTACTTATCAGTTAGATCCCTCTAGGGAAAATAAACACAGCATCAACTTCCAGAATAAATAAATAAATCTGCAGTAAATCTGAGGGACCATCACGCCAGGAAACTGGGACCAGTGTCTTACGATTTTCATGCATTTGGCACTTCATCTTCGGTAAGATACAAACAATGACATACAACATAGAGAGTGAACCACAGCAATATACATATACACAGGCCAACTGGCTAGTAGCATAGGTCTTATTATTATGATTGGTATTTATATAGCGCCAACTTATTCGCAACGCTTTACAATATTATGAAAGGAGGAAATTTAACAATAAATGATACAATAACAAAATGATACAGGAACAATAGGACTTAAAAGTTTAAGCCCTGTATATAATTGACATATAACCCCTAAAATATTTTCTTTAAGCTATGGTGGTCAATATGTCTCCCACATTAGTATAGGGGAGGTTTTAAACCATGCAGGGAGTAGGGCAATTTCTACTTAACAATGAGCAGCCAGAGGCAGTAATATTATAAACAGGGGGACCTATTGTCCCCCTAGACCTAACCCATGACTGGCAGATGGAAGCTAATAAGATAGCAAGCAATGGAGACCTATTGTCCAACCCCTGCCCCCAACCATGGGCAGCAGGGGGCAATTAATAAAATACCCAACCCGGGTGGACTGGGCAAAATATTTTGGAAGTGGACAAATGTATGGTAGAACACTCTTTTATTTTATTAATAGCCCCACTACCACCTATGGATGGGGGCTTGGGGGACACACACTAACGTCTCTGCATTTAATTAGTTGTCTACACCCAATGCGTTTTACAGATGCTCTGACTCAGTCATCTAGCCATCACTATTTGTCCCTTCACCTTCTCAAAGTCCCTCAAACCTTTTCCCTTGCCCATTTGTACTGCTTCCAACACATGCAATTCAAGAAGGTCTGGAGATGGGGGCAGGCTACCAGTAATTCTGCAGTAAAGTGGGAGCTCTTGTTAGAAACACAAGAATAAGGGACAATTGCAAGGAGATTGGAACCAGAACATTCGAGTGGTGAATTGAACAAGAAGAAGCCCGAGTCAGTCCAAAGCCAAAGGTCAGGGAGGGCAACACAGAGTTGAAAAATCATGATACAGGCCAAAAGGCCCATAATCCTGGAGTCCAATATAACTGGAAGGAGGTCTGCAAACGGAAACTGGAACAGAGCACGGCAGGAAAGAAAGCACGAACAGAACACAGGTCACCAGGACACGGAGTAAACTGAGCTCTGGGGCAGGGGTGCTCTGGGGTTTTATAGACAGAGGGTGCATACCTAGGTAATACAGACAGTGCGGCCTAAGGCCCAATCATGTCTTAGAAGTGTAGTGGTGTCATTACTACGTGTCTGTGGAACCTGCACACTAACCGACACAACTTCATGATTATACGTCATTAATGATACAATCTCCAGGAGTTAACAATTTAACTATTGCACCTCATCAGTCTTCGCAATACTTTCATGGGAGAGCGTTACCATCAGAAGAAGCATTAAATACATGGAAAGATTTCTATTACAACTCGCATAACCATACTTGCCTAGCGTTCTTTGGAAGTGACTTTGGGTTTTTTTATACTCCCCAGTGCTTTGTATCCTAATTATGTAATATTTTTTTTTTTATTCTTTATTTTTTCATGCATGAATGATAACAGGTATTAAACAACACTACAGCATCAATCAATCATGGTTACAGGAGTCGTTGAGCCAGACATTAGTATCGTGATGGATTTGCACTTTGTTTTTATATATACATGAAAATATGTGCTTCAAAACGCTGGCACTAACATAGGGAACAGTTTTAATAAAATAAAGTGAGTGAAGTACTAAAGATACGGTCATAAGTCAAAGGGATAAGATAAAATATGCTATGGGGTATCCCTGCTTTTGCATTTAGCACCTTAACAGGGATGTGCTGTAAGCAGCGACTGTATCAGGGGTACTGAGTGGCGGTGGGGCTCCCTGTGCTTTCTTATATAAGTGACCGGGTAGAGGTCGCCCGCGGATGGTGTGTGTTAAAAGCTCCATAACCCTGGTGCGGGGAGGAGGGGGGAGTAAGGCCAGCAAGACAACTTATTCGGTTGTTGCACTTAACAACCAGTTAACGTAATATAATGCACATCACTTGAAATTGAGACAGGGAGGAAAGTGAGGCGAAAGTAATAGTAATAATGATGAGAACAGGAAACAAAAGTAGATAAAAAAATATGATAAAAAAATAATTAAAAGTAAAATAAGATAAAAAAGAAAATAGGAGGATATTCAGCAGTTATCTTTTATATCATGGTATGTGTGTAGGTTCTGAAGGAGTCTGTCTCCCCTCGAGGGTCATCTTTCAGCCTTTATCTAGTAAAGTGAGGAGTAAAGGTGGCAATTCGGGATACATCCCAGGAGTGGCTAGGCCCAGCCGCGGCTTCGATGGATGGGATGAGGCCCAGCGCTTGTAGGAATTCAATGGACTCTGTCGCAGAGGTAAGTTGGTGTGAGCAGCCGTTCTTGTGGGCTGTTAGTGTGCGGGAGGGATCCCATCTGTAGGGAATATTAGCTGATCGTAGATTTTTTGTAACTTTGGCAAACGCTCTCCTCCATCCCAGGGTGGATCGGCTGAGATCCTGCAGGAACTAGAGTTGCATCTCTTCGAAGTTGAATGGGGTCTTGCCTCGTAATGCTTCCAGCACTGCAGTTTTATCATTGAATAGGGGAGAGTGGAGTAGCACATCGTGTGGAGCCTCAGCCGGGGCAGTCGATTTTGCCAGACGGAAGCAGTGATTGAATTGCATTCCTTTGGCTTGGCGTTGGGGTAGGAGAGTGGCCAACAGGTGTCCAATAAAGTGTGGGAGTTCTTGTCCCTCGATAGTTTCAGCAATACCTCATATCTTTATTGCGCCGTCACACACCATCCAGGGTATCAATTCTGACCTGCATCGCCTGCTGAGAGGTCAGCAACTGTTTCATACATTCCGCGATGTCTGCTTGCTTATGGGCAATGGAGGAGATATCATCCTCCGTCGCCTGGACTCTAGCTGTGACTGCCGAGATTTCCTACCTTATGACCGACAGGTTTGCATTAAAGAGTGACCTGGTATTCATGAGGAGGGCTTTAAAGTCGCCTTTATTAACTGGGGCTGACAGGTCTTCCTCTGGCAGTGGAGTGTCAAGGCCTCCTGTGTTGGGGATGTCATCTAGGGTGTCCAGCATCTCATCCTCATAGAAGGTAAGGCCGAGGTTCAGCTGCGCCGCCATCTTGAGTTTAGGCCGTGATTGCAACGGGTCTCCGATGTTGCAGGAGCCTTCTCCTGCAAGAGACTTAAGCGTTTTGGCTCTTTTCCCCATAGTGGCTCAGGGTGTCGGGAGCTTTTTGTGGGGGGAAATAGCGTGCTGGTGAAATAGCGTGTTGGTTATTTATCCAATCATTGTTAACAGGAGTAGTCCCAGAAGATTGGAAGTTAGCAAATGTTGTGCCCATTTACAAGAAAGTTAATAGGGAGGAGTCAGGCAACTATAGACCAGTAAGCCTTACTTAAGTAGTGGGGAAAGTGATGGAAACCATGTTAAAGGATAGGATTGTTGAACATCTAAAAACACATGGATTTCAAGATCAGAGACAACATGGATTTACTTCAGGGAGATCATGCCAAACTAATCATATTGATTTTTTTGATTGGGTAACTAAAATTATAGATCAGGGTGGTGCAGTAGACATTGCTTACCTAGATTTCAGTAAGGCTTTTGACACTGTTGCACATAGAAGGCTTATCAATAAACTGCAATCTTTAAGTTTGGATTCCAATATTGTTGAATGGGTAAGGCAGTGGCTGAGTGACAGGCAACAGAGGGTTGTAGTTAATGGAATATATTCGAAGCTTGGACTTGTCACCAGTGGGGTACCTCAGGGATCTGTACTTGGACCCATTCTCTTTAATATTTGTATTAGTGATATTGCAGAAGGTCTTGATGGTAAGGTATGTCTTTTTGCTGATGATACTAAGATATGTAACAGGGTTGATGTTCCAGGAGGGATAAGCCAAATGACAAATGATTTAGGTAAACTAGAAAAATGGTCAGAATTGTGGCAACTGACATTTAATGTGGATAAGTGCAAGATAATGCATCTTGGACGTAGAAACCCAAGGGCAGAGTACAGAATATTTGATAGAGTTCTAACCTCAACAATTGAGGAAAGGGATTTAGGGGTGATTATTTCCGATGACTTAAAGGTAGGCAGACAATGTAATACAGCAGCAGAAAATGCTAGCAGAACGCTTGGTTGTATATGGAGAGGTATTAGCAGTAGAAAGAGGGAAGTGCTCATGCCATTGTACAGAACACTGGTGAGACCTCACTTGGAGTATTGTACACAGGGCCGGACTGGGGATACAAAGCAGCCCTGGAAAAAAAATTAGTGCCAGCCCCATAAGTCACTGCACCATATATTGTCGCGTGTAATATGTAAGGCTATGTCTTGCCAGGACAGATGATTGAGTAATATATATATATATTTCTTTTTCTAATATAAAATATTGGTCCTTTCAGGGTAAAATGTTTAATTATACAGTAAGCATACTCACATGCAGACACAGGCAATTTCACTGACATCTCAATGACACACACAAGCTCATTGATACACAGCCTCATATACAAACAATCTTACTGATATACATCAGCTCATTGACATAAAAACACAAGCTCATTCACTAGCAGGCACACGCATGCAAGCAAGCTCACTCACTAGCAGACGCACACACAGCTTAATGTGGTGGTACTGGTGCCTATAGCATGTCCCTACAGGCTTTTCAACGTAAACACTGACTTTTCAGAGAAAAGGCAGTGTTTACATTGCTTCAAAGTGACACTGCTAGTGACAGCCACTCAGACGGTCACTAGAGGTGCTACTTGTGTTAGTGCACCTACATTCAGGGCCTCCACACTCTGTAGGTGCTGAACGTTCCCCATAGAGATACATTGATTCAATGCATCTCTATGAGGAGATGCTGATTGGAGTGGCGTTTTGCAGCCAATCCTATGGCAAAGCATTGGATTGGCTGAGATCATCAAGCTTGATGATCTCAGCTATAGAGGCAGGGCCAGTCGAGGGGAGACCAGCACGCTGCGTGGGGGAAAAAAAGGTGAGCAAAAACACTATTTTTAAACACACATTTACACCATGACAGACACAGAAACACACATATACCATGACAGATACACACCCCATGACAGACACACACACACACCATGACAGACCATGACACAGACAGACACACACCATGACACAGACAGACACACACCATGACGGACAGATAGACACACACACACCATGACCGACAGACAGACACACACCATGAATGAGACAGACACACACACATCCCATGATGGACAGACAGACACACACACCCCATGACGGACAGACACACACACCCCATGACGGACAGACACACACACCCCATGACGGACAGACACACACACACCCCATGACGGACAGACAGACACACACACACCCCATGACGGACAGACAGACACACACACACACCCCATGACGGATAGACAGACACATACACACCCCATGACGGACAGACAGACACACACCATAAAAAAGGTGAGCAAAACACTATTTTAAACACACATTTACACCCATGACAGACACAGAACACACATATACCATGACAGATACACACCCATGACAGACACACACACACACCATGACAGACCATGACACAGACAGACACACACACCATGACAGACAGACACACACATGACAGACACACACACCCCATGACGGATAGACACACACACCCCATGACAGACAGACAGACACACACACACACCATGACGGACAGACAGACACCACACACACACCCCAGACAGACAGACACACACACCCCATGACAGACAGACACACACACACACACACCCCATGACAGACAGACAGACAGACAGACACATACACAATCCATGACGGACAGACAGACACACACACACCCCATGACGGACAGACAGACACATACACACCCCATGACGGACAGACAGACACACACCATACAGACAGACACTATGACACAGACGGACAGACACACACACACCATACAGACAGACACCATGACACGGACAGACAGACACACACAACATACAAACAGACAGACAGACACACACACACCATACAGACAGACACCATGACACGGACAGACAGACACACACAACATACATACAGACAGACAGACAGACACCGACACACACACACACCATACAGACAGACACCATGACACGGACAGACAGACACACACACCATACAGACAGACAGACACCATAACACAGACAGACAGACACATTACTAGTACCTTCCACCAGGGGTAGGTCTTCTGGAGGCCGCTGGGGAGGTCTTCTGGCAGCCGCTGGAGGACTTGTGCTGGCTGCCGCTGGGGAGGTCTTCTGGGGGCTTCTGGCGGCCGCTAGGGGACTTGTCCTGGTGGCCGCTGGGGGAGCTGCGCTGTCTGTGCTCTCCAGCCCTCGCGCGCTGCTGAATGAGACCGGCGCCGGAATATGACGTCATATTCCAGCGCCGGTCTCATTCAGCTGCGCGCTGGGGAGCAGAGTCAGCGCAGCTCCCCCAGCGGCCGCCAGGACAAGTCCCCCAGCGGCCGCCAGAAGCCCCCAGAAGACCTCCCCAGCGGCCGCCAGCAGACCTAGGTGTCTGCCCGGCCCCAGGTGCCGACGGCCCACCGGTAAATTTCCCGGTATCCCGGTGGGCCAGTCCGGCCCTGATTGTACACAGTACTGGAGACCGTATCTTCAGAAGGATATTGATACCTTAGAGAGGGTTCAGAGAAGGGCTACTAAACTGGTTCATGGATTGCGGGATAAAACTTACCAGTAAAGGTTAAAGGATCTTAACATGTATAGCTTGGAGGAAAGACAAGACAGGGGGCATATGATGGAAACATTTAAATATATAAAGGGAATCAACACAGTAAAGGAGGAGACTATATTTAAAAGAAGAAAAACTACCACAACAAGAGGACATAGTCTTAAATTAGAGGGACAAAAGTTTAAAAATAATATCAGGAATTATTACTTTACTGAGAGGGTAGTGGATGCATGGAATAGCCTTCCAGCTGAAGTGGTAGAGGTTAACACAGTAAAGGAGTTTTAGCATGCGTGGGATAGGCAAAAGGCTATCCTAACTATAAGATAAGGCTAGGGACTAGTGAAAGTATTTAGAAAATTTGGCAGACTAGATGGGCCGAATAGTTCTTATCTGCCGTCACATTCTATGTTTCTATGTTTCTATCTGCCATGTTATTCCGCAAATCTGTCGGTGCCCAGCCGACATGCGTCTGTTCTCCGTGAGTACCAAACCCCGGCCCCAACTATGTAATATTTTAAAGTAGGATTGCAATAAAGTAACATCTTTTATTTATACTTGTTGGCTGGCCTTTCAGCAACTGCCTTTCTGAAAATTTTAATTTTATTCAGTGTAATATTCTTCACTTGGGAGCTGTTTTGTTACCTGACCTTCGCGAGAAAAGAAGTGTGGAAGAGGAGAGTCAGAGTTGTAAATGACTTAATTTATCATATGAATATTTCACTCTAAAGAAAAAGACATTGACAGGTAGAAGATACTGCATATCTGTGCTTTAAGGAAAATTGTATATACTTAACCCGTTGCACAAATATTGAGTGCTTGAATAAAAAACTAAGTCTACATGGATCCCAATAAAACCTTAAACCAAAGTTTTGCACTGTGATCTCACATGAAAATAGAAGGATAATTCTATTAAATTTCATTTATTTGACAATACACCTATTACATTTGACTAGATTATATTTAACAATTAAAAAACATGTACTACAGTGGACTGTATAATTTATTAAATTATATGAATAATTAATTTATTATATGAATCTTTTTTAAGATACTCACATTCATAGACGACTCTGGAGGACAGCTTTGGGATCTGATCCCCTGGATGTTTCACTCTTCAACCCTGGATCTTCAGGTAGTGGAGGGGGCAAGAAGTTAGTTTTGTTGTATTTTTAATGTTTACTTAAAGTATCTGTGACGGACCGACTGCACCCCGACCGGGTACCTCCATCAATCACTGCTTCCTAGTACTGACGAGTACCATAAGCACTGTGCTGGAGCACCATAACCACTGCAAACCCCACAAACTGCCGCAGCTTGGTTGGGGTCTCGCCGTCTCCTACCCACCCTGGACCTACGACAAGGCTTCAGGTTCCAGTGGGTGAATCTCTCTCGCTCCAGAGAGTCAAGCAGGAACAGCTCTTACAAGAGCTTAGTGATTATACTGAGGGGAGTATAGTGATTATAGCAATCCCCAGAGTGTAGTTCTCCAATCCCCCAAACATGAGCCAAAACTTCATGAAGGTGCAAGATGATCTGAGAGTTTAATGGTACAGGTTGGATTTATATACATAAATAAACACCAAGAAGAACAGAGAAAAACTTTGGATTTAGGTAGATATTTTGTATCACCCAGATCCTTAGTTTCTCATGAGTGTAGCGCTGAATATAAAAATATAAAGTGGAATTTTCAGTGAAGGAATAGTGCTAAAACACGCACTTACCCTATATGTTGTGCTTTAGTTTTCTTAATGGTATACCAAGAAAAGAGAGCATAAAAAAGTACAAATAATAGTGTAGTATATTAAATAAATATTTCATAAAGTCCTTTAGTTTTGGATGATAAGTTGAAATAAACTCACACTTTTTAGAGCCTTTTACAGTTATAAGGCTCTAAACTTCCAGGTGTCTGTGTCTTTTTTGGGGTAGATCACACGACCCGTCTCTCAAGGTGAAAAAGAGCGTAAATTCCTCTCCACGTTGCATAGAAAAAAGACACAGATATCCCCAATCTAAATGTAGTATTTTAGATACTGATATGGATCAATGTAAATAAAATACAAAAATGCTCACCTTCTTTAGAGCCTTTGGTAACCGGCTCTGAGTATTTTAGCCTAGTGTCAATTAATAGGGATGACACTGCCCCTTCCTGGAATCACTTGCGCAGAGTATAATTGAATAGTGAATAAAATGTATATATTTATTTAAGAAACTATTAAAAATGTATACATACTTCTAGAAAATAATAAAAACAATTAAATATAATACAAATGTATTGGGTGGTCTGCTAACAGGTCCACCTAGTTAGCCAAAACGCGTTTCACCGAAAAAAACGGCTTCCTCAGTCAGCTTCCATTTATATACAATTGATTTATATACAATACCTCAGGCCAGAGGCACACCCCCTAAACCTGATGGAGCACCGCATTACAAGCTGTACAGACAAATAAAAACAGTGTAACAATGACCGACACTCCCACATACAGTAAACAATCCCTCCCCTCTGCCTGTGATATAACTTAGGTAGTTAATGTATAAACCTAATTATCCACAGGCAGAAAAAACACACATTTATAAAGAGTCTAGAAAACACCCGAAAACATAACATATCCCCATAAATCTTACATCTCCTATGATGATAGCTCTGATCTGGGTGACCAACATATCCAAAAATCACCTAGATCAGATCAGGGGTTCAGAAATTTTATGGAAGTCATATTATAAACCCAGGATTTAATGCCCAAAACAGTTCCATAGATTCGCGGCTAAGTGCCGCTGGAGGACCGACCGGGAACCGCACGGTTTTCATGACGAAAATAGTTCCAGCGCATTTGCAGCTAAGTCCCCCTGAAGTCTATTCACGGTTTTTGTCCATGCGAACAAGTTGGCCGCCACCACATGTTCGAATGTTGAATGGCGGCCACTTCGACTGTTCTGGAGTTCGAAGAACGAATGTTTAAAGTGCCAATAGGCACAATTACGGTCTTTCAGCCAAAATAAATGAAGGGGGCCATAGTCACAGGGTAAAAGGCTGGCCAGTATTCCCCTCCAAGACCCAGTATCCACCTGATATAAAAATAGATCACTCGTATTGTACTTTGCCAGGTTACGGGGAGGGAGTGGTGCCACCAAGGTAAGATGGTGCTTGAAAGCAGAACTTTGCTGCACACTCCTCTGTTTGTCAGTGTGGCAGGATCCAATTGAATACCTGGCTGTACAACATGTTCTTGTCCCTCGCTATACTTTCATTGTGATCCAGGAGAACATCCCTGAATATTAAGGTGAGTGCCATGATTTGGAGTTGCTTTGCTCTGAGCAGAATATTTTTTTGGCATCATGGCTGATGTACACTAACTAATAAATATCCCTTTGACACTTCAACTCCAAAAAGGTAGATTTGGGCTCTTATATCTCTTTTAATGCAGGTCTACTCCAAACTCTGACGTGTGCAAGGTATCACAACTAATCCTACCACTCTATTACTTAGAAGAAAAAAAGTCAACAGCTAAAACAAAAGGGAGTATTGAATTGAAATGCCAGGATTATGAAAAATAAGCAATACTAAAAACATGATTGTGATAAAGTTAGTTAAAGTAACACTATAGGCACCAAAACAACTTTAGCTTAATGAAGCCGTTTTGGTGTATAGATCATGCACCTGCATTCCCATTGCTCAATTCTCTGCCATTTAGGAGTTAAATCAATTTGTTTATGCAGCCATAGCCACACCTCCCTGCAAATAACTTGCAGAGACTTCCTGTAAAGTGAGTTTCATGCAAGCTGTGTCAGTCAAAGCCAGGGGAGGCGTGGCTGGGGCTGCATGGACGGAAACAAAAGTGATTTAACTCCTAAATGACAGAAAATTGAGCGGTGTGACAAAGTTTTGCTGACTATAGTGTATCTTTGAATAAATCCTATGCTTATAAATCTAATTTATCAATATTGTTTGATTTTGTGAGTTAACTTCAAGTATATCCAAACACTATACAAGGTGAAATATATATTTAAATCTCGGTTCAACAGGGACTGAAAAAGCTCAGAATCAATATGCCGATATGTTTTATATAAACATAGATCATTCCCCTATGAATTCTCTGTGAATATTAAACTTTTATATCTTTATTGTAGGCATTTCTCTAATTAGCATTATAAAGCCTTTTGTTCATTATCCCTCTACCTGACAGAGGCACGTACATCGAAAATCCACTCTCCCATTATTGTGAACCAGATGTCAGAAAGTGTACTCCCGGGAACCATGCCTCTGATGTTTTTTTTGTAACATCCAACCTCAAAGAACGTTAACAGCTAAAACAGGCTTTTAGCAGCCATATTGATTTCAACCTTATAGGCAAGGGAGTTGATAAATAGCATTTTGATTGCCGTGAACCATAAACAAATGATGAAAGCTTTAATGAAGGAGAGAAGTCTGTTTTTACTTATTTATTGCCAAAAAGTGAGCTACTTTTTGAAACTTGTTAAAACAACCACAAAAAAAAAAAATAGGTTGACACCATCCTGCAATCTGTTATCATAAAGTATAGTAGGTAAGAATGTGTTAATAGGCTTGGAGATTAGTTTCAGCCTTAACTGCAATTCACCTTAATTTTTAACCCCAATTTAGTGATCAGTCAAAATTCACGAACTCAGAGCTAAAATTTTGCCAAATTATGAACAAACTCAAACATGCAATGGTAGAGGATGTTAATTTTGATTTGTGATTTGGAAGTCTGCCCTTGGCACCAGAAGAGAAGATTGTTGGGAAAAAAGATGAACGATGACTACAGGACAAAATGTTTATTTTATTCACAGATAAAGTGAGAAGTAAGCAATAGAGAAGAGAAAAAAGAGGAGCAATAATCATGTATATATTTATATATTGAATATATTTATATATTGAATAAATATATATATATTTTTTACTCCTCCTGTTTTTTACTCTATTGGTTACTTTTACTTATTTGATTTGTGAACCAAGTGGTGGGAAATTATTTGTATTATGTATATATTTTGCACTACACTGACTAGCCCATTCTCGCACCCTTTTGGTTTTTCTGATTCATTTTCCCAAATCAGTTTTTTGATATCAAAATTCTGCAGAACATTCTCCAAATGTATTTTCTCGCCCTGCACAAGTCTGGTATTCACAATATTGGTCATTGATGGTGATCAGTGTCAGCCAAAGGCTCTTTTGTGTTCTTTTTAAACCAATGTATGTATGCATTGGTGTAATACATGAGGTTTCTTCTGATAATGCACTGTATAGATCTATGATAGATTAGACAGAAATATATCTAGCGAGAACTATTTTTCCTTGCCCTCCCCCTCGTATTCTTTCTTTCTTTCTTTCTTTCTTTCTCTCCTCTCAATATATGTTTATACAATTGCAACTATGGAGACATCTTCCCTTTCAAAATAAAGTGTAGTTATCTGAAATATGTCTCTGACATGGTGGACTTGTTGCTTTTTTGTCAAGTTTTTTTTTTTGGGGGGGTGGGGAGGAGTGCAAGCCATGTTTCTAATGTAATATATGCTGTACATGCTGTGTATGCTGTACATGAATTTAAAAAAAAAAAATGCCACCTTTGTCCACTAAATTTATAATAATAATGGTGGTCTTCAATGGGTGTTTGATAGTTTGATATCTGTGTATTGTATATATTTCTGATATCTGTCTCATAATGATGTTCATTCACCACTATGCACCTGTGAGGAAATCTTCTTGTGCACAAAAGCATTTGTATTGATTTGCTATAAGATACACGGCATCACTTGAACTAAGATGTACCCTGTACTAATTTACCAAAAATGATCCACAACTGAGATTTGTGATACAGTTTAGACATGTGCAATTCGTTTCGATCCGAATATGAATTCAGAAGAATTTCGGGAAATTCGGACATTCGGGTAGTGCCAAATTACCGAGGTCCCGAAGTTCCGAAGTTGCCGAATTGCCGAAGTTCCGAAGCACAGTATTGCCTAAGTACTAATATACTTACCCAGTGGAAGAATGAAGAATGTTACACTGTATACAATTTTAAATAAAAAGTATACAAACGTAGCCAGGATTCAGCTGTAAACATTTGCAACACTTACAACAATCAAGTAACACACATTCATTTTATTCATATAAAATGTAAGTTACTTGGCCAGTCAATGTAATGAAAGGAATTAATAAGTAGATAACTCCCTAATTCCCACGGTATTAGGGGGCTATCTACAAAAAAGCTGAAAGACCTAAATTGGTCTTTCAGACAAATTTACTAATACTAAGTAAAGATTACTTAGTATTAGTAAATTATGCCCCTACTCGCTATACCGCGAGTAGGGGCATGTCTATTAAACAGTGAGCAGCCTGTGGCTGCTCACTGTAAAAAAAAAAAATTCCCTTATTTTACTTTAGTCCCTCCTCCCCCTCCTAACCTGAAGGGGGGACCTATTGCCCCCCCCGATCCCCTACCCCTGAACGGCGATAGGGGGCCCTAAAGTAAAATAAGGGGGGGACCTATTGTCCTACCCCCAGCCCCCACCCATGAGCATTGGGTGGGGGCCCTAAAATAAAGTAATGGGGGGACCTATTGTCCTCCCCACCGGCCCCCACCCCTGAGCGGCGGGCGGGGGCCATAAATCAGAACAGGGGGGGACCTAATGTCCTCCTCCTGGCCCCCACCCCTGAGCGGCGGGTGGGGGCCCTAAATACTAATTGTGGGGACCTAATGTCCTTCCCCCTGGCCCCCACCCCTGAGCGGTGGGTGGGAGCCCTAAATACTAATTAGGGGGGGACCTAATGCCCTCCCCCCTGAACCCCCACCCATTAGTAAAATAATGGGGGGTGACCTATTGTCCTCCCCCCAGGCCACCTTAGAATAAGGGGGGGACATTAGGTCCCCCCCTTATTCCAATTTAGGTGGCCGGGGGGAGGACAATAGGTCCCCCCCCATTATATTACTTTAGGGCGCCGCTCAGGGGTGGGTCCCGGGGGGGGGGGGAATAGGTTTTTTTTTAACTTTATTTTAGGGCCCCCACCCAATGCTCATCGCCGTTCAGGGGTAGGGGATCGGGGGGGGCAATAGGTCCCCCCTTCAGGTTAGGAGGGGGAGGAGGGACTAAAGTAAAATAAGGGAATTTTTTTTTTTTACAGTGAGCAGCCACAGGCTGCTCACTGTTTAATAGACATGCCCCTACTCGCGGTATAGCGAGTAGGGGCATAATTTACTAATACTAAGTAATCAAGGTCTTTCAGACTTTTGGTAGATAACTCCCTAATATCGTGGGAATTAAGGAGTTATCTACCAAGCGGCTGCAAGAGAAGTTCCGAAGTGTCAAAGTGCCGAAGTTCGGAAGTGTCGAAGTGCAGAAGTTATCAAAATTCCGAAGTGTCGAAGTGCTGAATTTCCGACGTCCCAAATTTCGGAATTCGTCCCATGCACATGCCTAATAAATTTATATGTATATATACGTTTGCAGCACATTCTCCAGTATGTTAATCCCGCATGTACAATGGAAGTGAGTTGTGTATTTTCTAAACTTACTGAATGAGAACTGAACTCGACAGAATCGTCTAGAGAGTGGCTGTGCTCAAAACCTCTTTATTTATTTTGACATCTAATACATCTTATTCATACAGAGAGCACTATGTATCAATTTTTACATGTTGGTTTGGGAATTCACGAATATCTGAAGAATTTTCTGCACAAGAGGTTGCTCATTATTAAAACAGGCTTTTCCATGGCACATAGAAATCCATACAGTTTGTATTATTTACAATACAATAACTTATTTAAAACTTTAGTTTATGTATCTAATAAAATTCTATTTCAACCAAGTGTCAGAAGACATTTTTTCCATAAGACAAAAAGAGGTAGTTTAGCAGGGCTGAACCATCTTCAGAAGTCCATAACTGCTTTTTGGAGACTATCTGTGCATACCTCCCAAAGTTGGGAAGTATGAATGCTTTACAGGGTCTGGGAAGGGCATGAGGAAGTGCAGCAATGATCGGGCTCGGGTGAAGCTGTTTGGAAAATGCAGTTGTGCCTGCAAACCCCACTCAGGGCCCCCCATGTACAAACCGCTGTTGAACAAATCCTGTATAAGCTGAATGTCCAGGGTCTCATTTGCGCGACATCAACTTGTTTAATGACGATCTACCACTGTGCTTCTTGGGGCCATTTTTCTTTCCTTCTTAAATGTGGGACACTAGAGATTAAACTAGTAAATTGGAACTGTGCCATGGAATCCAGGACAGTTGGAGGCTTGTTCTGGTAGGAACTGCCTTTGCCTTCAATACAGCACTTTAACCTGTCTGTATATTTATAATAAATATTTTTGATGCTTATATTTGTTCTGTTTTCTTCTTTCATTTGTTTGTTGTTTTTCATTGTTATTATGTACTGCCAGTAAAAAGGTGAGAATTGCTAAGGGTACCTGAGAAGTTTGGGATAGTGGTGTAGACATGATTTATTGAGGTTCTGTGCTCAAGGAGGACTTTCCAAAGTCTAACTTGAGATATGCAGGGGATGCACAAATGTAATATTTGTTAATAAGAGCAGTTGTTAATAAGAGCTTGTTATATCAGAGCAGATAGTGCCCAGATCTTTCCAAGAAGACTACAGCTTTCAGAAGATACTTTTATGCTCTTAAACACAGACAATACAATTTGGAAGAAACTGAAGAGACTTTGAGACACAGGGTTCCCAGTCAACACTTATCTCTCATTTCAGTCCTCTCCCTTTATCTCTCCCACGTTTTGTCTTTGTGCTTTGTTTTCCCACCTGTGCCTTGTCTTCTTTTTCAAGCACATAGAAGCAGGGCTTGCTATATTTATATGCTAGATAAATTGGCAGATGGGACATGTAAACAGAACAGACAAACAGTCGGAACACAAAGACTGAAAAGAGAAACAGACAGACAGAAAGATTGAACACACAACCTGAAAAGACAAGCAGAGAGACAGAAAGTAGGAGTAGAAACAAAGTGAAGCAAAAAAAAGAGAGATAATTTAAAAATGAAGCGCAATTATAAATGCGACAGAAGAAAATTGGAACAAACATAAAGTGTTGATGCTAAAGAAATGGGGGAGATAAAGAGGAAAACAAACATTAATGGGAATAAACAAAACAAATGGGAAAGGAGAATAAAGTGTTTTGAAAAAAGGAGAACGAGAGGCGAAAAGAAGATGACAGACATAACAATTGTTTGGTTTCTTAATTTACCTTGTAGTCTAAAATGTAGGTCTAACGGCCAATCAAGAGTAACAGTGGCTACTTAGAACCCATAAACTAGAACTCCAACAAAAAGCATCATAATCCTGCTATATCCCAAGATGTTTTTCTAAAACTATGAAAAACCTAGATTTCAACCTCTTCTAGCAAGTATTTATTTGTGTCCCTTGCCAACGATCATATAATCTAATGATCTAGAACTTTTTAACTTTTTTATTCTTTATTTGTATTGTGGCAACAAAACAATGAAATCGACAGTTTCAAATTCAAATAGGCCACATTTTTAGATAGTAAATAGTGTCTCAAGTTCCAGTAACAAGAAAAATTTATTTAGATCAATACATAGTATAAGATGTCATAGCTGCGGTAGACACGGTTATTATGTCATAAAACTTGAGGCTTCCCCTCAATCCGTTCCCCTTGCCCCGTGTCCCCACATGCCTTCTCATGCACGCTGTTGCCCGCTGTATCACTGCTCTATATCCCCTGTCCGGGTCATTCACTGCCCTGCCTGTCCATTCCCCCCGCTTCTACCGACTGTACTCTAACCAGGAGTTGGTTGATCTCTCTCAGGTTCCCTGTCACTCGTGCCATACATGCCCGGTTTGCATGTGGGTGGCAGTTGCGTGTTTAATCTAGTGCCCTGCTAGGAATTTTATGGGGGTCGCTAGCTGCCCAGTGAAGGGGGCCCCGGGTGCAACCCTTAAATAACCGGCATATTGTGCTCCATAGAGCGCCTGGTTGACTCTGCTAAATAGGTGGTCTCAGTGGGTGCCTGGTTCGTCTGTGTGCCCTTAAGTCAGTTCCGCTATGAAGATGGTTAATTGCGCATCTCTAAGGAGAGTCCTTCCCCCTCTTCCCTTGGGTCTGCCATGTTCCTCCCTTCCCCCCTCTACTCTTCCTACTGTTGTTAATCACTCGCACTGCCAGTCATTCCTGGCGACTAGGGCCCTGTGTGAAAGCTAGTGGGTGTGAAGTACCCGTCACTAAGCAATCAATCAGCTTGTTTTTGGAACAACATTATATAAAATGAAAAGAAAACATCATAAAGGTTGCAAGTCTAGCATGGGCTTGTATTGCGAAGGGCCTCAACCAGACCCCATTAGTAGAAGTGTGGCCGACACTCTCTTGCTCTAACAGTTCTATGGGGGATTCTGCAGTTGCAGCTTTCCCCGCTTCTTCTCCGCCCCAGCACCACTCTCCTGCTCCTTTTCCCCGCCTGTAGCATTCAGGGTCTTACTGCCCCCCTATCCCGGAGATAAGAGCTGTAGAAGCTGCAAGAATCTTGAGGGGTCCTCCTCTGCTAACAGCGACAGGACTGTATCTTTGTATGGTACGACCAGAGTGCCCGCCGCCCCCAGGTGATATCTAATGCCGCGGTCTCGTAATTGGCAGGTAATAGACATGCACTTCCGCCGCTCTATCAGAGTCGTGAACAGGAGGTCGTCAAAGGCTCTTATGTGGTAGTTATTCCCGTTTGTGGTGGGTGTTTTTCTCAAGAGGGCCATAAGCACTGCCTTAACTGATACATCCCGGGTGATGGCAATAATGTCTCTGGGGGCGTCTGCTGGACCCTCAAAGCCGCTGTTATCGGCCATGTTTCACCTTTTTCACCCCCATGGTCATTGCCACTTTATTTGTGAACTCTAGCAAGGCTTCCAGGCCTACATCTTCAGGGGCTCCACGGATGCACACGTTTCTCTTACAATGGCGTGCATCCATCGTTGTTACAGTGCGGGTGAGTCTATGGAGTTGGTGGGACAGTGATTCCACCTGCGTTCTGGTCTTGGTGGGTAAAGAGTCTCTGTCCCCTTCCCGGGTTTCTACTGCGCTGAGGCGCATCGTGATGCCTGCCATCTCTGCCCACACGCCAGCCAGGTCAGACTTCCATACTTCCCGCAGGTCCAGCAACAGCTTTTCAAATGTCGCCCATTGTGGAGGGTGAGTCGGCCGAGTACGAATCTTCTGACCGGTACACTGCGGTGGTGGAAGGTGTGGTCGGGGGTTCTCTTTCTCCATAGATGCTTCTGATTCACTGGTACTTTGAGGCCTACCAGGCGCCATTTTAGGCTGTGGTGGTTGTTGCGGCCTTTCGAAGGATTGCCTGATGACTGGCAGGTAGGAGCCCTCTGGGCGGGTAAGTCTCTTGATTTTTCACCCCATCTCTTTATGGGGGGTATCAGCGCTGATTGTAGTTTGGTTTTGGGGTCTCAGTGCTGTGATTTTGGGGCTATTTAATAGGTTTGTAGGTATTTTGAGCAGGATCTCCACATAAACATGTCTTGTTAGCTGCTCGACTGGCCACGCCCCTAATGATCTAGAACTTTTATGAATTAACTCATTAATTTCCAAAAGCAGCCGGCTACTATTCAAGCATGGGTTAAAAGTTGTTCTTTTGTCCTATCACATTAACCTTAAAAAGAAATCTATAAATACCACAAGTCATGAATAAATTAATCATGCCTAAGGGGATAACAGGGCACAGATCAATTTGTTTTTATAATTAATAGTTTTATAATTTGTAATAGTAAAGAGGATAATAGTGTATTCTTTATCAACGTTAATAATTATTAACTTTTTTCCCCAGGGCAATATAACATGTTTTTGTAATAAATACCAGGAAGCTTTTAAACTTAGTCCTGATAAGTAACATTAGCATATAGAGTTAGAAATTAGTACCCCGGCAGATATGCTACTGCATGGTTAACTATCTCCAAATATGAAAAAACCCTCTCCATGCATCTTTTCTCGACCGCTAATTCCCTGGTCCTGGCCCTCTAGAGGCTACGTGCAGCATTGACTTTCAGACAGTGGATAGACAGAGTTAAGGAGATTAGATTTATGTGGAGCTGACAGACCCCTTCCAGGATAGTTCAGCTAAATTTTTGGAGACTTGTAATCTCTGGCTGGCTTGTGTGTCTAACCTGGTGGAGGACACCGAGCACTAATGCATGTTAAAGAGGGATCTCTGATCATAATTTATCATTTCTAGCAAGTTTTGTCCAGGTTAAGTGTTGGAGTGCTAAGTTAGTGGAATTCTCATACAAAACATTGTGCAAGTAACCTTAGCTGTGTATTCCCGGCCATTTAATAGGGCCGGGGGATCCCATACACCGCCAGTATATAAACATTACATTATTAGCTTGGCTTAGACATTTCTAAGATGAGAAACCTTGTACAAATATTTTCTTTATTGTACTCTTGTAGGGGGTGTGAAAGACAGTTAGTTTTCAGATGGGATTAACAGATTCCACAACATTTATTGCTATGTATTTCAGGGCCATCTTTAACATTGATTGGATCACGGGCAGGCATTTGTTTGGGCCCCCTGGACCCACCCTCCCCCCTCACACTTTCACTCTCTGGCATGCAATTACGCCCTCCACCCCAACACAGTGGCAGAACTAATGTAGACAGGGACCTGGTGCAAGACATTGTTTTGAGCCTCCCCTCTAGCGCAAGTGGAGAGAAAAGATAGATCCTCATCTATTGTACAATTCCCACGATGCTATGCCAGCTGGGGATCTACCATTTGGCCATTTTTGCAGAGCTGTATTTGTGAGCAGTGTTTGTTCATTAGAATGTGAGCATGTTGTTCTACACAGTATTTGTGTGCATGTAGGATGTAGTATTGGTGTTTAGGTGTAGGGATGTGTTTCTATATACTTTTTGAGTTTGAATTCAGGGCCGGTATTCGAATAATTGGTGATGTATAAAAACTATAAAAACACAAAATAGTGCTCTCTGGATAATACAAAATAAAATTAGTTAAAAAAAATGTAGGTATACATTTTATAATATATTTCTTTTTACTTTCTCCAACACCACCTCTGAAGGACTCGAGGAGTGATATCCTTGGTGGGGATCATACCGCCTACACCTACATATATTGAGCAATATCCTATTTGCTCTTCACTTATGAGTATACCTCCATTTTAAAAAAAAAGATTTTATTTTGTATTATCCAGAGAGCACTATTTTGTGTTTTTATCCTTTTTATATATCACCAATTATTCGAGTACCGGCCTACTGCCATTGGAAATGAGGTATACCCTACCACCACTGGAGACCCCCTTTTTGAGGACATCCAAGGACCATCTACATATCCATAGGCGGGGATTGTACGGTTCAAGCGCACATATCTGGAGCTGAGTATAGGCTCCAGAAAATTATAAGTGCAATTCCTTTCCCTTCATTTACCAACACTTAAGATCTCAATATACTACACTATATCCGTGTCTTTTTCCTTCCCTCCTCCATATCGCTCTTGTTTTTTTATGTTGTAAGAAGAGTGGCCATTTTTGAAAGTTCATAGAAAAAAAAGAAAAGGGAGGAAAAGTGACAGAATATGAGATAAGTAAAGTTTTAGAATCAAAACAATGTGAGAGAGATAGAATGAGATGTAGAGTGATATCTTTTCTGAGGACGAAAAGAAGGGAAGAAATTAGAATAGTATTTAAAAGTAAATCAAAATTGAAGGAGGTGGAAATAACATAAAAAAGAAAAGATTGATTGGTATAAAACAATGTGGGAGTATATAGTAATGAGAGCACAATATAGCTGCTCTATTTCACAAATGGTAAAAAGAAATAGATTTTAGTGATGAGAGAAGAAAGGAGAACATTATAGAAGGTGATAAAATGCCAAAGAAGAGGCAGCAATACAACCTTTATAAGGCCCGGTACTTGCCAACACACCTGAATTCTCCATGACATTCCCTTGTTTTTGGCTACTGTCCAAGCAAAAATTAATCCCATGATTTATCCTGAGTTCCATGGGTGGAATAACCAGTGTTGCAGTTAGTGTATCCACCACACTAGCCCAAAGTAGCTAGAAATATTTGTTTTCTTTCTTTATTTTTGTGTGTGTGTCTTCCCAACAGCAAGTCAATCCCAAGCATAACAAATAGCTGTGATAACTAACGTGCTCCTATGTGCAATTGTACATTTGTATCAATTGTGGTGGACTCCCGAACATCCCTCCTCAAGACTTGAGATTAACTAGAGTGTTCCCTTAAACAAAACACCTGAAGCTTGCTTTCTTTAGGTAAGAAATATGAATATGGTAGCATACAATACATTTAATTGGTAATAAACCCAGTGCAACTTAAAACCCTTTAGTGTAATGTCACTTTTTACATTAACATAAACAGAATAGAAAGGGTGAGAACGCACACAGTGGCTATAGTTACCAAACACAAATGTACATTCATAAAATATACATGAACAAATATCTCCTATAATGTAAACACAAAATAACACATAGCAGTGTAGTATGCTAAGTGTTAAAACGTGTACATATCCCAAATGGGATACTCAACCTTTGTAGAACCTATTAGAAGTTGACTCTGAACTTAGAGGGCACACAGCAAAGATCAAACAGCAACTCTCAGCCGTTTCAACTCCTTGCTCCTTTTGAGGATAGTGATTCATAGTCAAAGGATAGATGTGCAGTATTTATTGAGTAAAATATCCATACAATTAAAAACAAATCATTTTTAAAATTTTTATTTTTTATTTTTATGTACTGAAAGGGAACACCACCACAAGAGCCATGGACTGACAGACCTTGGTAAGCACCACCTGTGGTGATCACAAAGGTAAAATGCAGCGGAGGAATGGGAGATCTGATCCTTGTGTGAGATTGTGATTGTATGTGTGTATGTGATTGTGTGTTAGTGTCTATATATATATATATTTATATGATTGTGCATCTATATATGTGATTGTATATCTCTTTATGTGACAGTGTAGGTCTATGTATGCATATACAAAAAGAAAAGTCCTGCACTCACTCCCATCACTCCTGGGATGGCAGCAATGACTACAGTACACATCAGCTAATACATATAGTAAAAAACAAAGAAAAAATGTATGCATATGACTGTGTGCATATTTATATATGTGACTGTGTGTGTAATTGTGTGTCTATGTATGTGACTGTGTATGTCTATATATATGCATATGACTGTGTGTGTAATTGTGTCCATGTATGTGACTGTGTTAGTCTATATATGCATATGAATGTGTGTAATTGTGTGTTTATGTATGTGACTGTGTATGTCTATATATGCATATGACTGGGTGTGTAACTGTGTCTAAGTATGTAACAGTGTTAGTCTATATATGCATATGACTGTGTGTAATTGTGTCTATGTATGTGACAGTGTATGTCTATGTATGCATATGACTGGGTGTGTAATTGTGTCTATGTATGTGACAGTGTATGTCTATGTATGCATATGACTGTGTGTGTGTATATATATGTGACTATGTGTTTAATTGCGTGATGGTATATGGAAGGACCACATATTCTTGACTGGTCTAGGGCAACCAAATAACCGATTACATAACTGTTAGAGATTTCCCATTTAGTATGTATTACTTTTATCCTTCTAGAGGACGGGTTCCCAACCCAGTCTTCAGGTACCCCCTACCAGTCCAAGATTTAGAGATTACCAAGTTGTGTCAAAGGTGTTTTTTTTTTTCTTCTTTCTAAAAACCCCTTAGACACAACTGGGTAATCCCTAACTCCTGGACTGTTAGGGGGTACTTGAGGACTGGGTTGGGAACCACCGTTCTAGAGGTAGGCAACCTTCGGCATTCCCTGTGTTGTGGACTACATTTCCCATAATGCTCTTCCAACCATAATGCTGTCAAGGCATTAGGAGAGATCTAGTACACAATGTTTGGAGTGCTAAAGGTTGCCTACCCCTGCTCTAGTTTGAAAAGAAGAAGGAATTTGTTTCACACAGTACAGCAAACACTCCTAATAAACTCTATACAGGAGGTAGATGCGCAAGATAATAGCTTAAATATCATAAAAATAACAAATTATAGTTTCATTACCCTCTCTGACGGTTGAGAAACATTCTAATTGTTAGTTGTAGCCTTTTTTAATGATGCGCTTTTTGAGAAACTGTGCCAAGCTATGATTTTGAAATAATAATATCTAAGTCACCCTGCTGGTGCCATTAATTGCTTTGCTTTGTGATCATAGGATAGCAATAATCCTATTTCATCATTTGTTAAATGCATTATTTGCCCTACTGAAAGCTTAACAGTCCTGAAAATGTATATATTAGAAACACAGCCAGGTTTATTGAAAGTAATATCATACATCCGCAAAATGTGACAATGAAACACGTATTTGACAAAGCGAAAGGAAGAAAGATACATATTAAGTCACCATATATGACATGACATATGAGTACAAATGTGGAATCATGAAAAAGTAAGCAAGGTAATTTGAAAAAAAATTATTATAGATACATTATCGGAATATTGCCTGCCTTGGAATGGTATTTGGGTTAATGACAAAATCTAAATAACTACCTTGCAAGCATTATATAGCCAAAGATGAGCATAAGCGTGATACAGAATGTGTCTCATTATAAAGGACCATGACCCATGGTGTGATGGAAGAACTACTTCTGTCAAGCCTGAGATCACCCAATGAGCTTCTCTCCAATGAATTATGTTTCAGCATTTCCAACAAATGTGTTTTAGCAACCCAAGCCATTGGTTAAATTATGCCAACAATGATCGGACAGTGGTCAGACTCTGAGTATTGCATAGCCTGGGGTTTAGAGGAGGTAATATACCAACATGATTATCACTTATAAGATGGCTCCCGCACACACGTAGACAGGGCAAACCTTAACATTTATTATAAGTAAAAACCTCTGTCTCCTTTCATTGTCTGTGAGTGTAATGTTTAAAGGACCACTATAGTGCCAGGAAAACATACTCGTTTTCCTGGCACTATAGTGCTCTGAGTGTGCCCCCACCCTCAGGGACCCCCTCCCGCCCAGCTCTGGAAAGGGGAAAGGGGTTTAAACTTACCTTTTTCCAACGCTGGGCGGAGAGCTCTCCTCCTTCTCTCCTCCTCCGTTCCGCCCCGTCGGCTGAATGCGCATGCGCGGCAAGAGCTGCGCGCGCATTCAGCCGGTCACATAGGAAAGCATTCATAATGCTTTCCTATGGACGCTGGCGTGCTCTCACTGTGAAAATCACAGTGAGAAGCACGCAAGCGCCTCTAGTGGCTGTCAATGAGACAGCCACTAGAGGAAATAGGGGAAGGCTTAACCCATTCATAAACATAGCAGTTTCTCTGAAACTGCTATGTTTATTAAAAAATGGGTTAACCCTAGCTGGACCTGGCACCCAGACCACTTCATTAAACTGAAGTGGTTTGGATTCCTAGAGTGGTCCTTTAAATGATCTGTGTAAACTGGGGGGCAAGATTTACCTGTTCATGCTGAAAATAAATATATTGCACAATGATGGGTATCATTTCCTAACATTTCCTCTTTATAAATTGTAATCACAAATCTAACTGCTGATAGGGTATTCATCTAGAACCAGGTTTATTGAGAAGTACATATTTTTGCGCCACAAGAGATGATAATTGAAGTGTTAGCTAACGTCACTATAAATATTTCCTTAGAGTTCACACTCGCATCACCCTCAAGTTCTGATGACTCTATTTGAGTGTTGATAGTTGAATCTGTTGGATTTTCCCTTTAAAATAAATCATTTATTAAACAATTTTGTTTGAAAAAAATAATAGGATAACATTTATGTGGAACATGAGGTGCATAACAAGCATGTAAACATAAGAAAAAACATTTTTCAAACAGTTTTTGTGCATACATTGCTGTTCACAAAACTAAAGTTATGCAAATTTACACAATTTGTATTTTTTGTTCATTTGTTCATCTTTTAAACAGTATATAGTATCCTTATCTTTGAATATTTCATAAAGGGTTTCAAGTATTAAAAAAAAAAAGATTTAAAAAAAAACACACAGTAGGTGTACGAAAACCAGATAAAAAAAAAATACCCTACGTGTAGGTAATTGTAAGTATCCGAATAGCATTACCAAGCATAATGCCCACATACAGTAAATACAGTTAAATAATATTTCTGAAATAAAAGTAATTCAAAAGCTCTATAGCCATCTTGGTGATGCTATTATATTGGTAAATGAGCCATTCACTCCTCCCTCTCTCTGACTGCAGACATGGTACAATATATAATGCTTCCTTTACTGTTTAGAAGGAGAGAAGCCTGTCATTTTCAGGACATTTGCAGACATTACATTGGTGGAATGGATTGCTGGCAGAGAAATTAATTCTTCTACAAGCTGGTATCTAGTCCAGGAGTATAAATGAAAGTAATAGATCTGATAGGTCTGAGTGATATATACTTATTTCAGTGGTTGCTTTTACCTTCCATGTTACTGCAAATTAAACCAGAATTTTAATGTAAGATAAAGCTTTTTTGGCCCCACAGCTTTCTCCATTCAATCAGCTCCTGTTCCAAATGATCTGCTCTTGGGTCACTTTCCTCCAGCAGTATTTGATACAGACGGATGTAAGTTTGCATCAACAGGATCACCAGGGCCTCACATTCTCCTTGCAGCAATACCCACACCTAAATCTTATTATTCCCCTAAATTACCCTGAAAATGATTATTTTCTTTTTTTCAATATAAACACAGTCCTTTAGGCTATAAACTTATTTTTCACACACATTGGCCTCAGTTTTCAATATTGAAAAGTATAAAAATCTAAAAATATTTTTTAAAAATCAATTACATTCTCACGCACAATTCATCTCATACGAGGGTAACACCGGGGGGGACAATGCAGGGTCGCACAATGCAAAGTAAACCTTTATTTCCTGCCTTTCATTTTTGTTAATTTTGTTAACCAAGACATCTCTGAACATTATTGTATGACCTGTGTTCTGTACTGAGATGTACTCTTATGATATGTCATGATAAACTGATATAAGTATTTAGACAGAATGGAATGTACCTTGGTTGTTTTGCCCTTACTGTTGGGATAGCTGGAGTGGAATCCAGTGGGGGCTGCTGTAATTTTCCTGGTGTGCTCCCCAGAGCCGGTGATAGCGGCCCTGGAGTGACGTCATATTACGTCTCCTGGCATCACTGGAGAGCGCTAGGGAGCAGCACCCTTGCCGCTTCGGCTTTCTCTGAGCAGGCCGCACACCCACCCATTCTCTTCCTGACCACTCTCGCCCATTCTCTCCCACTCCACTCTCAGTCAGCCTGCCACCTCGGGGGCTGAACAGGCTGATAAAACCCAGGTAACAGGACAAAATTCTGGGATTTGTCAACCCCTATGATAATGTAAACAGATTTCCACATTTAAAATCTAGGACAGCTTTAAACTAGGGTTACTTGTGGTACATCCATATACATATATACAATAGCTCCAGCAAATGTTAAGCCAAAGCAAATGAGCACTCTCTATGGGCTATTGATAGAGAGAGCCGGAAATACTTTCTGTAATACATGAATTAAGCAGATAATATATAATATATAAACTATGAAATAGCATCACATAGTTTGCTCATTACCCTTAAATTAATAATGTTGTGCATATTAAGGCTACTGGAACCAAAGATGCTTTGTCTTTCGTGTTTATTTCAGTATTCAAAGGAATCTGTTTGTGAATTATATATAGGCTAAATTACAATGAATTGAAAAGTGAATTGCAAAAGTAGTAGTCAATAAAGCTAAAGTGGTGAATCTCTCCAGATCAGCTTAAATGTATAGTTTGGTTTAAAACTAATGCCATACCTCCCAACATTCAAGATGAAGACGGAGTGGGAGGGAACTGAGAGGGGCATTGCCTGTAATATAACGTCCACTACTGGTGTGGCCAATAATGGACGGACATGCCCATAAAAGAGGTTATGTCTACTGAAGAGACGTGTCAGCCTGATATCAAGCACGCCAGGCTAATAGACAGACTTCTGACCGGCCCCCTCCTTAAAGGACCATGCAGAGCTGAAGGGCAAGCATTTCTATTGATTCTATGCTACCCAAGGACAAGTAGAACAAAATCAGGATAGAGGGACAGGACCCTGAAATTGGAAAACTTGGGAAGCCTGCAATGCAATTCATGGTTTAGTGAATAAAGCCCTATATGTTTTTTACAAGCTAATTGATGTGAGAATTGTTGAGAATTCAAAGTGAATTTCAATTTAAGGCCAACAGCCTGTGACAGAAGCTCCTATGCCATGGCCTTTTGGAGAGGCTTTAAAGGTAGACAACCACAGACTATCTACTGGTCCCAGGAGACCATGAAAGAGGTGTGTGGCAGCAGCAATCAATGTACAAACTATTCATTGTTACTGGATTACACTGCTGCGTCCTCTGCTGACTGTCTAAAAGTGTTTTAATTTGCATAAGACTTGTATGCAAATGAGGGCAACAAAATAAGTAGTTAATTGGATATATTATTGCTTTTTATTGTATTTGAAAATGGTATTGGTATAATGTAGTTCATGTATTAATTTCAATTGCTTGTTTACTAATGTTCTTTATATTTATATTTTAATGAAGTTGTCACTGCGATCTCAATGTAACGAGCATTTGGGCTAGTCCCGACTAAAAACAAAGCTTAACATGTCAGTTCCTTTTAGAAGTGTGTGTCTGTTGTGGATTTCTAGGGATCCCAGTAACAAAGTCTTTGGACCTGTTGGCTGGCTGCATGATCCTTCTAGCCCAAGGGCAAATCAAGAGAGCTAGGCCTGAAAGCTGCAAATGTCTTTGTAAAGACAGGAGCAATCGCTATGAGCAAAGCTGCAGAAGAATAGGTAGAGGGGGCGATACCTGCCTGGAAGGAACGCTGCAGAAGAATAGGCAGGGGGATGATACCTGCCTGGAAGTAGAGTTTGGTCGGGTGGAAGAGTTCCAGAGAGACCCCAGCGAAGCTTTGGCAACTGGGGCTAAAGCATTCCAGGCTCCCTCCCCAATGGCTAGGAAGCAGATTGAGCGGAGGTACTCGGTTGGAGCACAGGAGCTCCATCACAATTCCAGAGAAATCCCAGTTAAGCTTTGGTGACTGGGGTTGTAGCGTACCAGGCTCCCTCCTCAACAGCTAGGAAGCGTATTGGGAGGAGGCACAGGATCAGAGTACAGGCTCTCTGTCACAGTGCCTAAACTGGAAGCATAGCTGACTTTGAGAATTTGTCAACTAGGCTATTATAACCTTAAATTTAAAATTAACTTTGAATTTATAACAAATCTCCCTTTAGTAAATAACCCCACTATAATTCTTTGTCAGGAAAGAGTTAATATGTGGTTTATCTTCATGGTAAAATATTACAACAAAATCCACTGTTCATCTTTCCAACTAATTGGACAACACAATTTATTTATTAGTCTATAATTATGGCAAGGATTTAATGAATGAATTGATTAAATAATAATAATTTCATATATTCCAGAGAAATGGCAGGAATGGTGAGCAACTAAATAACTAGTCTATGATTAATGGAAAGGAATTGAAAGAGACAAAGTGATAATTATTGTGGTCCTGACAGCAGAGATTCTCACATGTTTTAAACTAGTCAGACATTTGGCTCAGAACTGTACGTGTTGACAAAATAAACCACACTCTAAGACTGCATCCACAAGTTGTGCAATGGGGGTGGGTGGGGAGGGAGGGTGGGACTATCTTTTTTTCTTTGTTTGTCAAGAGATTTTGGAAATATATATACATAGATAAATGATGCATTGAATTGACATAGCATTCAGAATATATTTTTAAGCCTCATACATTTCTTACTAAGGCCTTGATTTAATATTATTGGATAAACTTTTCAATTAATTGGTATTTTTGGATAAACATTTAAAATTATTTAATTTTATGAGCCCTTGTGGTGATATACTGATGCACCATCGAGAATAACCCTCCACCAGTATGGTGTAGGCTGATTACGCTTTAGTTGGGGCCACTTTTCCCCCTATAATGGGTTATTGGTTGCTTAGATCTCAACTTCCTTATGTCCCCCTCCGGTGAACTTACAGAGGCTTCAGCCCAACAGTAAATCTTATAGTATCTCTGGCTTGTATTGACTTTAAGTGGATCCGTCAAAAATAATAAACTTTATTTCTATATACAGTAGCTCCCTGTCTGATTATTTTTTTCCCCAAGCACTCTAGCTTTTATAAAGAAAAGAAGGGACTCTTTTTCCTCGTGTATATAAGTTGACAAAACTAAACAATGGTTGGAGCTTTAACCCCTTAAGGACTGAGCCAGTTGGACACGTTGTGAACAAAAACTGGAATTTGCGCTAAATGTCTGTTCGAGCGTAATTCACCTTTTTCATATTAAGTGCACCCACACTTATTATATGTCATTTTGTTCAGGAGAAACATGGCTTTCATTTCACAACTATATATATATATATATATATATATATATATATATACACATGAAACATAATTCATTATGAATAAAATCTAAAAAAAAAAGTTAAGATTTTTTTTAAATGTTTTTGTTCTGCGTGGCCTTTTAACTGCGAATGTCATAATACTGTTAGCTTTTACTGCAATAAAATGCACATATTTGTATCCAGCAAAGCCTCATGAGTACAACAGTAGCCCCATGTACAGGTTTTATGATGTTTTGGAAAGTTACAGGGTCAAATATAGCATGTTTCATTTTTCAGTTTATGCACATTGAAGTTTGCCAGACTGGTTATGTTGCCTTTAAGACTATATCGTAGCCCAGGAATGAGAATTACCCTCATGATGATATACCATTTGCAAAAGTAGACAACCCAGGGTATTCAATATGGAGTATGTCCAGTCTTTTTAGAAGCCATTTAGTCACAAACACTGGCCAAAATTAGCATTTATATTTGTTTGTGTGTTAAAAATGCAAAAAATATTATAAACACGCTAACTTTGGCCAGTGTTTGTGACTAAATGGCTACTAGAAAAGACTGAAGATACCCCATTTGCATAACCTTTGTTTGTCTTCTTTTGCAAATGGTATGCCATCATGGGCGTAATTCTCATTCCTGGGCTACGATACAGTCTCAAAGGCAACATAACCAGGCAAATCTCCTGAGTATAACAACAAAGGTTTTATGGTGTTTTGGAAAGTTACGGGATTAAATATAGGGCTTGCCAATTAACTTCTCTGGACTGTCTGCCTGGGTTGTCAGGCAGGTCCCTCAAATTATAATTAATAAAATAAATTAATTATGTAAAATGAATAGTTAAATATATATGTAGAATGTGTGTGTGTGTATATATATATATATATATATATATATATATATATATATATATATGTATGTATGTAAAAATTTAAAACAAAATTATGATTGATCCTAAAGAAAGTCCCATCGGAGGACTGAAACGTTGATTTTTTTAACACGTCCAAATAAAGATTAGAACTTTTAATTCTGTGAGTGCTGCTACCTTTCTGGATATATATATATATATATGTATGTATGTATGTATGTATATATATATGTATGTATATATATGTATGTATGTATGTATATATATATATATGTATGTATGTATGTATATATGTATATATATATATATATATGTGTATATATATATACATATATATATATATATATATATATATATATATATATTTCCTATATATGTATAATATATTATAAAATAATTAAAGCATTTTATAATATATTATACATATATAATGCATATATATGATTACATTATAAGTGTATTTTGAGATATATGTGTATATATCTCAAAGTACACTTATAATGAAATCATATGTATGCATTATATATGTATAATATATTGTAAAATGTTTTAATTGTTTTATAAAATATTATACATACAGTTGCAAGAAAAATTATGTGAACTCTTTGGAAAGATATGGATTTCTGCACAAATTGGTCATAAAATGTGATCTGATCATCATCTAAGTCACAACAATAGACAATCACAGTCTGCTTCAACTAATAACACACAAAGAATGAAATGTTGCCATGTTTTTATTGAACACACCATGGGGGTAATTCTCATTCCTGGGCGACGATACAGTCTCAAAGGCATCATAACCAGGCAAATCTCCTGAGTATAACAACAAAGGTTTTATGGTGTTTTGGAAAGTTACGGGGTTAAATATAGGGCTTGCCAATTAAATTCTCTGGACTGTCTGCCTGGGTTGTCACCAACATCAAAACCTCATCCCAACTGTGAAGTATGGTGGTGGGGGCATCATGATTTGGGGCTGCTTTGCTGCGTCAGGGCCTGGACGGATTGCTATCATCGAAGGAAAAATGAATTCCCAAGTTTATCAAGACATTTTGCAGGAGAACTTAAGGCCATCTGTCTACCAGCTGAAGCTCAACAGAAGATGGTGTTGCAACAGGACAATGACCCAAAGCATAGAAGTAAATCAACAACAGAATGGCTTAAACAGAAGAAAATACGCCTTCTGAAGTGGCCCAGTCAGAATCCTGACCTCAACCCTATTGAGATGCTGTGGCATGACCTCAAGAAAGCGATTCACACCAGACATCCCAAGAATATTGCTGAACTGAAACAGTTCTGTAAAGAGGAATGGTCAAGAATTACTCCTGACCGTTGTGCACGTCTGATCTGCAACTACAGGAAACGTTTGGTTGAAGTTATTGCTGCCAAAGGAGGTTCAACCAGTTATTAAATCCAAGGGTTCACATACTTTTTCCACCTGCACTGTGAATGTTTACATGGTGTGTTCAATAAAAACATGGCAACATTTCATTCTTTGTGTGTTATTAGTTTAAGCAGACTGTGATTGTCTATTGTTGTGACTTAGATGATGATCAGATCACGTTTTATGACCAATTTGTGCAGAAATTCATATCATTCCAAAGGGTTCACATACTTTTTCTTGCAACTGTATATAATATATTTATGTAATTATTTATTTATATTTTAGCTGCCTGACAGCTCAGACAGTTCCCCTGCTGGCAGCTCTATAGACTCCTTTTGTGGCCATGTGATCATGGTGATCACATATCCCTGGAGGGCCGAGGTTTCCAGAGCTGCTGCAGAGGGACTGCTGGGGTCTCGGGCAGTCCACCCCAAATGGGATCACTGGTCCAGGTAAGTACATAGGTCATTTAAGTGGTTAAAGTATATATTTCTAAAGACAATTTTCAATATAACTTGCTGTGATGGACCGCCTGGCACCGCCATCAGGTGCCTCCATTAATCGCTGCTTCCTAGTGCTCACTGAGTACTTCCAAGCACTCCACCAGACACCATCAGCACCGTAGTCCCCACTTTTAGCGTTACAGCTTGGCTGGGGTCTCGCCGTCCTCCACCTACCCAAGACCAGGATCCAGCTTCCAGTGGGCAGACCTCTCCTATTCCACAGAGTGTATACAGCTGTTCCCCCCACACATGAGATGAGACTCTATGTTGAGGGTAGGCAGGAACTAATTTATTGACAGCCACAACTGGCCTTATATGAAGGTCCCCATGCAAGAGACACTCCCCCATGGACCTGAGAGTAGACTACAGTAAAAACATACAATTACATTGGCTCTCAGGTCCAGGACACATACAGAATAGGTCAATCCCTCCCCTGTACCTGGGAGATAATTACTTGAGTACACAAACAAATAATTAAATTATCTCTCAGTACAAGAAACATGCAATACAACAACACCCCAAAAGTACCCCTAAAACACATGGAAACCCCACAAAGTTATATCCCCTGATAGCCCCAATCTGGGGGACCAACATATCCAAAAATCACCCAGATCAGTTCAGACATCTGTCCCTAGGTCTGTTAATACTTCTGGTCTTTCTGGCTAACTCTGCAAAAATGTAAGAAAACGTTACAAAATTCTTCAAATTCTTCTTAATATTCCATAAAATGACTGATAAGAGCAGGATGACTGACAGGAAGATAATAGCAGGTTCCACATGTTATCAGGTGCTATATTTTCCAAATATATTATGCAAATTATGGGAAAGAGAAGGCAGTGATGAGCAGAGCAAAACAGAGGATAAAAAGGTCTTAATTTATGATATCAAAGCTATGGAATGTATGTATATTATTAACAAGTTAGAAAGTTAACACACACAGCAATACAATATTTTTGCTGAAACCATTTATTAAGAGAACTGAAAATATACAGTGTAGGCATCAAGCCAATACATATGAAATTGAAAAAATATAAAAACATAAAAAGTTGTTTTCTTTTCTTGAAAGTAAATTACAGGTTATTCCTATTACCGGCATGTACACAGTTTATCACAAAACACATTTATTATACTATAACTACATCTTTACCTTAAATAGTAAGGTAGAGTCACACAGTTCAGTGGTATATTTACGAAAGATGGAACAATACAAACCTGGAAAAATTTGTATTTTTGGACTTGCTTCATCTCTAGAAGTGCTCATCTCATTTTTGCTTCCTCCAGAAATTTCTTCCTTTAAGTAAATGTGATTCTGTAGATTACAGTCTGGCTATATCCCAGAGAACAATAAAAAAACAATACAATGAAACCAAATAATACATATTTATATAAAATATATATTTCACATTTCAGAGAGTATGAACTCGTGGACTCTCCTTGTCCATTATGTACATCAGAGTCTGTTTGTTCTACACAACCTTCATCCCGTTCAAAACTCCCAATATCACAACTGAAATGTATTAGTCAGCGATTTTAAAATAGTTGAAAAGGATGCATTCCACTATTCAAGAGCATACCTTTTGTGTAAACTGTACATATATATATATATATACAAACAAATGTTTAGCCTTTAAGACAGAGGTTCCCAAACCAATTCTCAATATTCACATTGTTCATGTTTTATCAACATCAGAACTAAAGTGTATGTTGAATTCTAAATCTTGGGTCAGGTGGAGAGGGAGATTTATTGGATGTAGCTAACATTGACAGTAGCATGATCTTGTTGTGTCAGTAATATATTTATTTTTGTGCAATGTAATTTAAAGTCCACGACCTGCAAAGGCACAACTTATGTATTTTCATTTTGGGGGTATATGAAAAATTGGCTTGCAATAGCTGCAGATCTAATATCTGCAGCTACTGAAGACTTCCCCATCTATCTTGGCAAATTGACCAGAGGTTTCTCATGCATGGCTTTTTTATTCACACTTCTTAATAAGCTGTAATACAGTTCATTGGGAATCAAAAGCAGGCGTGCTCTAGCCAAGCACGCCTTCTGCTGCCGTTAGCTCAGTGGAGCCAACAGAACCTTTATAAAATAAAAAAAATACATGGCACACTGGTAACACATAAAACACTTCAGCTAGCTGGAGTTTCTTATATGTTTGGAGTTTTCCTGTATTATCTAGAAAGCAAGTAAACAGTTCCAAGCAAATGTTTCACAGATCACAGAATGCTTTAATTTATTTTCTTATAGTGGAGAGGTAATGGTTAGATTGTGGTCCTCTATGTATTTCACAAGGATCTCTCCTCTTCGGTTTATGGTCTCAACTAATTTCTTTACACCTTCATAGCCTCCTTGGCTTTTCCAGAACTCATCGTCCACCTGCAATGACTTTAACAGCATGTTCTGCAAACATCCGGACTTGAGAAGTCGCACAACGGACGCAGGAAACCTAGTAAGGCATTAAAAAAATATATATATCAAAGTGACTAAATTAAACTTTATACTTTATTCTTCTTGCACGTACTATTATCAGCTGATACTCACAAAGTCATGTGTATAATTTGGTAAATGGTAACTTAGTATGTACCAGCTAAAAAGAGAAGTATCCGGTAAGCTACAAATCAAAATCAATTGTACTATTAAAATAAATAAATAAAATCACATTCTTGAATCTACTAAAAGGCATTTATTACGCATTATTCTCCAAATTCAAATTTATACAATTTTAAAAAAAGGTTAATGGCAAAATACAATTTTAGCAGCGGTTAATGAATCATATTCAAGGATTTAAGTTTGACACTTTGCCAGACAACTTAAATCCAAAATACATGAATCAATAGACCAACTAGCATATGTCAGGGCAGGTAATAATACTTACACAAAATCCTATGTGGTTCGGTCCCTATGGTTGGATTCTTTTTCCATTTTTTGTAGTCTTTTTTTTCTATTTTTTTCTTATCCCTCTCTCTTTTTCTCCTTAAAAGTCTTTCTTGGTCTCATCCTTTGCCCTCTCTTATAATTAATTACCTGGTATATTGTTATTTACAGTGATGTAAACTATGGGGTTTTGTCTTCTTTCTAATTCTGTTAGACTCTTAAAGTGATAATTTCATAGAGATAAAATTCTTTATTAAAGCGGCACTGTTACACTGAACTTACCTTTCTCCTATTCTTTCTTCTTCTCTTCCTCTCACAGAATCTATTCTTTTTTTTTTCTGATGTAGTTTTCTTTAAAACGTAAGATAAAGGAGGGGCTAATCTGTCTTATGTATTTTCCGTACGCTTAAAGGACCACTATAGTGCCCTGAGGGTGCCCCAACCCTCAGGGTCCCCCTCCTGCCGGGCTCTGGAGAGAGGAAGGGGTTAAAATCTTACCTTTCTCCAGCGCCGGGTGGGGAGATTTCCTCCTCCTTCCTAGCGACGTCATCGGCTGAATGCGCAGGTTCACAGTGAGAAGCACACAAGCGCCTCTAGTGGCTGTCAATGAGACAGCCACTAGAGGCTCTAGAGGCTGGATTAACCCTCAGTGTAAACATAGCAGTTTCTCTGAAACTGCTATGTTTATAAAAAAAAAAAGGGTTAACCCTAGCTGGACCAAGCACCCAGACCACTTCATTAAGCTGAAGTGGTCTGGGTGCCTATAGTGGTCCTTTAACTTTTTCTGACCCAAGGAGGGGCTTATGTCAACTTCATTTCCTGTGTCAGAGAAAATGTACTCACCCTTCTCCTTGAAATGGAGCTGACTTAAGTCCCTCCTTGGGTCAGAAAAAGTCAAGAGTAGGAAAAATACATAAGACAAAGTAGCTCTTACTTTATCTTATGTTTTGAAGAAAACTAGATACGAAATAAAGAAAGGAAAGGATAGATTTTGAGAGAGGAAGAAAGAGGAAACAACAGGAGAAAGAATAGTTTAGCATGACAGTGACGCTTTAAATAGTCACATTGACTGTGTTGGAATTTACCTGAAGTTCCAACACAGTCAAAAGATATCGAAGACAAAGCAGGGACTACTTTGTGTTAGTACATTCCCTACACTTGACAAAACGTAATAAAAAATAAATAAAAAAGGCATCCATCAAGTTTTGTACTTTCTTCCAGCTTTCACTATTGATGGCTGAAGGGAAAATGGCATTGTCTATAGAGGATCCCGGCGGTCTCGCAAGATCCTCCGTAGACCTCCATTTTGTACTCTCAAGCTTGCATATGACTACAACACTGAAATGGGCTCTTGGCAGATGAAGCACCAAGAGTGGAAGAGAACCGGCCAGATGAAAATGGCGGCAGTAGCAATGGACAGGTTCAGGTAAGACAGTGCAGAACATTTACTGTTGAAGGGTCTTTGCAAAATATGCAAAGACCCCAGACGGTGAAAGAATCTCTTTAATATTTTGCATTACTTTTTCGGCCTGCTACAAGATTTGTTTTGATTGAGCCACAAAGAACAAATGCTGTGCCTTACCCATCTATGCCTTGTAGAAGTCTAAAATTAAGATTGTCTTCAGGGTGATCAGGTCGTCCAGCATTGTCAATATAAACCAGTTGAGATGGGTTACTTTGACGTACCTATACAAAGCAAAATAAATGTTCCATATCAATTCATTTTTGTATGTTTTTTTTGTTTAGTTTTTTTACTTATGTTTTCTGCTCTATTCATCCCAGTAAACAATGTAACACGAGGAGCAACATTACACACTAGGCATACATTTGCTGATTTTAACTGTACACAGCATTCCCAATACATTATATACAAATACACTGAATATACACTGAATATGAGCATAACATAAGTTCTAAATTTCCAAATCTAGGTTTTTTTGGGGGGGGGTTTTTTAATAGCAGATATCATCCATCATTTGGAATGCACTAACATTGTATATGCAGCACACAAAGTTAAGTAGTTTTGTGTTTTTCTGGATTATGCAGAATAAGGAGAATCATAAACTGGAAAAGGAGATAGGATCCAGAAGCTGAAATGACAAAATAAGACAAAAAGCTCAAGAGTGAAAAAGATAATAATGTGAAAGAGGCGATGGAGATAAAAAATGTAGGCAGATAGGACTCCAAGATTCAGGTCTTTAACGTGGAAGGGGTGCTAAAATGAATATAGAGAGATTGGACTTGCCTTGCTCAATACATTATTTCTCTGTTTGTTTACAAATTGTAGAGAATGAATTAATAGAGACAACTAAAAAAAAATGGTGTGTTGGTAGAAGACATAAATGATTACGCTTTTCTGAGCCTGACATCTGCAGAGCATGAATTGTTGACTACTCAAGCCCCTATTCCCAGCAGGATCCATGGCTGGTCTCAGACTTTTTCCCACATCAACCATTGTCCAGAGTCTATAGTGCCACAAACTATAAAGCAAGGTTCTCCAGATATTGCTGAACACAACTACCATGATTCTCTGGCTATCTATTACATTAACAGAATCAAATAAGTTGTTGTTCAGCAACATTTGAAGGACATGAGTTAGGAGAAAGGGATTTTGACTTGCATACCAAAGAAGATTTTTTTTTGTGTGAAACTGAAATATTACCTGGTCTCCCACTACCTTAAATTGGTTGTTCAAAGAGATGCACCTCTCGTTTCCTGCTTTTTGAGTCTTGCACAGGTTTTACCCAAGCTTCTAGCCAGCCAATCTGACATATGACAGTTGCAGCTAATCCCATTGCTATTTAAATCAGGTGATATTATAGGTGTCCACATCCAGTGCATCTTCCACAAACTTAATGGGAGACGACTAGTGATGAATGACTTGCATATAAAAAGTACACCCACAATGGCTTCTAGTTAAATGCGTTCATTGTGCATGTGGCTGTCACAATCTGTTTTTAGAAGTTTCACACAAAACAAATGCATATCCCTCATTTATTTTAATGGGAAGGCACTGAGCATCTACAGTCAAGAATCTATAGCTGTGCAGCCTTTACAACTTCACAACAAAACTGATGGTGCTATAAAATGTAGCAGTAACCTAATGTTACTTCTATTTCTGCACTTTTACCAACCAGTCAAAAACATTTTCCTGCCTGCTTCTTGCATTCTGTTATCGAATACCAACAAACATCATAGTGACTGTTCTTTAGAACCACTTGGAAGCTATTATTGTGATAGGTTACAGTATGCTGTTCATGGCATTGTTATTACTCGTAGCATTACCATAAAAAGTAAAGTTAATGTGAGCACATAATAATAGCGCACTCACATATATTTGCTTGAGACCAGCTTCAGAGCGAGCAATCTGTTATGCCTAATAAACGATCACAGGGAAGACTGTTTAGGTCATGGCGTTTTGTTCTATTGCTGACTATAGGGTCATGGCCATCACCTTGCACCACAAGATACCACTACAACTAGAATGCCCTGACACCATGCTATCTATCGACAGCAGGTCAGCACAGCTAGATGATACAGACAGATTTTCATGGCCCACCAAATCTTTAACATTTTATAGCATGAAGACAGCCAAGAGTCACTAACTTTACAAATAGCCATTTTAGACATCAGATTGTGACACGCATGGAAATGAACTCAAAGCTGTAACCTAACACAAAACTTAATCACACATTTATCAGGAATTCTGACTTCCACACCCATCTGTGTCTAAGAATGAACAAAAGGTGCCATAAATAAATCACTATCTGCCATTGGCTATTTCAGTACTAGTTTAAATGGTGTCATTCATTTACGTGACACCCTGTCGGTAACAGCACAAAGTTTAGTAAATCTGTGATAAAGGGTGACCTACCAGGATGTGCACTAAGACGAGTTCCCTTGGGTTCCCACATTTGTCATGCATAAGCTCTTCTACACAGGATTCAGTAGGATCAGGTCTGAATCCACAGCAGTAACGATCCAGTCGATCTTGGACCTGCGGAAAGAGAATGACCTAACTCTATGAAACAAATAATATCAACAACAGCAATATTTATTTATTTATTTATTTATACACTATTTCACCAGGAAAGATACATTGAGATTTCAAGTATGTCCTGAGTCACTATATACCAGGGTCACTTCTAGTAGTACTTATATATCACTTATGGAACCGGATCTCAGGGCAAAGAACAGTTGCATATGTAGCTATATGGCTGGATTTAGGATTAAATAACCACCTGATAAAGATAATTTATTACAAAATGCATGTTCACAGTGTGTGTATGTATGGCTAGTGAACAGTAATAAAGCATATGTATGTATGTATGTATGTATGTACCTTTAGGTTAGGTCCATCTTAACCTTGAGACTTCGTGTCATGGTTACAAAAAACGCAAATCTGCCACCACTATAGTAACACCACTGATTTGATGGCATATCACCACCCATCCAGGATAATGGTCAATTCTGTTATTTGACTTAAGTTGGCTCCTGATTTGGCAATGTACTGCTTCCCCTATTGTAATTGTGTTACACACTGATCAGCTGCAACATTAAAACCACTGACAGGTGAAGTCAATAACATTGATTATCTTGTTAGAATAGTGCCTATCAAAGGGTGGCATATCTTGGGCAGCAAGTGAACAGTCAGTTCCTGAATTTCATCTGTTGGAAGCAGGAAATATGGCCAAGTAAAAAAATATGAGTGACTTTGACAAGGCTAAATAGTGAGGGCTAGATGACTGGGTCAGAGCATCTTCAAACCAGCAAGTCATGTGTGGTGTTCCCAGCATGCAGTGGTTAGTACCTACCAAAGGTGATGCAAGGAAGCATCATGGGTGCCAATGGGAAGCAAAGGCTAGCCCATCTAGTCTGATCACACACAAGAGCTACTGTAGCTTGAATTGCTGAAAACCGTAATGCTGGCCATGATAGAAAGGTGTCAGAACACACAGTGCATCTCAATTTGCTGAGTATTTGGCTGCCTAGTCCAGTGGTGTATCCTGGTTTTGTGCTGCCCTAGGCAGGACAAAACTCAGGCACCACCCCCCCGCGCCAGCCCCACCCAACCCTTCTCTCGCCCTGCATTCTAAATACACACACATTCACTGACAGCTACGCATACACACGCTAACAGACACACTCACTAACAGACACACACACTAACAGACACACACTCACTCTAACAGACACACACTCACTAACAGACACACACACACTCACTAACAGACACACACACTCACTCTAACAGACACACACACACACACACTAGCAGACACAAACTGTCAGACACACACACACACTAACAGACACACACACACACACACACACTAACAGACACACACACACTAACAGACACACACTAACAGACACACGGTCAGACACACACACTAACAGACACACAGTCAGACACACACACTAACAGACACACACACACACAGTCAGATACACACATACACACTAAGACACACACAGTCAGACACACACACACACTAACAGACACACACAGTCAGACACACAGAGCAGACACACTCACACAGTCAGACACACACACTAACAGACACACAGTCAGACACGCAGAACCACACTCACACAGTCAGACACACACACACACACATTAACAATTTTTATTTTATTTTTTTTTACCCCCCCCCTTACCTTTGGGAATGCTGGGGGTTCTCTATCTCCCTGGTGGTCCAGTGGCTGCGGCTGCTGGAGGGTGGCTGGTAGCTCTTCCTCTACAGGCTGTCCGGCTCGCTCCTCCCAGTGCCGCCAGAGTGGGGCTGGGAGCCGGACTATGACGTCATATTCCGGCTCCCAGCCTCATTCTGCGTCGCGCGAGGGAGCTGAGCGGAGAGCTCAGAGGAAGAGCTCCCTCGCCAGCCGCCCGCTCGCCCACTCGGCGTGCCTGTTAGCCGCAAGGCTAACAAGGCATTTGCCCTGGGCATTTGAGGGGCGGCGTTTTTTGCCGCCCCCTGAAAAATGCCGCCCAAGGCAAATGCCTTGTTTGCCTTGCGGCTAATACGCCCCTGGCCTAGTCACAGACTGGCAGCCACATACTCCTGTCCACCACTGAAAGTGCCTTTAGTGGGAATGTGAGCTTCAGAACTGAACCATGGAGCAATGATAGTAGGTTGCCTGGTCTGATGAATCATGTTTTCTTTTGGATAAGGTGGATGGCTAGGTGCTTGTGTGTTTACTTGGGGAAGAGATGGCAGCAGGATGTACAATGGGAAGAAGGCAGGCTGGCAAAAGCAGTGTTTATCTCTGGGCAATGTTCTGCTGGGAAACTTGGGTCCTGGCATTCATGTGGAAGTTACTTTGACTTGGGCCACCTACCTACAGATTGCTGCAGACCACGTACACCTTTTCATGGAAATGGTGTTTCCTGATGGTGGTGGCCTCTTTCAGCAGGATAATGCACTCTGCCATACCGCATTGTTCAGGAATGGTTTGAGGAACATGACAAATAGTTTAATTAGACTGAGCATCTTTGGGATGTGCTGCAACAAATCTGAACCATGGAGGCCCCACCTCGCAATTTGCAGGACTTAAAGGATCTGTTGCCAGATACCACAGGACATGTTCAGAGATCTTGTGGAGTTGATGCCTTGACATATCAGAGCTGTTTTAAAAGCACGAGGGGGATCTACACGATATTGGGCAGGTGGTTTTAATGTTATGGATGATCAGTGTATGAAGTAAAAAATATGTTTAACCCCCAGACAGACCCCGACCGCCCCCCACATCAACACCAGACCACACACTCCCAACCTCTACCCCCAACCCCTTTTTTTGTTGGCATTGGAAACCCGTGACGGAAGGCAAACGAGACCACATACTTCTCACAAGTGTAAAGTGTGCAACAAACTAACCAATTTCTCTTTGTTCTGTACTCAAACATCGGAAAATTGTACACTGAAACAATGCACTTTTAAGACGGCTTTTGCACAAGCCCTGTTACTGTTTTCACTCATACTTCCTGTCAATACAAAATAAAGAAAAAAAAATACAAGAGTCTATAAATTATAACTGAAGTAATGTAAGTTTGTGTACATGTAAACACAAATCTTATAAACCCACCGTAGGCTAGTTTATGTCACTCTACTTTTCTTGGGACTTCAAGGGTGATTTGAAGCTAGCATACAGGTTTCTGTTACATGCGAGTATTTTGTAATAATCAGTCTCTTCCTTTCTGTAACGTGACAGTGTTTAGTATGCATAGAAGGAGAAGGGTATTTGAAAACATATGCATGATTTATGTAAAAATCTAAACTAATTATACAAAAACGTGACGTTATTACAAACTGCTCAGTGTGGCTCCTTCCTTCGCTGCACTGACAAACAAAGTTTTGGAAATGTAATTTGAATATACAGAATCTGTAAAGCAATTTTCAGCCTCAAGAGCAATTTCTAAACAGTCTGAATATGCAAATGCTGTATAGCTATTTACAATCCAATGTAATCATTCTCATTTTAACATGCGGGAAAACAACCGATAACATGTGCTAATATAAAATGAAAAAAATGCAAAATTCCTAGTTAACCTTTTTTTTTTTCGTTATTATTATTATTAAATTGCTAATCACTGTTTTCTGACACACATTGTCTCATTATATAATTATTGTATGCTCTATTTTCTTTATTTGCTATTGTGCACTTGATATGAGCACTGATGTATTAATACGGCTGAAGTACATGGTAAAGGAAAAGCAAGAGAAAGAGGAATTGTATGGTAAAATGACAGCTGGTAATATGTTGTGAGGTACCAATGTCAGCTGTCAATGCTAGAACATTCATAGCTCTCCATCAATAAAAGGATACTTCAATATTAAATTTTTACTTGGAAACAGCTTGAGAAATACTCATCAGAAGCGTTCTCTTGACTGGCTACCAATAAATAAATGAACAGATTTTCCTTTCCAACTCAGCGCTCGCTGATTCTAAATAATTGTGACATTTATTTAGAAAACTCAGCCTGTTTGGTACCATTCTATGCCTTGGAATCTTGGGCAATAGAGCTAAACTGGCCCTTCTGCATTGACAATGTGATGGGATTCCAGCATGGTTAAAATTTAGTAGGCCAAAATCTCCATGTGGCATATGTGTATGTTGTGTCAGTTGGTTAGCTACATGTAGCTAGGATACTGTCATCAGTGTACTGAGCATGTGCAGGAATGCAGGAACTGAAATTGCACTTATTTCCTTTGTCTTGGATGGGCCATGTGGTTTGACTAGATGTACAAGTCTATATTCTGCTCATTGATTGGTTAAAGGTATATGTGGGTGTAGCTATTAATGTTATGTGCCTATATAGGGAGCCTGCACTATTGTTCAGGGCTCAGAACTTGCTGTATTTTTGGTGACATTAGTCCCTCTGAGTCCCGATCGGTGATCCAATAAAGAATCTCCTCCTTCCTGAAGAAACCTGTGTCCATCTCTCTGTGCTTTGCTTCCGTCAGTTTCTCCGGTATCATTTGGTGCATTGGCCGGGAAGCTCATCGTTCAACGGTAGCTGAGAGGCAGAGGCGTGAGACGGTCTATCTTTGCCCACGTTCTCTACGGCTGCACCCCTGAACTTCTGCGTGGACCTCCCTTCGTCTCGGCGCCACTGGTCTGTTGTCCAGGAGATCATCGGCCTCTACGTAAGAAGTGCTGGGGTGTCCCCGTCGATGAGTGTGAACTCAGGTTCAGGAACGAGGAGGTAAGACAACTGCTGTTTTAGACGGCAGACCCACTAGGGGTATACCGATTGTGCGGTAGGCCCAAAAGGGGTTTAAATCTGTGTATGGAATCTGCCCCCTCTGTCGGAGGGAAGGAGCGAAGGCGCACCGCTCGATCGAACGCTCTTTAGTAAGACCGTTTGATCTGGTTAGTCAGGCGGGGTCCTGTGTAAATAGCCCTAGCCGGACACCGGTGTCTTGTCTAGACTAGCGTTCTAGGGTGTATATTACGTTCGCTAGGTCGGAGGGACCGGGAGACTAAGCGGCGCCTGTGTAAATTCGGTTCGCTAGCTCTCAACCTATCTTGGCTAAGTGGGAAGGCGTGTAAATTTGGAACCCACTAGACTTTTGATAGAGTAAATAGACTAGAAGGGCAATTTCCGCCCTCTAGTTCGCTATATGTGGTGCTTGGGCAGTGTGGCTAACCAAAACGGGTGTATATAGTTTTAGGTAGTCTATTCAAGGTACTGGCCAATAGTTTAGTTGGGATTATTGTAAATGTTGTTAAATATATTGTAGTTGGTGAATTGGTTAACTTGTATGTCCTACTAGAAAGTTAGAGCTCTGCTGTCTAGTGGGAGTGTAAATTGTGTGTATAACTGTAAAATAGCGCACGGTACCATAACTACTGACATGTACCATAACCACTGACATTGTGTAAAATTACTAACAATTGCTGTTTTATGTTATATGTATAATACCATAACTGTTACTAACTGATCTGTGACTTTAAAACTGTATTATAACCACTTACTAACTGTACCATAACCACTGACTGTAAAGATGAGGTTACTAGAATGTGATATAGTTGGTTAGTCAAAAGTTGATTTATAGTACAGATAATTGTAGAGATGAATTTGTTGAAATGTTATGTGATCGGTTAGTTTATATGGATTAATAGCGTGGATAGTTGTATGGTTTGAATAATAGTTACATTGATAAGTGTATAGTCTTTGGTGGGTTTTTGATTTAATTTCGTGTGTGCGACGTCGTGATATTGTTGAGCATGTGAGGATCCTGTGTGTGTGTTTGGGCCTAGTGACTGCGCAATGTGTTGCTGGTGATAAGGAGATTGGTGTGACTGTTGAAACTGTGTGTATATTTGTACAGCTTTTTGAATCAGACGTTCTGTTGAAATAATCTGATTCACTTGGCTGTTAGTCTTTTGTCTTGTATGTTTAAAAAAAAAAAAAAAAGTAGGGAGTAGCTTGTCCTGGTGGCCGCATGGCCTCCATGTAGCAGTCTTCACTTAAATTTAGTGCAGGGTGTACATGTGGCTGTAACTAGTAGGCTGGAATTCTATGATCAGTTTCTATAAATTGACTGTTGGAAACTGATTGTTGCCTTGGTGAATTAAACTGTGTCATATGGGAAACAATGTAGCCACATGGTGGTCAGAACTAAGGACTTAATTACAACTGCTTTGGACATCCCCTCCCCCCCTGGCATCTGATTACCAACCCCCCAAACATCCTCCAGAGCCAGATTAGCCACGCCCATTTCTGGCTGGTATAATCAGTATTTGCACTCCCCTGCTCTACTGTCCCCGCCTACCCACATACCTATCTGTTCCTGTGTTTCAAACTCTTGTATTTCTGTACTACCCCTCCCCCTAATCAATGATCAATGGTATCAAATGGTATATTGGTTTTTTTTTAGTTACTGGATGGGCCCCTCCCAGCTTTGTCCAAAATGTCCCCTTTTTACTAAACTACAAACTGAAATGTTTAATTTACCTTAGAACTAAAGATTTAATCAAGCCTAGCTAGCAGGGTGGACATTGATTAAAATAAGTAATAATAAAATAGGACATAATTAATTAAAGTCTATTTGTTTCATTTGACTTTAGGGAGGCACTCTAAGCCACCTACTGGCCATCTTCGGGAGTTACATTGATAATACATTGTTTATAACAGATAGATGTAGGATTGCTTACCCTATTTTAATATATTTATTGCTATAAGGTTTTATTTTATGTATAAATATATTAAAAGTTAAGTTTTCTTATTAGACCCATAAAGATTATTTTGATACAATTACCCTCTGGTGACACCTACTGGTAGGTTTTTGGTTTAACACTTTAAAAAAAACAAACAAAAAAAAACGTTTTTTCATCCACCAAATGCTGACTAATAAAATTATCTTACTACTCCTAGACTGGAACCTATTATTGGGCAGCCTTGCCGAAGTCCCATATTAGACACTGCTTGAGTCAAATAGGTTGTATACTCCCTTTAATCCAGAGGCCCCTGAAAACTTCCGAATGATAGACTCAGCATTTGTCAGCCAGGCCCAAGGTGATAGTAAAAGGAAATTAAAGAAAATTAGAGGGATTTGTAGGGATGTCCATAATACAGCTAATGGAGATTGCAAATACAGTATATATGAATAGGGAGATGGAGGAAGAGCGTAAAATGAGGAAAAAGGCAGATATGCTAGCGGTAGCTATCTTAAGTGTAGAAAGACAGGGAAGTGAATAGAGGAGACGAGAATAGGCTGAGCAAGGGACTTTAAGTAGGAATTAATGTGCGTATTGTAGAAAGGAGGGACATTGGAAGAGTGAGTGTCCACAGAGAGAGCAGTATGAAGGTGATAGACAAGGAGAGAGAAGGGTACGAGGAGGTTATAGTGGTAGTTATAGAGTAAGAGGAAGTTTTAGAGGGAATGGTGGGAATAGTAGAGGAAGTGTTCAAGGAGACAGATACTATCCACCCACGCAGAGACCTAGAGAAAGAGAGGATAGAGATTTTGTGGGTCTGGCTGACACTATCATGGAAGACTATTGATACCGACTGGGCTCCATCCCACTTGGTCGAGCGGAGCCTATGGTCGATGTAGCAATAGGGGGAAAGAGAAGTTCTTTCATGATCGACACAGGTGCTGAACATTCTGTGGTGACTAAGATGGTGGCTCCGCCTTCGGGGAAGACTATAACTGTGATAGGAGCTACTGGGAGAAGTGCAGCTAGACCGGTTCTTAAGAGTCGCACTTGTATTCTGGGAGGCCATGTGGTGAAGCATTAGTTCCTATATATGCCAGAGTGTCCGATTCAACTTTTAGGATGAGATCTATTATCGAAGCTTTAAACTCAGATAACCTTTTACCTAATGGATTAACATCTCTGAAGTTTAAGGGATTACCAGGCATAATGGTGATATCGGTGCCAAGGGAAGAAGAATGACGCTTCTATTCCATAGTGACAAGTGTTAACCCTAAGAGTGATGAATCCTTACTTGACATTTGGGAAAATAATCCTCCAGGACTTGCTCATAATATCCCACCAATACATATTGAGTTAAAGCTCGGGGTGTATCCTGTTAGCCTTTGTATGTTGTTCTTTTATCTACCCCAACAGCTGTAAAGGTGGCGGAAGTGACTCCTTGGATTCATCATTCTAAGGTTAAACCAGCAGCAGACTCTTGGCAAGCTACTCCAGATCCTGAGAATCCTTGCAGGACCCGGTTGAAGCGTGCAACTCAGTCGGAGTGACGAGGGGATATCGAGACATTCTAGTTAAAAGTCTACAAAGATCATCAAGTAGGTGTTTTGACGGCCATAATAAAGCCTGACCACCTGCCTACGTGTCATAGCCAGAGTATCTTGAAGGGATCTCTGTGAAGGAAAGTGAGGATCAGAAGAACAACATCCTTGCAGCCCTCACAATCGGGAAGCTGAGAGGCCATCGCATGGTTGAAGAAAAATGAGGATTTCAGGAATAATGTGTTTTATTGTGTCTTAGTATTTTTATGATTTTTCAGGAAGGTAGGAGTACAGACATACCGAATTGCGATAGTTGCATTAAGACTACTAAAACAGGTAACCAAATATCCCAAACTTTCATCTGGCACTCACAGTATGAATGTAAGGGATCTGTATCTAAATGTAGATATTTGGATATTGATTATAGTGTGTGCAAGCCAATATCAGGAGAGTCTAAATGTTTTGATCCCCATTTCCAACCCCGTACAATTTGGTTGGTAATTCGGAATAGTAACTCCCAGGGGACATTAATAAATAGGACTGTGATAAGCACCATACATTCCACGGGTATTCTACTATTTGATGCATGTAAGGCGATTTCGGGTAGTGGAAGACTTTGGAATGTATGTGGTAATCTTAAATGGGAACGAACTTATGGGTTTAATGATAAATACTTATGTCCCAGTAAAGATCTACTGATCCTGATTGCCCAAATAGAGACTAACTTCTGCCCCTATTGGTCATGTGTAGGTTGGGCAACCTGGGAAAAACAGTGGATCAAGATATGATTATCCAAAGGTTGCCTACCACACCATACTGTAAAACTATGTGTGCAACCCCGTTCACATGACCATTTCCAATCTGCAGTACTTTATTGACAGGTTTGGAGGTCTGTTTGGGTTCAAATATATGGCACAGGAGTAGATTCAGGAACAATAATATATGTAGGTCTTGAAACTGAGACAGTGGCAACTCAAACTCATCAGGTTTCTCATTCCTTCTATGAGGAGATGAGTATTGAGGATAAAATTCCCCATAATGTTAACAACCTATTTATTGATTTGGCTGAGGGTATTGCAGGTAGTCTTAATGTAACTAATTGCTATGTGTGTGGAGGTACTAATATGGGAGACCAGTGGCCATGGGAGGCAAAGGAAATATGGTACCCTGGCTCTGAGACATATGAACAACAGATACCCTTTCAGTCTGATCATCAAGTAAGTACTAGAAGTAAATCGGAATGGCGGTTAAAAACCTCCATTATAGGTCATGTTTGTATAGCCAGGAAAGGGACAATGTATAACACGTCTGTAGGTGAGCTAACGTGCTTGGGACAAAAAGCCTATAATGTTAATACTAAAATACTACTTGGTGGTCAGCTTCAAATGTCTCAGAACCATCTAACCCGTTTGCAAGATATGCCAATTTAAAGGACGTATGGTTTGATCTATCCATCACATCTAACTGGAGAGCCCCAGCGAATTTGTACTGGATCTGTGGTAAGAAGGCCTATTCAGAGTTACCACAAGATTGGGAAGGGGCATGTGTATTAGGTATGCCAAAGCCATCTTTCTTCTTGTTGCCTATTGAAACAGGTGAGACTTTAGGTGTTAAAGTGTATGATGTGAATCATAGGAAGAAAAGGGGACCCATAGAGATAGGTGCCTGGGAAGATAATGAATGGCCTCCCCAGCGTATTATAGATTATTATGGGCCAACCACGTGGGCAGAGGATGGTACCTTTGGTTATAGAACCCCTATTTATATGCTCAACCGCATTATAAGGTTACAGGCGGTGGTTGAGATCATTACTAACGAGACATCACAAGCGCTCAATCTTCTAGCGAAGCATAATACCAGGATGAGGACAGCAGTTTACCAAAATAGATTAGCCTTGGATTATCTATTTTGGCAGTAGAGGGAGGTGTATGTGGGAAGTTTAACCTGAGCAATTGCTGTCTTCAAATAGATGACGAAGGGCAAGCAATAGCTGAACTTACAAGCCACATGGTTAAACTAGCGCATGTGCCTACTCAGGTATGGAAAGGGTACAATCCAAGTAGTTGGTTTGGTAGCTGGTATGAGTGGTTTGGAGGGCTTAAGGCAGTGGTAGGTGGAGTCCTACTGATTTTAATGTTGTGTCTACTCCTGCCGTGTCTTATACCCTTAATAGTTAGGTCTGTGCAAAGCCTGATAGAAAATATAGCAGAGAGGAAGGCTGCTGCACAGATAATGGCAATTTATAAATATAAGGCTCTAGATCAGGGAGAACCAATGCAGGAAGACGAGTGTTGAAGATTCACATCATAGGATAAGTCTGGTCTGGTTCAAAGGTAACTTGTGGTGTATGCAAACCAAGGTTAAGTGATGCCTCAAGTAATTGTAAAATATCAAGAGGCATCAAAGGGGGGAATGTGATGGGATTCCAGCATGGTTAAAATTTAGTAGGCCAAAATCTCCATTTGGCATATGTGTATGTTGTGTCAGTTGGTTAGCTACATGTAGCTAGGATACTGTCATCAGTGTACTGAGCATGTGCAGGAATGCAGGAACTGAAATTGCACTTATTTCCTTTGTCTTGGATGAGCCATGTGGTTTGACTAGATGTACAAGTCTATATTCTGCTCATTGATTGGTTAAAGGTATATGTAGGTGTAGCTATTAATGG
>OW240915.1:74080812-74219319 GCA_933207985.1 Pelobates cultripes | reverse complement strand
GGGGGGGGGGGGGGGGGCCCACGGATCAATTTTCGCACGGGGGCACCATGGGTCATGTGTACGCCACTGATTGCAACTATGGAGACATCTTCCCTTTCAAAATAAAGTGTAGTTATCTGAAATATGTCTCTGACATGGTGGACTTGTTGCTTTTTTGTCAAGTTTATTTTTTTGGGGGGGGGGTGGGGAGGAGTGCAAGCCATGTTTCTAATGTAATATATGCTGTACATGCTGTGTATGCTGTACATGAATTTAACAAAAAAAATGCCACCCTTGTCCACTAAATTTATAATAATAATGGTGGTCTTCAATGGGTGTTTGATATCTGTGTATTGTATATATTTCTGATATCTGTCTCATAATGATGTTCATTCACCACTATGCACCTGTGAGGAAATCTTCTTGTGCACAAAAGCATTTTTATTGATTTGCTATAAGATACACGGCATCACTTGAACTAAGATGTACCCTGTACTAATTTACCAAAAATGATCCACAACTGAGATTTGTGATACAGTTTAGACATGTGCAATTCGTTTCGGGCCGAATATGAATTCGGAAGAATTTCGGGAAATTTGGACATTCGGGTACTTCCGAATGTCAGAATAGCCAAAGTGCCAAATTACCGAGGTCCCGAAGTTCCGAAGTTGCCGAATTGCCGAAGTTCCGAAGCACAGTATTGCCTAAGTACTAATATACTTACCCAGTGGAAGAATGAAGAATGTTACACTGCATACAATTTTAAATAAAAAGTATACAAACGTAGCCAGGATTCAGCTGTAAGCATTTGCAACACTTACAACAATCAAGTAACACACATTCATTTTATTCATATAAAATGTAAGTTACTTGGCCAGTCAATGTAATGACAGGAATTAATAAGTAGATAACTCCCTAATTCCCACGGTATTAGGGGGCTATCTACAAAAAAGCTGAAAGACCTAAATTGGTCTTTCAGACAAATTTACTAATACTAAGTAAAGATTAGGAATAGCAGAAGTGGAGGATTGATCGCCTCGTGAAAAGACCGGGCTGATCCCCTCCAAGCCACCCCAAAACAGCGTCTCAAAAATAATAAACAATTTTATTGGGAAAAACCTTATTAAAATCAAAAAAGGAAAACACATCTATCTATAAATAAAATAAATGACCAGAGCCCAATATATACAGAGTATGGCTGATATATATATGTATATATAGTGTAGTATGACAAATACCTATAGATAAAGTATAATACATATATAAGTACACAAGAACCATAGACTGTGCATTGCAAGCCCGATACAGAATATAGAATATGGCTAAATTATGGATACAATACTATAATAAGTACCTGTGCAAAAGAGTAAAGGATAAATATAGTAGTAAATATAAAAAGCCATAAGTTCTGCACTTAAAAAACTAATCGCTGCAGAGTATGGCTGGATAGACCATATCAAAATGTGGCAAAATCATAATAAAGTGAAACAATAAATAACAGTGTAAGCCACAATAGTAGCCAAAGACTCTGCTGCTGTACCTACAGGGTTAAGTTTTAAATGGAAATCGAAAGGATAGAGGAGGGCATAAATAGAAGAAAAATAAAGCAGAAAGACCTGATTGTAGATCTACATACAAAAAAACTAGGTCTGAATGCCTACGCTGAGTTCACTATGTACACATTCGCGCATGCGCACGGACTGATACCCTGTAAACGGGTTTTATGTTGTGCGCATGCGCGGCTTTATGACATGCGCGGTTCTACTTGATATCTAGCCTGACACTAAGTCGGCGCGCCTGCGCGTGGATAGGTATGCGCACGGATTTGTGATATGAGTGGCTATCCCTGTCCCCCCCCCAATAGGTCCCCCCCATTATATTACTTTAGGGCCCCCACCCGCCGCTCAGGGGTGGGGGTCAGGGGGGGCAATAGGTTTTTTTTTTTTTTAACAGTGAGCAGCCACAGGCTGCTCACTGTTTACTAGACATGCTCCTACTCGCGGTATAGCGAGTAGGGGCATAATTTACTAATACTAAGTAATCTTTACTTAGTATTAGTAAATTTGGCTGAAAGACCAATTTAGGTCTTTCAGCCTTTTGGTAGATAACTCCCTAATACCGTGGGAATTAGGGAGTTATCTACCAAGCGGCTGCAAGAGAAGTTCCGAAGTGTCAAAGTGCCGAAGTTCCGAAGTGTCGAAGTGCAGAAGTTACCGAAATTACCGAAATTCCGAAGTGTCGAAGTGCTAAATTTCCGATGTCCCAAATTTCGGAATGTCGAACAGAACCGAAAATTTTTCCCATGCACATGCCTAATAAATTTATATGTATATATACGTTTGCAGCACATTCTCCAGTATGTTAATCCCGCATGTACAATGGAAGTGAGTTGTGTATTTTCTAAACTTACTGAATGAGAACTGAACTCGACAGAATCGTCTAGAGAGTGGCTGTGCTCAAAACCTCTTTATTTATTTTGACATCTAATACATCTTATTCATACAGAGAGCACTATGTATCAATTTTTACATGTTGGTTTGGGAATTCACGAATATCTGAAGAATTTTCTGCACAAGAGGTTGCTCATTATTAAAACAGGCTTTTCCATGGCACATAGAAATCCATACAGTTTGTACTATTTACAATACAATAACTTATTTAAAACTCAAATTTATGTATCTAATAAAATTCTATTTCAACCAAGTGTCAGTAGACATTTTTTCCATAAGACAAAAAGAGGTAGTTTAGCAGGGCTGGACCATCTTCAGAAGTCCATAACTGCTTTTTGGAGACTATCTGTGCATACCTCCCAAAGTTGGGAAGTATGAATGCTGTACAGGGTGTGGGAAGGGCATGAGGAAGTGCAGCAATGATCGGGCTCGGGTGAAGCTGTTTGGAAAATGCAGTTGTGCCTGCAAACCCCACTCAGGGCCCCCATGTACAAACCGCTGTTGAACAAATCCTGTATAAGCTGAATGTCCAGGGTCTCATTTGCGCGACATGAACTTGTTTAATGACGATCTACCACTGTGCTTCTTGGGGACATTTTTCTTTCCTTCTTCAATGTGGGACACTAGAGATTAAACTAGTAAATTGGAACTGTGCCATGGAATCCAGGACAGTTGGAGGTTGTTCTGGTAGGAACTGCCTTTGCCTTCAATACAGCACTTTAACATGTCTGTATATTTGTAATAAATATTTTTGATGCTTATATTTGTTCTGTTTTCTTCTTTCATTTGTTTGTTATTATTATTATTATTATTATTGCCATTTATATAGCGCCAACAGATTCCGTAGCGCTTTACAATATTATGAGAGGGGATTTAACTATAAATAGGACAATTACAAATAAACTTACAGGAACAATAGGTTGAAGAGGACCCTACTCAATCAAGCTTACATTCTGTAGGAGGTGGGGTGTAAAACACAGTAGGACAGGAATTTGCAAGCAAATAAGGTGGGCTGCCCTTTAGGAGAGGGCAAGAGACAGGTATGTGAGGTAGGGGTTAGTCTTGGAGGCCATAAGCTTTCCTAAAGAGATGGGTTTTAAGGCACTTCTTAAAAGATGCAAGACTAGGGGAGAGTCGGATGGCGGTAGGCAGGCTATTCCATAGGAAGGGAGCCGACCGCGAGAAGTCCTGCAAGCGTGATTTGGCCGTACGGGTGCGGACAACGGACAGGAGGTGGTCACGGGCAGAGCCGAGAGACCGAGAAGGGACATACCTATGGATCTGTGAGGAGATATAAGAGGGGCTAGAGTTGTTCAGTGCTTTATAGGTGTGAGTTAGTGCCTTGAATTGACTCCTATAGCACTCAGGAAGCCAATGTAAGGACTGGCAGAGGGGTGAGGTGTGAGAGAACCGACTAGAGAGGAAAATCAGTCTAGCAGCAGCGTTCATTACAGACTGTAGGGGTGCAGTACGGCTTTTGGGAAGACCAAGCAGGAAAGGGTTACAATAATCCATGCAGGAAATTACTAGAGCATGGACAAGCTCCTTGGTAGTATCCGGTGCAAGAAAGGGGCGGATGCGGGCTATGTTTTTAAGGTGGAATCTACAGGATTTGGCAACATGCTGGATGTGAGGCTCAAAGGTGAGACCAGAGTCAAGTATGACGCCAAGACAGCGCGCTTGCAAGGATGGGCTGATGTTGGTACCACAAACTTGAAGGGAGAGCGAAAGAGGAGGATCAGTATTAGGAGGAGGAAAGACAAGGAGCTCAGTTTTTGAGAGATTGAGTTTCAGAAAGCGGGAGGACATCCATTCAGAGATGGAAGAAAGGCAAGCAGTGACACGTTGCAGGACAGCAGGGGAGAGGTCTGGGGAGGAGAGATATAGCTGGGTGTCATCAGCGTACAGGTGGTAGTGGAATCCAAATGAGGTAATAAGTTTGCCAAGAGAGGCAGTATAAAGAGAAAATAGAAGGGGACCAAGGACGGAGCCTTGGGGGACTCCAACCGAGACAGGGCGAGGGGAGGAGGTATCATTAGAAAAAGAGACACTGAATGAGCGTTGGGAGAGATAAGAGGAAAACCATGAGAGGGCCGAGTCACAGAGACCAAGCGATTGCAGAGTTTGAAGAAGGAGAGCATGATCAACTGTGTCAAAGGCTGCTGAGAGGTCAAGAAGAATTAGTATGGAGTAGTGGCCTTTGGATTTATCTGCGATTAGGTCGTTAGTAACTTTGATAAGGGCAGTCTCTGTAGAGTGGAGAGGGCGGAAGCCAGATTGAAGGGGGTCAAGGAGAGAGTTGGAATTGAGGAAATGAGACACACGGGTAAAGACAAGTCTTTCCAGAAGCTTTGAGGAAAAAGGGAGCAGGGATATGGGACGGTAGTTAGAGGGGGTGGACGGGTCGAGGGATGTTTTTTTTAGTATAGGTACTACAGTGGCATGTTTAAGGTCAGCAGGGACGATGCCAGAAGAGAGCGAGCAGTTGAAGATGTGTGTTAGAGAAGGCACGATACAAATGGAGAGAGATCTGATAAGGTGAGATGGGACAGGATCGAGCGGGCAAGTGGTGGGGCAAGAGGAGCAAAGAAGAGCAGCCACCTCTTGGTCAGTGGCTGGGGAGAATGTCTGAAGGGTAGGACAGGCATGATCTATGTGTGATTGAGAAACAGAAAGGTAAGGAGGGGAGAATTCTTTCCTTAGCTGTTCAATTTTGTCAGTGAAGTAACATACAAAGCTATCAGCAGTAAGGTTGGTTTGGGGGGTGGCCACAGCGGGGCGAAGAAGAGCATTAAAGGTGTCAAAGAGACGCCTGGGGTTGCGGGAACATGAACTAATGAGAGAGGAAAAATAGGACTGTTTGGCAAGGGCTGCACTGTATGAACACAATATGAATCTATAGTGGAGAAAGTCTGACTGGGTGCGAGACTTCCTCCAGGAGCGTTCAGCACAACGGGAGCATCTTTGCAGGTAGCGCGTTGATTTAGTATGCCATGGTTGGGGGCGGGTCCTCCTTGAGGTGCTTGTTTGGAGTGGCGCTGCAGTGTTCAAGGCAGATGTAAGAGTAGAGTTATATATGGAGATGGCCAGTGAAGGACAGGATAGGGAAGGGATGGACAGCAGTTGTGAATCAATGTCAGCTGACAACTGTTGGAGATCAAGAGAATTAAGGTCCCTCCTGAGTTGAGGGTGGTTAGGCGGAGGTTGTTGGGTGAGGGGGTACGTGAGAGCAAACGATAAGAGGTGGTGATCAGAGAGTGGATACGGAGTGTTGCAGATATTAGATACAGTACATGCATAAGTGAAGATTAGGTCAAGGGTATTGCCAGCTACATGGGTGGGAGAATTTGCCCACTGTGATAGCCCGAGGGAGGAAGTAATTGAAAGTAGTTTATTGGCTGCAGAGGTCAAAGGTGGGTTTATAGGAATATTGAAGTCCCCGAGAATTAGGGATAGGATGTTAGAAGAGAGGAAATAGGGTAGCCAGGCAGCAAAGTGGTCAAGGAAGAGAAGAGGGGAACCAGGGGGACGGTAAATAACAGCAATGTTAGCAGAGAAGGGTTTGAAAAGGCGAATTGAGTGAATTGAGGTTGTTGGGTGAGGGGGTACGTGAGAGCAAACGACAAGAGGTGGTGATCAGAGAGTGGATACGGAGTGTTGCAGATATTAGATACAGTACATGCATAAGTGAAGATTAGGTCAAGGGTATTGTTGTTTTTCATTGTTATTATGTACTGCCAGTAAAAAGGTGAGAATTGCTAATGGTACCTGAGAACTTTGGGATAGTGGTGTAGACATGATTTATTGAGGTTCTGTGCTCAAGGAGGACTTTCCAAAGTCTAACTTGAGATATGCAGGGGATGCACAAATGTAATATTTGTTAATAAGAGCAGTTGTTAATAAGAGCTTGTTATATCAGAGCAGATAGTGCCCAGATCTTTCCAAGAAGACTACAGTTTTCAGAAGATACTTTTGGAAGAAACTGAAGAGACTTTTAGACACAGGGTTCCCAGTCAACACTTATCTCTCATTTCAGTCCTCTCCCTTTATCTCTCCCACGTTTTGTCTTTGTGCTTTGTTTTCCCACCTGTCTTGTCTTCCCACCTGTCTTAGAAGCAGGGCTTGCTATATTTATATGCTAGATAAATTGGCAGATGGGACATGTAAACAGAACAGACAAACAGTCGGAACACAAAGACTGAAAAGAGAAACAGACAGACAGAAAGAATGAACACACAACCTGAAAAGACAAACAGAGACAGAAAGTAGGAGTAGAAACAAAGTGAAGCAAAACAAGAAAAAAAGAAAGATAATTTAAAAATGAAGAGCAATTATAAATGCGACAGAAGAAAATTGGAACAAACATAAAGTGTTGATGCTAAAGAAATGGGGGAGATAAAGAGGAAAACAAACATAAATGGGAATAAACAAAAAAAATGGGAAAGGAGAATAAAGTGTTTTGAAAAAAAGAGAACGAGAGGCGAAAAGAAGACGACAGACATAACAATTGTTTGGTTTCTTAATTTACCTTGTAGTCTAAAATATAGGTCTAACAGCCAATCAAGAGTATCAGTGGCTACTTAGAACCCATAAACTAGAACAGTGCGGATGAGTCTATGGAGTTAGTGGGGCAGTGATTCCACCTGCGTTCTGGTCTTGGTGAGTAAAGAGTCTCTGTCCCCTTCCCGGGTTTCTACTGCGCTGAGGCGCATCGTGATGCCTGCCATCTCTGCCCGCACGCCAGCAAGGTCAGACTTCCATACTTCCCGCAGGTCCAGCAACAGCTTTTCAAATGTCGCCCATTGTGGAGGTTGAGTCGGCCGAGTACGAATCTTCTGACCGGTACACTGCGGTGGTGGAAGGTGTGGTTGGGGGGTTCTCTTCCTCCATAGATGCGTCTGGTTCACTGGTACTTTGAGGCCTACAATGCGCCATTTTAGGCTGTGGTGGCTGTTGCAGCCTTTCAAAGGATTGCCTGATGACAGGCAGGTAGGAGCCCTCTGGGCGGGTAAGTCTCTCACCCCATCTCTCTGTGGGGGGTATCAGCGCTGATTGTAGTTTGGTTTTGCGGTCTCAGTGCTGTGATTTTGGGGCTATTTAATAGGTTTTTAGGTATTTTGAGCAGGAGCTCCACATAAACACGTCTTGTTAGCTGCTCGACTGGCCACGCCCCTAATGATCTTGAACTTTTATGAATTAACTCATTAATTTCCAAAAGCAGACCGCTACTATTGAAGCATGGGTTAAAAGTTGTTCTTTTGTCCTATCACATTAACCTTAATAAGAAATCTATAAATAACACAAGTCATGAATAAATTAATCATGCTTAAGGGGATAACAGGGCACAGATCATTTTTTTTTATAATTAATAGTTTTATAATTTGTAATAGTAAAGAGGATAATAGTGTATTCTTTATCAACGTTAATAATTATTAACTTTTTTCCCCAAGGCAATATAACATGTTTTTGTAATAAATACAAGGAAGCTTTTAAACTTAGTCCTGATAAGTAACATTAGCATATAGAGTTAGAAATGAGTACCCCGGCAGATATGCTACTGCATGGTTAACTATCTCCAAATATGAAAAAACCCTCTCCAGGCATCTTTTCTCGACTGCTAATTCCCTGGTCCTGGCCCTCCAGAGGCTACGTGCAGCATTGACTTTCAGACAGTGGATAGACAGAGTTAAGGAGATTAGATTTATTTGGAGCTGACAGACGCCCTCCAGGATAGTTCAGCTAAATTTCTGGAGACTTGTTATCTCTGGCTGACTTGTGTGTCTAACCTGGTGGAGGACACCGAGCGCACTCTGTTTCATTGCGGCCAATACAGTGGGAAAATCATCACTTTCTTTTTTTTATTTATTTGATTTTTTTCTCTCTACCTTTCTATGTATATGTAATCAATATTTTCAAACCATGCAAAATTTAAATAGATTGTTTTCCGTTGGCATGAATTTTGCATTGGTCTATGGCTTGGTTGAATTTTACTATCTGTTTTTCCTTTTCTTGTTTAAAAAATCCTTTTTCATTTACGATAAACTAAATAAGGATATTTTGTTTTTTTAAAATGGCAAGAAATTGTCTCCAATAATTATTTTGTTTGCTAATGCATGTTAAAGAGGGATCTCTGATCATAATTTATCATTTCTAGCATGTTTTGTCCAGGTTAAGTGTTGGAGTGCTAGGTTAGTGGAATTCTCATACAAAACATTGTGCAAGTAACCTTAGCTGTGTATTCCCTGGCCATTTAATAGGGCCGGGGGATCCCATATACCACCAGTATATAAACATTACATTATTAGCTTGGCTTTGACATTTCTAAGATGAGAAACCTTGTAAAAATATTTTCTTTATTGTACTCTTGTAGGGGGTGTGAAAGACAGTTAGTTGTCAGAGGGGATTAACAGATTCCACAACATTTATTACTATGTATTTCAGGGCCGTCTTTAACATTGAATAGATACTGGGCAAGCATTTGTTTGGGCCCCTCTGGCATGCAATCATACCCTCCACCCCAACACAGTGGCAGAACTAATGTAGACAGGGACCTGGTGCAAGACATTGTTTTGAGCCTCCCCTCTAGCGCAAGTGGAGAGAAAAGATAGATCCTCATCTATTGTACAATTCCCACAATGCTATGCCAGCTGGGGATCTACCATTTGGCCATTCTTGCAGGGCTGTATTTGTGAGCAGTGTTTGTTCATTTGAATGTGAGCATGTTGTTGTATACAGTATTTGTGTGCATGTAGGGTGTAGTATTGGTGTTTAAGTGTAGGGATTTGTTTCTATATACTTTTAGAGTTTGAATTCAGGGCCGGTATTCGAATAATTGGTGATATATAAAAAGGATAAAAACACCAAATAGTGCTCTCTGGATAATACAAAATAAAATGATTTAAAAAAAATGTAGGTGTACATTTTATAATATATTTCCTTTTACTTTCTCCAACACCACCACTGGAGGACTCGAGGAGTGATATCCTTGGTGGGGATCATACCACCTACACCTACATATATTGAGCAATATCCTATTTGCTCTTCACTTGTGAGTATACCTCCATTTTTAAAAAATCATTTTATTTTGTATTATCCAGAGAGCACTATTTTGTGTTTTTATCCTTTTTATATATCACCAATTATTTCCTACTGCCATTGGAAAGGAGATATACCCTACCACCACTGGAGACCCCCTTTTTGAGGACATCCAAGGACCATCTGCATATCCATAGGCAGGGATTGTACGGTTCAAGCGCACATAACTGGAGCTGAGTATAGGCTCCAGAAAATTGTAAGTGCAATTCCTTTCCCTTCATTTACCATCACTTAAGATCTCAATATACTACACTATATCCGTGTCTTTTTGCTTCCCTCCTCCATATCGCTCTGAGTGTGGGAATTCCTTCATAGGCGCTGCTCCCTGATCCTAATACATACACATTAGCACACTGATACATGCACACATCTGGACACATGCACACACTGACAAATACTGGCATATACACACACGGCTACATACATAAATACACACAGAGATACACACTTACACATACTGACACAGATATGTACACACACTAAGATACACACAGAAACACAGGTACACATACAGGGGTGTATTTGTGTTCAGTGTTGGTGTAGGAATGCTGGGATGTATGCATTGTCACACAGATGCACACTTACACAAACACTGAGATACACACAGGACACTCATATACACAGACACGCAGGTACACATACAAACTGACACACAGGTATACATACACACATATACACAAACACTGACACAAAAGTACACATACACTGACACAAACACAGCCAGATAAACACACACTGACACAAACAGCCAGATACACACTTACACACAGTGTCAGATACACAGTGTCAGACACACACACACACAGTCAGATACACACACACACACACACACACAGTCAGATACAAACACTGACACAAACACAGCCAGATACATACACAGCCAGTCAGATACACACACACACACACACAGATATACACACATACACAGTGAGATATACACACATACACACTGAGATATACACACACGCAGTGAGATATACACACACAGTCAGATACACAAACACACACAGTCAGATATACACACACACTGACACACACACACAGTCATATCAAATCACATAGTTTAGCCACCCTCCTTACCTTTACAGAATTGTGGCTTCCCTGAAATCCAGTGGGAGCTGGATGGCTGAGATTGATGGGAGTCTTGGTCTGTACCTCCTCCTTCACTCCATTTATGCCTCCTCCTCCCCAGCGGCACTCTGTTAATTGGGAGGAAGTGACCTCACAACACTTCCTCCCAGCACGCAGGAAGACAGAGGCCCAGTCTGAAGCTCTCTTAAAGGGCCGAGGGCCCCTGATTACCTCACCTGCTGCAGCCCACCAGGATATTTCTCAGAATCCCGGTGGGCTGTTCAGACCTGGCTGCGGGCAGGGGGCTCACAGGAGCAACTGAGCCCAGGGCAGCTGCCCCGTTTGCCCCGTGTTAAAGACGGCCCTGATGTATTTCTGTTTTTGGTCTTTCCTTTAATGAAAGACGTGTAAGCCCAAAACATGTGTTTGTTCATCTCATCCTTTTTCATCCTTCTACTGTACCTGACGTTGAAAAAAGTAAATGAAGCATCCAGGTGATGTTTATCCACAACAAACTGTTGCCATTCTGGGTGAAAAGTGCTAAATATTGTGAGCCATTCTATTGTTGTTCACGCTGATTGCTCGCCAGTTAGCATGTTGTCACAGAATAGCTTCTGTTTTTGCCTCGATAAAGCTAGTTCAGACATTTTAGATTAGTCATAGTTTAGTTGGACCCTTCATTGTCATACACAATTTATTTGAAGTGCAGTAGGATTTTACAGTTGTATTAATTTCACTGGAAGACCCCTCTACCTGGTGTGACGAGCTAAAATCTATTTTTATGTTCTATGTTATTATTCTGTGTTTATTGAAATATTGGGTTGAAGGTATTACTTTAGGGCTTTTTGCTGGATAGAGCTGCAGAACTGTGAAAATGGTGGGCACTAGAGAAACGTATCACTGGAATGTAGGCTGAAGTATGTACAGAATATGTAGCGGTATAAAAGGCACATTAAGACTGTAAGTGAACTGGTAGTGGAAAAAGTATGACGATCTATGATAAGCAAAGATCAGAGAGGACAAGTGTACTCCCACCTGCGCAGGTTAGTTATGATGAGAAGAAAATGGAGTAAAACTATAAAAAGCTATATTGGAATTATGAATGACAGTTAAAAATAATTATGCACAGAGGGTCAATAGATAAAATTCTTTGAATATAAACTTGAACAGGAAGATATGTGCTATATGTGAGAGTTCCATCTGTTATTTTATACCCACTGTGGCAAATGTACCTATACCACGAGCTCCTGGAGGAGCTTGCTAGCTGGTCTCCTGCCCAAAGACTATGGAACGTGTGATAGACCACCCTGTCACTGATTATACTCTTTTCAGTTTGTTTCTCCATTATGGTTCGGTAAGCTAACAAACTCACGAATTACCCTCTTTGTACTTGGACCACCTCTTGACACCTCAATCATCTGTTCGCACCTAGTTAATTCAAGTGCATCTTGTTGCACTAACGCAGGCAGCAGTGGAACTAAAGATGGACAGTCTAACTCGCAAACACCGCTGAACTTATACCATGGCCTGCTTCTTTTCAAAATGAGCTAGGAGAGCGCTGTTTGGTAGGATTGTTTGCACAAACTAGGCAAACAATCACTACCTGTTAGCCACGGGAACTGTTCGGTATTTCTTTCATTTTGGGACTCCCGAAAGTGACTGACCGCTACCACTTTTCTTATGGAACTATTTTGTGCAGACTCCACGTGTGCGGTCGGTCAAAACTTTACCCCGGTGGCGATATGACTGTATTTGTGGGGTCTGAGCGCCTAAAGTGTCCAAATAGCACTCAGATCCCACAAATAATTAGGGAGATAATTAGCTTAAGCAGAGTATACTCAATTATCTCCCAGACACAGAGACTCCAAGGAGGAGTCTGTATTGAACTTTATGGAGACCCCCTGCTGGGGGTCTGGGTATAAAGTGCATGTACCATGTCCTATTAAACCAGTTCACTCCCAGCATTAAATCTCGCTAATGTCGCAGCTTGCTATAATCACTCAACAGATTTACTCTCTACAGGAGAGTTTTAATCACTAGAAGCTGGATCCAGGACCTTGTTCCAGGGTGGCAAGCAATGTCGAGACCCCAGCCAAGCTGCGGCGGCTAGGGGCTGGAGTGCTGATGGTGTTCCAGCTATAGCTAGGGAGTGTGCTTGGTGGAGGTACCCAGTCGGGGTACCAGGAGGTCCGCCACACACACACAATCACATTATATAGTGGGATAGATGAATTGAAAGACACTGTAGCGGCCCCTTTGGCATTGAAGAAATAACGAGAGGAGAGCTTCTGATGGGTGCAGTACTTTTATTCTTTTGCATCAAAGGTGTGCAGGAGGGTTGACCACCACCAACATTAATCTCTTGAAAACCTTTAGCACCGTGAACCATAAGCACCGTAAAAACTGTAAAATGACATACAATATATTTGTTTACAGAGATCATCAAAACGAGGCTACAACAGAATTACAAATGTAGAGTTACAAGGTGGAGTTCAGTTGACTGCACACATTTCTAAATTACATTAAACAGCTAAGGAAACATGACTATATGTACAAGGATTAGGATCACAATACTTAATAAACACACATTTGGATTATCTACAGCATATCAGTTAAACTTTAGAAAGACCTCAATAACAATTGCCTTCCCACAAGGTGCTGCTGGCTTGCTTGCATCTTAATGCGGAGTCACAGAGAGCCTTCTGCCTCCAAAACTAGAGGAAGGAGGGGGTCTGATGATAAAACATTCCCCAGGGAAACAAGAGGAAGGCAGAAAGGTTCCGCCTGTGGCAGTCAGTGCTGAACAAGGATTTAAAATAATAAGCGGTAAGTTACAGACACCATAAGTCAGTGAAGCATTTGGAACAGTAACAGTAGGCTAAAGCAAAGTATGGTGAGTGCAAAACATTATAGCGTACTTTTCTGAAAAAGAAGAAATCTTAAAAATATGGGTTTTTTTTTATGTTGTAAGAAGAGTGGCCATTTTTGAAAGTTCATAGAAAAAAAAGAAAAGGGAGGAAAAGTGACAGAATATGAGATAAGTAAAGTTTTAGAATCAAAACAATATGAGAGAGATAGAATGAGATGTGGAGTGATATCTTTTCTGAGGACGAAAAGAAGGGAAGAAATTAGAATAGTATTTAAAAGTAAATCAAAATTGAAGGAGGGTGGAAATAACATAAAAAAGAAAAGATTGATTGGTATAAAACAATGTGGGAGTATATAGTAATGAGAGCACAATATAGCTGCTCTATTTCACAAATGGTAAAAAGAAATAGATTTTAGTGATGAGAGAAGAAAGGAGAACATTAGAGAAGGTGATAAAATGCCAAAGAAGAGGCAGCAATACAACCTTTATAAGGCCCGGTACTTGCCAACACACCTGAATTCTCCATGACATTCCCTTGTTTTTGGCTACTGTCCAAACAAAAATTAATCCCATGGTTTATCCTGAGTTCCATGGGTGGAATAACCAGTGTTGCAGTTAGTGTATCCACCACACTAGCCCAAAGTAGCTAGAAATATTTGTTTTCTTTCTTTATTTTTGTGTGTGTGTCTTCCCAACAGCAAGTCAATCCTAAGCATAACAAATAGCTGTGATAACTAACGTGCTCCTATGTGCAATTGTACATGTGTATCAATAGTGGTGGACTCCCGAACATTCCTCCTCAAGACTTGAGATTAACTAGAGTGTTCCCTTAAACAAAACACCTGAAGCTTGCTTTCTTTAGGTAAGAAATATGAATATGGTAGCATACAATACATTTAATTGGGAATAAACCCAGTGCAACTTAAAACCCTTTAGTGTAATGTCACTTTTTACATTAACATAAACAGAATAGAAAGGGTGAGAACGCACACAGTGGCTATAGTTACCAAACACAAATGTACATTCATAAAATATACATGAACAAATATCTCCTATAATGTAAACACAAAATAACACATAGCAGTGTAGAATGCTAAGTGTTAAAACGTGTACATATCCCAAATGGGAAACTCAACCTTTGTAGAACCTATTAGAAGTTGACTCTGAACTTAGAGGGCACAAACAGCAACTCTCAGCCGTTTCATCTCCTTGCTCCTTTTGAGGATAGTGATTCAGAGTCAAAGGATAGATAGATGTACAGTATTTATTGAGTAAAATATCCATACAATTAAAAACAAATCATTTTTAAAATTTTTATTTTTTATTTTTATGTACTGAAAGGGAACACCACCACAAGAGCCATGGACTAACAGACCTTGGTAAGCACCACCTGTGGTGATCACAAAGGTAAAATGCAGGAGAGGAAAGGGAGATCTGATCCTTGTGTGAGATTGTGATTGTATGTGTGTGTGTGATTGTGTGTTAGTGACTATATATATATATATTTATATGATTGTGCATCTATATATGTGATTGTGTATCTCTTTATGTGACAGTGTAGGTCTATGTATGCATATACAAAAAGAAAAGTCCTGCACTCACCCCCATCACTCCTGGGACGGCAGCAATGACTACAGTACACATCAGCTAATACATATAGTAAAAACCAAAGAAAAAATGTATGCATATGACTGTGTGCATATTTATATATGTGACTGTGTGTGTAATTGTATGTCTATGTATGTGACTGTGTATGTCTATATATGCATATGACTGTGTGTGTAATTGTGTCCATGTATGTGACTGTGTTAGTCTATATATGCATATGAATGTGTGTAATTGTGTGTCTGTGTATGTGACTGTGTATGTCTATATATGCATATAATATGATAAAACTTAGTAGATATACACCAAACAAATTCGGTAGAGTATCTTTCTAAGATTAAAAATAAAGATTTGATACGGCTACCATAACCACTGTATCACTAGTATAAAATAACCACCACCAGGGGTTAAGCAATCAAAATAAAACACACTAATTGAAAAAATCAATTAAAAATACATAGGATTTAGTGGAAATGGAAATGTGTAGAGCACTTCACAATAAATGAATGTTAATGTTTGCTCTCTTATTCGAATACAAATGTATCAGCTGGTCCTGTCATCACCACCTATTAGATAAGGAAGGCAGAGTCTATGGACTGCTGAAATTAATCTAATATAAGTTCCAATAAGTTATGAATCCAATATATATGGCTAGTAAATATGTGTAAAAAGTTAGAATCAAGCCCCTCCAAGGGTTAAAATCCACTGCAGCAGACAGATACTTTTTAAAGTTTATTGAATGATAAAAAATGCTACACACACATGTAGCTATTGATAAAAAAGGGGGTCCCAAACATGAGTTACAAAAAAGATAGCACCAGTACCAGGTTTAACAGACCTCGAGCCCAAAAGATCACTTTCTTGCCGGCCGGACAGAAGTGAATTGGATTTTCCTCGTGCTGTATGCTGCTGGTTTCTAGCCGCGTGCGTTCCACTGCGGCTCAGGATGCGTGTCAGAGGTGCTCACTCTCAGGACCGATGTGTATTGGTTTGCAGATGCCGCCTTACTAGTTTCGTGATTCTTGATCACTTCATCAGAGGATGGCATCATGGAGTCTGCAATCTTCTTTTTATACTTGTTCTGTCTGTCTTCATTAGTATCACGTTAACCCTTAAGTCTATGTACAATGTTGCAATTCATATCAGTATAAATAATATAAGAAGTTGACACATGATATATTGTTTGTTTTTAGCCACACATATATAATGGAAAACTAATAACCATAAAAAAAAAAAAGGGGAATTATACAAAGGCAATATAAAAGGGGACAATATAGAGAGGGGCAATATATAAAACAAGGAAAATATATAAAGGACAAACAACCAAATAACCAAATACTAAAGAAATTCTAACATATTATGTGGTATATTGGTTATTATAAATACATTATAAAATCTTATATTCCTTCACAAATACATCCCAAAAGCAGTGATCAATAGATAAAAAATTTCTTGCATAATAGAAATACTCTAAGGATGGGTTATGAATATATATAAATATAAAGTATAGCAATTCAAAAAATTAATTAATAAAAATTAAAAAGTTAAAAATTTATAAAAATTTGGAAAATTAAAAAAAAAAAAAAAAATTTTTAAAAAAATTTAATTAATTTCATTGATTTATAAATCACCTGGAGAGAGAAGAGGAGAAAGATAAACACATTATTAATTGTAAAATTCATTTGTTATAGATACACACTGAAAAAAAAAAATTAAGTAATTAAAGAAAAGCATTTAGTTCAAAATCAATATTTAAACCAAAGGGCTCTAAACTATTAAGTTGAAATATCCATTTAGCCTCACTTTTGTCAAGAGCTTTTTCGTAGTCTCCTCCCCTCCAATGCAAGTTCACTTTTTCAATAGCATAAAATTCTAAACCTGCTGGATTATTGGAGTGGCAACTTGCAAAATGTCTGGAGAGATTATGTGTAGTAAGTCCCTTTTTAATGTTACGAATATGTTCTCCTAGTCTAATTTTAAACTTTCTTTTTGTCCGACCTATATAGTGTTTCTTACAGGGACATATTAGGAGGTAGATAACTCCAATGGTATTGCAACTTAGATCTGATTTTATTTCAAATTCTTCATCCCCTTTCATGTTTTCAAATTTCTTTGTTAGACCTGTTTGGGTTGGATTGTTTCTACAACCAGAGCATCTATTACATTTTCGAAATCCACCAGCTTTTTGATTATTGCTTGATAGTTTGATTTCTTTTATCGTTGGGGCTAATATGGTTTTGAGATTGGGCGCCTTTGAGTAGAAAATCTTTGGTCTATCATCTAATATCATACCCAGTGAACTATCTTCTTTAAGGATTCTCCAATGCTTATTCAGAATATGCTTTATTTTTCCTGCTTGATTGCTAAATTGTGTGATAAACGCTGGGGTTTCCGTCTCCATTTTCGATGTCTTATTCTTACTTATCAATGTTTCTTCCCTAGATAATTTCAGGGCTTTATCCATTGCGTTAGTCAACATGTTGTTATCATATCCTTTTTTGAGAAATTGGTTTTTCATCTCCTCCATTTGATTTATACAAATATCCAATTCTGTACAATTCCGTCTTATCCGTCTGAATTGTCCATAAGGTATGTTGTCCAGCCAAGTTTTCTTGTGATGGCTGTCTGAGGGAATAAAGCTATTACAAGCAACAGATTTTCTAAATGTTTTTGTACAGATCCTCTCCTCTTTGATGTAGATTTCTAGATCTAGAAATTCTACCGAAACTTTTGAATGATTAAAAGTGAACTTTAAATTATAAGGATTAAGATTGAGGTAGTTCTTGAATTCATTGACTCTGTGTGTATTTGTGTCTATGTATGTGACTTTGTATGTCTATATATGCATATGATTGGGTGTGTAACTGTGTCTATGTATGTGACAGTGTTAGTCTATATATGCATATGACTGTGTGTAATTGTGTCTATGTATGTGACAGTGTATGTCTATGTATGCATATGACTGGGTGTGTAATTGTGTCTATGTATGTGACTGTATATGTCTATATATGCATATGACTGTGTGTGGGTATACATATATGACTGTGTGTTTAATTGCGTGATGGTATATGGAAGGACCACATATTCTTGACTGGTCTAGGGCAACCAAATACCTGATTACATAACTGTTAGAGATTTCCCATTTAGTATGTATTACTTTTATCCTTCTAGAGGAGGGGTTCCCAACCCAGTCTTCAAGTACCCCCTACCAGTCCAAGATTTAGGGATTACCAAGTTGTGTCAAAGGTGTTTTTTTTTTTCTTCTTTCTAAAAACCCCTTAGACACAACTGGGTAATCCCTAACTCCTGGACTGTTAGGGGGTACTTGAGGACTGGGTTGGGAACCACCGTTCTAGAGGTAGGCAACCTTCGGCATTCCCTGTGTTGTGGACTACATTTCCCATAATGCTCTTCCAACCATAATGCTGTCAATGCATTAGGAGAGATGTAGTACACAATGTTTGGAGTGCTAAAGGTTGCCTACCCCTGCTCTAGTTTGAAAAGAAGAAGGAATTTGTTTTACACAGTACAGCAAACACTCCTAATAAACTCTATACAGGAGATAGATGCGCAAGATAATAGCTTAAATATCATAAAAATAACAAATTATTGTTTCATTACCGTCTCTGACGGTTGAGAAACATTCTAATCGTTAGTTGTAGCCTTTTTTAATGATGCGCTTTTTGAGAAACTGTGCCAAGCTATGATTTTGAAATAATAATATCTAAGTCACCCTGCTGGTGCCATTAATTGCTTTGCTTTGTGATCATAGGATAGCAATAATCCTATTTCATAATTTGTTAAATGCATTATTTGCCCTACTGAAAGCTTAACAGTCCTGAAAATGTATATATTAGAAACACAGCCAGATTTATTGAAAGTAATATCATACATCCGCAAAATGTGACAATGAAACACGTATTTGACAAAGCGAAAGGAAGAAAAATACATATTAAGTCACCATATAGGACATGACATATGAGTACAAATGTGGAATCATGAAAAAGTAAGCAAGGTAATTTGAAAAAAATTATTATAGATACATTATCGGAATATTGCCTGCCTTGGAATGGTATTTGGGTTAATGACAAAATCAAAATAACCACCTTGCAAGCATTATATAGCCAAAGATGAGCATAAGCGTGATACAGAATGTTTCTCATTATAAAGGACCATGACTCATGGTGTGATGGAAGAACTACTTCTGTTAAGCTTGAGATCACCCAATGAGCTTCTCTCCAAGGAATTATGCTTGAGCATTTCCAACAAAGGTGTTTTAGCAACCCAAGCCATTGGTTAAATTATGCCAACAATGATCGGACAGTGGTCAGACTCTGAGTATTGCATAGCCTGGGGTTTAGAGGAGGTAATATACCAACATGATTATCACTTATAAGATGGCTCCCGCACACACGTAGTCAGGGCAAACCTTAACATTTATTATAAGTAAAAACCCCTGTCTCCTTTCATTGTCTGTGAGTGTAATGTTTAAATGATCTGTGTAAACTGGGGGGCAAGATTTACCTGTTCATGCTGAAAATAAATATATTACACAATGATGGGTATCATTTCCTATCATTTCCTCTTTATAAATTGTAATCACAAATCTAACTGCTGATAGGGTATTCATCTAGAACCAGCTACACCCAGGTTTATTGAGAAGTACATATTTTTGCGCCACAAGAGATGATAATTGGAGTGTTACCTAACGTCACTATAAATATTTCCTTAGAGTTCACACTCGCATCACCCTCAAGTTCTGATGACTCTATTTGAGTGTTGATAGTTGAATCTGTTGGATTTTCCCTTTAAAATAAATCATTTATTAAACAATTTTGTTTGAAAAAAATAATAGGATAACATTTATGTGGAACATGAGGTGCATAACAAGCATGTAAACGTAAGAAAAAACATTTTTCAAACAGTTTTTGTGCATACATTGCTGTTCACAAAACTAAAGTTATGCAAATTTACACAATTTGTATTTTTTGTTCATTTGTTCATCTTTCAAACAGTATATAGTATCCTTATATTTTAATATTTCATAAAGGGTTTCAAGTATTAAAAAAAAAAAGATTAAAAAAAAAACATACAGTAGGTGTACGAAAACCAGATTAAAAAAAAATACCCTACGTGTAGGTAATTGTAAGTATCCGAATAGCATTACCAAGCATAATGCCCACATACAGTAAATACAGTTAAATAATATTTCTGAAATAAAAGTAATTCAAAAGCTCTATAGCCATCTTGGTGATGCTATTATATTGGTATATGAGCCATTCACTCCTCCCTCTCTCTGACTGCAGACATGGTACAATATATAATGCTTCCTTTACTGTTTAGAAGGAGAGAAGCCTGTCATTTTCAGGACATTTGCAGGCATTACATTGGTGGTATCTAGTCCAGGAGTATAAATGAAAGTAATAGATCTGATAGGTCTGAGTGATATATACTTATTTCAGTGGTTGCTTTTACCTTCCATGTTACTGCAAATTAAACCAGAATTTTAATGTAAGATAAAGCTTTTTTGGCCCCACAGCTTTCTCCATTCAAACAGCTCCTGTTCCAAATGATCTGCTCTTGGGTCACTTTCCTCCAGCAATATTTGATACAGACGGATGTAAGTTTGCATCAACAGGATCACCAGGGCCTCACATTCTCCTTGCAGCAATACCCACACCTAAATTTTTTTTATTCCCCCAAATTACCCTGAAAATGATTATTTTCTTTTTTTCAATATAAACACAGTCCTTTAGGCTATAAACTTATTTTTCACACACATTGGCCTCAGTTTTCAATATTGAAAAGTATAAAAATCTAAAAATATTTTTTAAAAATCAATTATATTCTCACGCACAATTCATCTCATACGAGGGTAACACCGGGGGGGACAATGCAGGGTCGCACAATGCAAAGTAAACCTTTATTTCCTGCCTTTCATTTTTGTTAATTTTGTTAACCAAGACATCTCTGAACATTATTGTATGACCTGTGTTCTGTACTGAGATGTACTCTTATGATATGTCATGATAAACTGATATAAGTATTTAGACAGAATGGAATGTACCTTGGTTGTTTTGCCCTTACTGTTGGGATAGCTGGAGTGGAATCCAGTGGGGGCTGCTGTAATTTTCCTGGTGTGCTCCCCAGAGCCGGTGATAGCGGCCCTGGAGTGACGTCATATTACGTCTCCTGGCATCACTGGAGAGCGCTAGGGAGCAGCACCCTCGCCGCTTTGGCTTTCTCTGAACAGGCCGCACACCCACCCATTCTCTTCCTGACCACTCTCGCCCATTCTCTCCCTCTCCACTCTCAGTCAGCCTGCCACCTCGGGGGCTGAACAGGCTGATAAAACCCAGGTAACAGGACAAAATTCTGGGATTTGTCAACCCCTATGATAATGTAAACAGATTTCCACATTTAAAATCTAGGACAGCTTTAAACTAGGGTTACTTGTGGTACATCCATATACATATATACAATAGCTCCAGCAAATGTTAAGCCAAAGCAAATGAGCACTCTCTATGGGCTATTGATAGAGAGAGCCGGAAATACTTTCTGTAATACATGAATTAAGCAGATAATATATAATATATAAACTATGAAATAGCATCACATAGTTTGCTCATTACCCTTAAATTAATAATGTTGTGCATATTAAGGCTACTGGAACCAAAGATGCTTTGTCTTTCGTGTTTATTTCAGTATTCAAAGGAATCTGTTTGTGAATTATATATAGGCTAAATTACAATGAATTGAAAAGTGAATTGCAAAAGTAGTAGTCAATAAAGCTAAAGTGGTGAATCTCTCCAGATCAGCTTAAATGTATAGTTTGGTTTAAAACTAATGCCATACCTCCCAACATTCAAGATGAAGACGGAGTGGGAGGGAACTGAGAGGGGCATTGCCTGTAATATAACGTCCACTACTGGTGTGGCCAATAATGGACGGACATGCTCATAAAAGAGGTTATGTCTACTGAAGAGACGTGTCAGCCTGATATCAAGCACGCCAGGCTAATAGACAGACTTCTGACCGGCCCCCTCCTTAAAGGACCATGCAGAGCTGAAGGGCAAGCATTTCTATTGATTCTATGCTACCCAAGGACAAGTAGAACAAAATCAGGATAGAGGGACAGGACCCTGAAATTGGGAAACTTGGGAAGCCTGCAATGCAATTCATGGTTTAGTGAATAAAGCCCTATATGTTTTTTACAAGCTAATTGATGTGAGAATTGTTGAGAATTCAAAGTGAATTTCAATTTAAGGCCAACAGCCTGTGACAGAAGCTCCTATGCCATGGCCTTTTGGAGAGGCTTTAAAGGTAGACAACCACAGACTATCTACTGGTCCCAGGAGACCATGAAAGAGGTGTGTGACAGCAGCAATCAATGCACAAACTATTCATTGTTACTGGATTACACTGCTGCGTCCTCTGCTGACTGTCTAAAAGTGTTTTAATTTGCATAAGACTTGTATGCAAATGAGGGCAACAAAATAAGTAGTTAATTGGATATATTATTGCTTTTTATTGTATTTGAAAATGGTATTGGTATAATGTAGTTCATGTATTAATTTCAATTGCTTGTTTACTAATGTTCTTTATATTTATATTTTAATGAAGTTGTCACTGCGATCTCAATGTAACGAGCATTTGGGCTAGTCCCGACTAAAAACAAAGCTTAACATGTCAGTTCCTTTTAGAAGTGTGTGTCTGTTGTGGATTTCTAGGGATCCCAGTAACAAAGTCTTTGGACCTGTTGGCTGGCTGCATGATCCTTCTAGCCCAAGGGCAAATCAAGAGAGCTAGGCCTGAAAGCTGCAAATGTCTTTGTAAAGACAGGAGCAATCGCAATGAGCAAAGCTGCAGAAGAATAGGTAGAGGGGGCGATACCTGCCTGGAAGGAACGCTGCAGAAGAATAGGCAGGGGGGATGATACCTGCCTGGAAGTAGAGTTTGGTCGGGTGGAAGAGTTCCAGAGAGACCCCAGCGAAGCTTTGGCAACTGGGGCTAAAGCATTCCAGGCTCCCTCCCCAATGGCTAGGAAGCAGATTGAGAGGAGGTACTCGGTTGGAGCACAGGAGCTCCATCACAATTCCAGAGAAATCCCAGTTAAGCTTTGGTGACTGGGGTTGTAGCGTACCAGGCTCCCTCCTCAACAGCTAGGAAGCGTATTGGGAGGAGGCACAGGATCAGAGTACAGGCTCTCTGTCACAGTGCCTAAACTGGAAGCATAGCTGACTTTGAGAATTTGTCAACTAGGCTATTATAACCTTAAATTTAAAATTAACTTTGAATTTATAACAAATCTCCCTTTAGTAAATAACCCCACTATAATTCTTTGTCAGGAAAGAGTTAATATGTGGTTTATCTTCATGGTAAAATATTACAACAAAATCCACTGTTCATCTTTCCAACTAATTGGACAACACAATTTATTTATTAGTCTATAATTATGGCAAGGATTTAATGAATGAATTGATTAAATAATAATAATTTCATATATTCCAGAGAAATGGCAGGAATGGTGAGCAACTAAATAACTAGTCTATGATTAATGGAAAGGAATTGAAAGAGACAAAGTGATAATTATTGTGGTCCTGACAGCAGAGATTCTCACATGTTTTAAACTAGTCAGACATTTGGCTCAGAACTGAACGTGTTGACAAAATAAACCACACTCTAAGACTGCATCCACAAGTTGTGCAATGGGGGTGGGTGGGGAGGGAGGGTGGGACTATCTTTTTTTCTTTGTTTGTCAAGAGATTTTGGAAATATATATACATAGATAAATGATGCATTGAATTGACATAGCATTCAGAATATATTTTTAAGCCTCATACATTTCTTACTAAGGCCTTGATTTAATATTATTGGATAAACTTTTCAATTAATTGGTATTTTTGGATAAACATTTAAAATTATTTAATTTTATGAGCCCTTGTGGTGATATACTGATGCACCATCGAGAATAACCCTCCACCAGTATGGTGTAGGCTGATTACGCTTTAGTTGGGGCCACTTTTCCCCCTATAATGGGTTATTGGTTGGTTAGATCTCAACTTCCTTATGTCCCCCTCCGGTGAACTTACAGAGGCTTCAGCCCAACAGTAAATCTTATAGTATCTCTGGCTTGTATTGACTTTAAGTGGACCCGTCAAAAATAATAAACTTTATTTCTATATACAGTAGCTCCCTGTCTGATTATTTTTTCCCCAAGCACTCTAGCTTTTATAAAGAAAAGAAGGGACTCTTTTTCCTCGTGTATATAAGTTGACAAAACTAAACAATGGTTGGAGCTTTAACCCCTTAAGGACTGAGCCAGTTGGACACGTTGTGAACAAAAACTGGAATTTGCGCTAAATGTCTGTTCGAGCGTAATTCACCTTTTTCATATTAAGTGCACCCACACTTATTATATGTCATTTTGTTCAGGAGAAACATGGCTTTCATTTCACAACTATATATATATATATATATATATATAAAAAGCTGAATCAATAGGTTGCACTCACGGATTCTTAAAACATAGCTTTTATTGTATACTCCTAAAAAATCGACGTTTCAGTCCTGTTCAAGGACTTTCATCATGGCAACATTTCATTCTTTGTGTGTTATTAGTTTAAGCAGACTGTGATTGTCTATTGTTGTGACTTAGATGATGATCAGATCACGTTTTATGACCAATTTGTGCAGAAATTCATATCATTCCAAAGGGTTCACATACTTTTTCTTGCAACTGTATATAATATATTTATGTAATTATTTATTTATATTTTAGCTGCCTGACAGCTCAGACAGTTCCCCTGCTGGCAGCTCTATAGACTCCTTTTGTGGCCATGTGATCATGGTGATCACATATCCCTGGAGGGCCGAGGTTTCCAGAGCTGCTGCAGAGGGACTGCTGGGGTCTCGGGCAGTCCACCCCAAATGGGATCACTGGTCCAGGTAAGTACATAGGTCATTTAAGTGGTTAAAGTATATATTTCTAAAGACAATTTTCAATATAACTTGCTGTGATGGACCGCCTGGCACCGCCATCAGGTGCCTCCATTAATCGCTGCTTCCTAGTGCTCACTGAGTACTTCCAAGCACTCCACCAGACACCATCAGCACCGTAGTCCCCACTTTTAGCGTTACAGCTTGGCTGGGGTCTCGCCGTCCTCCACCTACCCAAGACCAGGATCCAGCTTCCAGTGGGCAGACCTCTCCTATTCCACAGAGTGTATACAGCTGTTCCCCCCACACATGAGATGAGACTCTATGTTGAGGGTAGGCAGGAACTAATTTATTGACAGCCACAACTGGCCTTATATGAAGGTCCCCATGCAAGAGACACTCCCCCATGGACCTGAGAGTAGACTACAGTAAAAACATACAATTACATTGGCTCTCAGGTCCAGGACACATACAAAATAGGTCAATCCCTCCCCTGTACCTGGGAGATAATTACTTGAGTACACAAACAAATAATTAAATTATCTCTCAGTACAAGAAACATGCAATACAACAACACCCCAAAAGTACCCCTAAAACACATGGAAACCCCACAAAAGTTATATCCCCTGATAGCCCCAATCTGGGGGACCAACATATCCAAAAATCACCCAGATCAGTTCAGACATCTGTCCCTAGGTCTGTTAATACTTCTGGTCTTTCTGGCTAACTCTGCAAAAATGTAAGAAAACGTTACAAAATTCTTCAAATTCTTCTTAATATTCCATAAAATGACTGATAAGAGCAGGATGACTGACAGGAAGATAATAGCAGGTTCCACATGTTATCAGGTGCTATATTTTCCAAATATATTATGCAAATTATGGGAAAGAGAAGGCAGTGATGAGCAGAGCAAAACAGAGGATAAAAAGGTCTTAATTTATGATATCAAAGCTATGGAATGTATGTATATTATTAACAAGTTAGAAAGTTAACACACACAGCAATACAATATTTTTGCTGAAACCATTTATTAAGAGAACTGAAAATATACAGTGTAGGCATCAAGCCAATACATATGAAATTGAAAAAATATAAAAACATAAAAAGTTGTTTTCTTTTCTTGAAAGTAAATTACAGGTTATTCCTATTACCGGCATGTACACAGTTTATCACAAAACACATTTATTATACTATAACTACATCTTTACCTTAAATAGTAAGGCAGAGTCACAGTTCAGTGGTATATTTACGAAAGATGGAACAATACAAACCTGGAAAAATTTTATTTTTGGACTTGCTTCATCTCTAGAAGTGCTCATCTCATTTTTGCTTCCTCCAGAAATTTCTTCCTTTAAGTAAATGTGATTCTGTAGATTACAGTCTGGCTATATCCCAGAGAACAATAAAAAAACAATACAATGAAACCAAATAATACATATTTATATAAAATATATATTTCACATTTCAGAGAGTATGAACTCGTGGACTCTCCTTGTCCATTATGTACATCAGAGTCTGTTTGTTCTACACAACCTTCATCCCGTTCAAAACTCCCAATATCACAACTGAAATGTATTCGTCAGCGATTTTAAAATAGTTGAAAAGGATGCATTCCACTATTCAAGAGCATACCTTTTGTGTAAACTGTACATATATATATATATATACAAACAAATGTTTAGCCTTTAAGACAGAGATTCCCAAACCAATTCTCAATATTCACATTGTTCATGTTTTATCAACATCAGAACTAAAGTGTATGTTGAATTCTAAATCATGGGTCAGGTGGGGAGGGAGATTTATTGGATGTAGCTAACATTGACAGTAACATGATCTTGTTGTGTCAGTAATATATTTATTTTTGTGCAATGTAAAAGTCCACGACCTGCAAAGGCACAACTTATGTATTTTCATATGAAAAATTGGCTTTCAATAGCTGCAGATCTAATATCTGCAGCTACTGAACACTTCCCCATCTATCTTGGCAAATTGACCAGAGGTTTCTCATGCATGGCTTTTTTATTCACACTTCTTAATAAGCTGTTATACAGTTCATTGGGAATTAAAAGCAGGCGTGCTCTAGCCAAGCACGCCTTCTGCTGCCGTTAGCTCAGTGGAGCCAACAGAACCTTTATTAAATAAAAAAATAAATGGCACACTGTTAACACATAAAACACTTCAGCTAGCTGGAGTTCCTTATATGTTTGGCGTTTTCCTTTATTATCTAGAAAGCAAGTAAACAGTTCCAAGCAAATGTTTCACAGATCACAGAATGCTTTAATTTATTTTCTTATAGTGGAGAGGTAAGGGTTAGATTGTGGTCCTCTATGTATTTCACAAGGATCTCTCCTCTTCGGTTTATGGTCTCAACTAATTTCTTTACACCTTCATAGCCTCCTTGGCTTTTCCAGAACTCATCGTCCATCTGCAATGACTTTAACAGCATGTTCTGCAAACATCCGGACTTGAGAAGTCGCACAACGGACGCAGGAAACCTAGTAAGGCATTAAAAAAATATATATATCAAAGTGACTAAATTAAACTTTATACTTTATTCTTCTTGCACGTAGTATTATCAGCTGATACTCACAAAGTCATGTGTATAATTTGGTAAATGGTAACTTAGTATGTACCAGCTAAAAAGAGAAGTATCCGGTAAGCTGCAAATCAAAATCAAATGTACTATTAAAATAAATAAATAAAATCACATTCTTGAATCTACTAAAAGGCATTTATTATGCAAATAAGACTATTCTCCAAATTCAAATTTATACAATTTAAAAAAAAGGTTAATGGCAAAATACAATTTTAGCAGCGGTTAATGAATCAAATTCAAGGATTTAAGTTTGACACTTTGCCAGACAACTTAAATCCAAAATACATGAATCAATAGACCAACTAGCATATGTCAGGGCAGGTAATAATACTTACACAAAATCCTATGTGGTTCGGTCCCTATGGTTGGATTCTTTTTCCATTTTTTGTAGTCTTTTTTTTCTATTTTTTTCTTATCCCTCTCTCTTTTTCTCCTTAAAAGTCTTTCTTGGTCTCATCCTTTGCCCTCTCTTATAATTAATTACCTGGTATATTGTTATTTACAGTGATGTAAACTATGGGGTTTTGTCTTCTTTCTAATTCTGTTAGACACTTAAAGTGATAGTTTCATAGAGATAACATTCTTTATTAAAGCGGCACTGTTACGCTGAACTTACCTTTCTCCTATTCTTTCTTCTTCTCTTCCTCTCACAGAATCTATTCTTTTTTTTTTTCTGATGTAGTTTTCTTTAAAACGTAAGATAAAGGAGGGGCTAATCTGTCTTATGTATTTTCCGTACGCTTAAAGGACCACTATAGTGCCCTGAGGGTGCCCCCACCCTCAGGGTCCCCCTCCTGCCGGGCTCTGGAGAGAGGAAGGGGTTAAAATCTTACCTTTCTCCAGCGCCGGGCAGGGAGCTTTCCTCCTCCTCTCCTCCTTCCTAGCAACGTCATCGGCTGAATGCGCATGCGCAGCAGTAGGCGCTCGCGCATCCAGCCAGTTCATAGGAAAGCATTTACAATGCTTTCCTATGGACGCTGGCGTCTTCTCACTGTGATTTTCACAGTGAGAAGCACGCAAGCGCCTCTAGCGGCTGTCAATGAGACAGCCGCTAGAGGCTGGATTAACCCTCAGTGTAAACATAGCAGTTTCTCTGAAACTGCTATGTTTATTAAAAAAAGGGTTAACCCTAGCTGGACCAGGCACCCAGACCACTTCACTAAGCTGAAGTGGTCTGGGTGCCTATAGTGGTCCTTTAACGTTTTCTGACCCAAGGAGGGGCTTATGTCAACTTCATTTCCTGTGTCGGAGAAAATGTACTCACCCTTCTCCTTAATACAGGAAATGGAGCTGACTTAAGTCCCTCCTTGGGTCAGAAAAAGTCAAGAGTAGGAAAAATACATAAGACAAAGTAGCTCTTACTTTATCTTATGTTTTGAAGAAAACTAGATAAGAAATAAAGAAAAAAAAGGATAGATTTTGAGAGAGGAAGAAAGAGGAAACAACAGGAGAAAGAATAGTTTAGCATGACAGTGACGCTTTAAATAGTCACATTGACTGTGTTGGAATTTACCTGAAGTTCCAACACAGTCAAAAGATATCAAAGACAAAGCAGGGACTACTTTGTGTTAGTACATTCCCTACACTTGAGAAAACGTAATAAAAAATAAATAAAAAAGGCATCCATCAAGTTTTGTACTTTCTTCCAGCCTTCACTATTGATGGCTGAAGGGAAAATGGCATTGTCTATAGAGGATCCCAGCGGTCTCGCAAGATCCTCCATAGACCTCCATTTTGTACTCTCAAGCTTGCACATAACTACAACACTGAAATGGGCTCTTGGCAGATGAAGCACCAACAGTGGAAGAGAACCGGCCAGATGAAAATGGCGGCAGTAGCAATGGACAGGTTCAGGTAAGACAGTGCAGAACATTTACTGTTGAAGGGTCTTTGCAAAATATGCAAAGACCCCAGATGGTGAAAGAATCTCTTTAATATTTTGCATTACTTTTTCGGCCTGCTGCAAGTTTTGTTTTGATTGAGCCACAAAGAACAAATGCTGTGCCTTACCCATCTATGCCTTGTAGAAGCCTAAAATTAAGATTGTCTTCAGGGTGATCAGGTCGTCCAGCATTGTCAATATAAACCAGTTGAGATGGGTTACTTTGACGAACCTATAAAAAGCAAAATGAATGTTCCATATCAATTCATTTTTGTATGTTTTTTTTTTGGTTTAGTTTTTTTACTTACGTTTTCTGCTCTATTCATCCCAGTAAACAATGTAACACGAGGAGCAACATTACACACTAGGCATACATTTGCTGATTTTAACTGTACACAGCATTCCCAATACATTATATACGAATACACTGAATATACACTGAACATGAGCATAACATAAGTTCTAAATTTCCAAATCTAGGTTGTTTTTTTTTGTTTGTTTTTTAATGGCAGATATCATCCATCATTTGGAATGCACTAACATTGTATATGCAGCACACAAAGTGAAGTAGTTTTGTGTTTTTCTGGATTATGCAGAATAAGGAGAATCATAAACTGGAAAAGGAGATAGGATCCAGAAGCTGAAATGACAGAATAAGACAAAAAGCTGAAGAGTGAAAAAGATAATAATGTGAAAGAGGCGTTGGAGATAAAAAATGTAGGCAGATAGGACTCCAAGATTCAGGTCTTTAACGTGGAAGGGGTGCTAAAATGAATATAGAGAGATTGGACTTGCCTTGCTCAATACATTATTTCTCTGTTTGTTTACAAATTGCAGAGAAATAAATTAATAGAGACAACTAAAAAAAAATGGTATGTTGGTAGAAGACATAAATGATTACGCTTTTCTGAGCCCGACATCTGCAGAGCATGAATTGTTGACTACTCAAGCCCCTATTCCCAGCAGGATCCATGGCTGGTCCAAGACTTTTTCCCACATCAACCATTGTCCAGAGTCTACAGTGCCACAAACTATAAAGCAAGGTTCTCCAGATATTGCTGAACACAACTACCATGATTCTCTGGCTATCTATTACATTAAAAGAATCAAATAAGTTGTTGTTCAGCAACATTTGAAGGACATGAGTTAGGAGAAAGGGATTTTGACTTGCAAATCAAAGAAGATTTTTTTTTTGTGTGAAACTGAAATATTACCTGGTCTCCCACTACCTTAAATTGGTCGTTCAAAGAGATGCACCTCTCGTTTCCTGCTTTTTGAGTCTTGCACAGGTTTTACCCAAGCTTCTAGCCAGCCAATCTGACATATGACAGTTGCAGCTAATCCCATTGCTATTTAAATCAGGTGATATTATAGGTGTCCACATCCAGTGCATCTTCCACAAACTTAATGGGAGACGACTAGTGATGAATGACTTGCATATAAAAAGTACACCCACAATGGCTTCTAGTTAAATGCGTTCATTGTGCATGTGGCTGTCACAATGTGTTTTTAGAAGTTTCACACAAAGCAAATGCATATCCCTCATTTATTGTAATGGGAAGGAACTGAGCATCTACAGTCAAGAATCTATAGCCGTGCAGCCTTTACAACTTCACAACAAAACCGATGGTGCTATAAAATGTATCAGTAACCTAATGTTACTTCTATTTCTGCACTTTTACCAACCAGTCAAAAACATTTTCCTGCCTGCTTCTTGCATTCTGTTATCAAATACCAACAAACATCACAGTGACTGTTCTTTAGAACCACTTGGAAGCTATTATTGTGATAGGTTACAGTATGCTGTTCATGGCATTGTTATTACTCGTAGCATTACCATAAAAAGTAAAGTTAATGTGAGCACATAATAATAGCGCACTCACATATATTTGCGTGAGACCAGCTTCAGAGTGAGCAATCTGTTATGCCTAATAAACGATCACAGGGAAGACTGTTTGGGTCATGGCGTTTTGTTCTATTGCTGACTATAGGGTCATGGCCATCACCTTGCACCACAAGATACCACTACAACTAGAATGCCCTGACACCATGCTATCTATCGACAGCAGGTCAGCACAGCTAGACGATACAGATAGATTTTCATGGCCCACCAAATCTTTAACATTTTATAGCATGGAGACAGCCAAGAGTCACTAACTTTACAAATAGCCATTTTAGACATCAGATTGTGACACGCATGGAAATGAACTCAAAGCTGTAACCTAATGCAAAACTTAATTACACATTTATCAGGAATTCTGACTCCCACACCCATCTGTGTCTAAGAATGAACCAAAGGTGCCGTAAATAAATCACTAGCTGCCATTGGCTATTTCAGTACTAGTTAAAATGGTGTCATTCATTTACGTGACACCCTGTCGGTAACAGCACAAAGTTTAGTAAATCAGTGATAAAGGGTGACCTACCAGGATGTGCACTAAGACGAGTTCCCTTGGGTTCCCACATTTGTCATGCATAAGCTCTTCTACACAGGATTCAGTAGGGTCAGGTTTGAATCCACAGCAGTAACGATCCAGTCGATCTTGGACCTGCGGAAAGAGAATGACCTAACTCTATGAAACAAATAATATCAACAACAGCAATATTTATTTATTTATTTATACACTATTTCACCAGGAAAGATACATTGAGATTTCTCTTGTTTTCAAGTATGTCCTGGGTCACTATATACCAGGGTCACTTCTAGTAGTACTTATATATCACTTATGGAACCGGATCTCAGGGTAAAGAACAGTTGCATATGTGCCTATCAAAGGGTGGCATATATTGGGCAGCAAGTGAACAGTCAGTTCCTGAATTTCATCTGTTGGAAGCAGGAAATATGGCCAAGTAAAAAAATATGAGTGACTTTGACAAGGCTAAATAGTGATGGCTAAATGACTGGGTCAGAGCATCTTCAAACCAGCAAGTCTTGTGTGGTGTTCCCAGCATGCAGTGGTTAGTACCTACCAAAGGTGATGCAAGGAAGCATCATGGGTGCCAATGGGAAGCAAAGGCTAGCCCATCTAGTCTGATCACACACAAGAGCTACTGTAGCTCAAATTGCTGAAAACCGTAATGCTGGCCATGATAGAAAGGTGTCAGAACACACAGTGCATCTCAATTTGCTGAGTATTTGGCTGCCTAGTTGCAGACTGGCAGCCACATACTCCTGTCCACCACTGAAAGTGCCTTTAATGGGAATGTGGGCTTCAGAACTGAACCATGGAGCAATGATAGTAGGTTGCCTGGTCTGATGAATCATGTTTTCTTTTGGATAAGGTGGATGGCTAGGTGCTTGTGTGTTTACTTGGGGAAGAGATGGCAGCAGGATGTACTGTGGGAAGAAGGCAGGCTGGCAAAGGCAGTGTTTATCTCTGGGCAATGTTCTGCTGGGAAACTTGGTTCCTGGCATTCATGTGGAATTTACTTTGACTTGGGCTAGCTACCTACAGATTGCTGCAGACCACGTACACCTTTTCATGGAAATGGTGTTTCCTGATGGTGGTGGCCTCTTTCAGCAGGATAATGCACTCTGCCATACTGCATTGTTCAGGAATGGTTTGAGGAACATGACAAATAGTTTAATTAGATTGAGCATCTTTGGGATGTGCTGCAACAAATCTGAACCATGGAGGCCCCACCTCGCAATTTGCAGGACTTAAAGGATCTGTTGCCAGATACCACAGGACATGTTCAGAGGTCTTGTGGAGTTGATGCCTTGACATATCAGAGCTGTTTTAAAAGCACGAGGGGGACCTACACGATATTGGGCAGGTGGTTTTAATGTTATAGATGATCAGTGTATGAAATAAAAAATATGTTTAACCCCCAGACAGACCCCGACCGCCCCCCACATCAACACCAGACCACCCACTCCCAACCTCTAACCCCCCCTTTTTTTGTTGGCATTGGAAACCCGTGACGGAAGGCAAACGAGACCACATACTTCTCACAAGTGTAAAGTGTGCAACAAACTAACCAATTTCTCTTTGTTCTGTACTCAAACATCGTAAAATTGTACACTGAAACAATGCACTTTTAAGATGGCTTTTGCACAAGCCCTGTTACTGTTTTCACTCATGCTTCCTGTCAATACAAAATAAAGAATAAAAAAAAATAAAAAAATAACCTAGTTGAAAGTTCATATAAACAGCACAAGAGTCTATAAATTATAACTGAAGTAATGTAAGTTTGTGTACATGTAAACACAAATCTTATAAACCCACTGTAGGCTAGTTTATGTCACTCTACTTTTCTTGGGACTTCAAGGGTGATCTGAAGCTAGCATACAGGTTTCTGTTACATTAGAGTATTTTGTAATAATCAGTCTCTTCCTTTCTGTAACGTGACAGTGTTTAGTATGCATAGAAGGAGAAGGGTATTTGAAAACATATGCATGATTTATGTAAAAATCTAAACTAATTATACAAAAACGTGACATTATTACAAACGGCTCAGTGTGGCTCCTTCCTTCGCTGCACTGACAAACAAAGTTTTGGAAATGTAATTTGAATATACAGAATCTGTAAAGCAATTTTCAGCCTCAAGAGCAATTTCTAAACAGTCTGAATATGCAAATGCTGTATAGCTATTTACAATCCAATGTAATCATTCTCATTTTAACATGCGGGAAAACAACCGATAACATGTGCTAATATAAAATGAAAAAAATGCAAAATTCCTAGTTAACCTTTTTTTTTTTCGTTATTATTATTATTAAATTGCTAATCACTGTTTTCTGACACACATTGTCTCATTATATAATTATTGTATGCTCTATTTTCTTTATTTGCTATTGTGCACTTGTGCATATGAGCACTGATGTATTAATACGGCTGAAGTACATGGTAAAGGAAAAGCAAGAGAAAGAGGAATTGTATGGTATAATGACAGCTGGTAATATGTTGTGAGGTACCAATGTCAGCTGTCAATGCTAGAACATTCATAGCTCTCCATCAATAAAAGGATACTTCAATATTAATTTTTTACTTGGAAACAGCTTGAGAAATACTCATCAGAAGCGTTCTCTTGACTGGCTACCAATAAATAAATGAACAGATTTTCCTTTCCAACTCAGCGCTCGCTGGTTCTAAATAATTGCGACATTTATTTAGAAAAACTCAGCCTGTTTGGTACCATTCTATGCCTTGGAATCTTGGGCAATAGAGCGAAACTGGCCCTTCTGCATTGACAAGAGAATTAAAGTACAAATATTTCTCCAAGGTAACAAATCTTTTCTTCTTCAACTATTATAGGTGTTCCCATGACCCCCAGCAATGAGCAGACCATGCTGTTGATGTATCATGTCACATGTTAGGATATGGAACAAGGAAAGTCACAGTCCCATAACTGTATGAAGCACAGGTAATATGATACCAGTACTATTTACACACAACACGGGAGGCACAAAAAATGGAAAGCTGGGGATGCATTGCTCTATTTCTTTTTCCACACCATGCCACACATGGGTTATGGAATAGGGAGGCATAGAACTGCCTTCTTTAGAGGTTACACAAAGGGACAATGTGATCACCATAACAACTACAGCTTCATGTAGTTGTTCTCGTGAGTATAATTATTGCCGGCAAGATTTTTAACCTAAACACTGTTTTTTCAGAGTAAAGGCAGTGTTTATATTGCTCCATGGGGACACCTCCAGTGGCCACTCCTCATTTGGCCATTACAGGTACTTCCTAGGGCAGTGCTGCACACTATGCAGAACTGATGTTCAGTGTCTCCACGCTCTTTATGGAAATGCTAAACTTTCCCCACAGAGATGCACTGATTCAATGCATCTCTATGAGGAGATTCTGACTGGCCAGGGCAGTGTTGTCCAGTGCTATCCTATAGCAAATCAGGGGCATGCCAGAGGCAAGGAGCCATGCTCTGCGCTTGAAAAAGGTGAGTAAAATCACCTTTCTAGTGCCTCTTTAACTTAAGTATCCTCTCCATCTAACAGAATTAAATGCAGGATGAAATCAGACATTTTAACACACAGATACATGCCAAGAAAACTGAAATATTAGTTTTTGGGGGCATACAAAGGGCCCAATAATTTTCTTCCAGGTTACCAGAGTGTCCTTGGGAACCCTGATATGTTTTTTTTTTTTTTGTTTAAAAATAAACCTCTTTTGATTATAAAATAAGTATTCTAAAAAAAAAAAAAAAAATGTTAAAAGCCAGTGCAATATCTTGGAGCAAGACCTAACCCACTATGTACAATACATAATGTATTTCTTGGTTACCTGCACATTGGACGTATCAGCCCAAATTTGGCAAATCACATGCTTTTTGATCTGATCTGCCAAGCTCCTCATTATGCTGGAGGCTGGATGAGGGTCCTAAGTGTTGAAGTCCAGCAGCAGATGTATTAAACATTTGCTTGGCTTGACTAACGATCCTGGCAGAGATTGTTCTAGTCTACAATGGTTTGCTTGCAGCTGTAACGCTTGGAAGCAGAGACTAGGAATGTGCTCATACAAATATGTCACACTTTCCAGAAATCTAACCAAGGCTTGTCAGAACAACCAATAAACTGCAAAGAAAAAAAGACAAATATTCCAGCGAAGTGAGAAATGAAAGCCAAACTGCACCTGTTATGCTACGAATTGAAAAATGTGCCTGTAATGTACAATATAGCTATGGATATTAATATAATATGCAACGTATAATGATATTTGAACCCAGTGATCAGGGCAGCCATCAGGGCATGACAACCATAACGGTTGTCATAGGCCCGGCGGTCCTGGGGGGCCCGGACTGCTCTGGGAGTCCCGGGCCCCACATTCCATTTGTGCACATATAGCGATTATCGCTATCTATATGTTCACCTGCGGGCCCCGGCTACCTGTAGAATGTAGATGGGGATCAGTCAGCACATCTTAACTCTCCAGCAGCTCCTGCCTGTAAGTCTGGCGAGCTCCGCGGCCTGGCAGAGCGTTGTCACGGGTTACCATGGAAACGCTCCACGTGGGAAAAAAGCACAGCTCGCAAGAGTTACAGGCAGGAGGTGCTGGAAAGTTAAGATGTGCTGGCTGGCCCCCGTCTACATTCTACAGCGGCTGGCTTCCCTCCACTAAACCACCGGACCACCAGAGATGCGATCTCCCCCCTCCCTGGCCAGGTAAGAAGCAGGGAGGGGGGAATAAAATGTAAATGCCACCAAAAAGGCTCTGCTCCCACCTCCCACCCCCAAATGAAGACCCCTATTTTACACATTTACATACACTAAAACCACAACACACACTGCATACACCATACACACACTAAAACCACAACACACACTACATACACCATACACACACTAAAACCACAACACACACTACATACACCATACACACACTAAAACCACAACACACACTAAAACCACAACACAAACACACACTGCATTCACCATACACACACTAAAACTACAACACACACACTGCATTCACCATACACACACTAAAACCACAACACACACTGCATTCACCATACACATACTAAAACCACAACACAAAAACACACTGCATTCACCATACACACACTAAAACCACAACACAAACACGCACTGCATGTACCATACATACACTAAAACCACAACACAAACACGCACTGCATTCACCATACATACACTAAAACCACAACACAAACACGCACTGCATTCACCATACACACACTAAAACTACAACACACACTGCATTCACCATACACACTAAAACTACAACACAAACACTGCATTCACCATACACACACTAAAACCACAACACAAACACACACTGCATTCACCATACATACACTAAAACCACAACACAAACACTGCATTCACCATACACACACTAAAACCACAACACAAACAGACACTGCATTCACCATACACACACTAAAACCACAACACAAACACACACTGCATTCACCATACACACACTAAAACCACAACACAAACACACACTGCATTCACCATACACACACTAAAACCACAACACAAACACGCACTGAATTCACCATACATACACTAAAACCACAACACAAACACGCACTGCATCATTAATTGAAATGAAGGGTCTGAGTCACTAGTCTGAGACTCAGTTATCTTTCAGTTTGTCCCTTTCCTATGAAATTTACATTTTAGTTCAGAGTAGGTAGTCCTTTAAAGCACTTGATGAACAACACAGCTTAATAATTATAAATTACACATTTATTGAATAAGCTTTGACTGCTTTACTGAAAAAACACATGTTGAATACCTGTCATAACAGGCAGGATGTGTGTGTAAGGCCCATAAAATATACAAGATTATAATTTTTCTAACAGGCTTTTACGTATTCCTGCAACCTTTACATTTTTCATGTGTTCAGCCCTGTTTCACACATAATTAAACGTATATAATTACATTTCATTTAAAGCTGTGTGTGTTTAATTAAGGTCTGTTTGGCAAATATGAGTTCCAGCTGTGTTTTCTGCATTCGTTAGAACATACAGCTGGAAATATAGGTAGGCGCAACCTGTATTAGCTTAGGCCGGCTTGCTAATATTTGTTAAATGAAATACCAGATTTTACCTTTTTTGGGCCACAATAGTAAAATAATATGAAATGTGCAAGGTCCGCTAACAAACTAGCAATTAAATTCAAGACTGTTAAAATGAACACATGTGGAGGGTAATGAGACTGAGAACTGTTGTGCATTTGTGGACCACACACAACCAGAGATTCACTAAAGTCCATTTAGTAGTTTAGTTCCCAACATTTGAAAAAAAATTCAGAGGACATTTTGCAGCACAGCTATCAATTACTACCTTCCAAATTTACCACACCCACTGCTACAAAGCCCTGCACACTATGTCCAACCCACATAATTAATCTCTGCCTACTTATCACAGTGCAGATTACAGGTCTACTCAATAAAGAGGGCATTACAGGGAATTGAGATAGGCATTTCAAAGGCCAAAGTAGCCAACTTGGAAACATTTTCCCATACAGCTGCACTATTTCGACGTAAACTTTGCAATTCCCATCTCAATTCCCTGCAATTCTCTCTTTACTGAGTAGACCTTTATAACACCAAGTTCCCACCAATAGTACTATAATCCTTGGAATGCAATAGATACACAGCATCTATATCAGACAGGTGCAAGACCTTCTGCAGATGTGCTTCAGTCAGAGAGTTGTGTCTATACCATAGAACATACATTAGTTCACAAAAATAATTATATTGGGGAGTAAACATGGTAAAAAAAAAAGAAGCTGATAATAGGAAATGAAAGGAGAATTTTAAGAATGGAATTAAAGAGAGAAATGGGAGTGAAAGGAAAACATATGTACATATTCCATTAGCCCCTTTTCATGCCACCAATTCAACATGTTAATGTCTCAGATTGAGGCTTTAGTCACCACTCCACTGCTTCTGATTCTTCTAGTTCCTGGAGTCTGTGGGTATTATATAGAGAGCAGCACTATACAGGGAGCACTGACTGTCCCAGCTTATTATATACAAACCCTGTATTATACAGAGAGCAACACTATGCAGGGAGCACTGACTGTCCCAGGATATTATATGCAGACCTGTACTATACAGAGAGCAGCACTATACACTATACAAGGAGCACTGACTGTCCCAGGATATTATACACAAACAGACCTGTATTATACAGAGAGCAGCACTATACAGGGAGCACTGACTATTCCGGGATATTATACACACACAGACCTGTTACAATGCAGTGCACTGGGGCCCTTCCTACACAACAACTCACAAGAAAAAAAATGATTGATAATATTAAGTTTATATTTATTGGTACCTCCATCAAATGCAATACATATATACAATACATACACACAGACTGCTGAATACACGCACACACCGACTGCTAAATACACACACACACCAACTGCTGAATATACACACACAGACTGCTGAGTAAACACAAACAGACTGCTGAGTACACACACACAGACTGCTGAGTACACACAGACTGTGGCATACATACACACATACAGACTGCATAGTACACACACACATACTGCTGAGTACACACAAACAGACTGCTGAGTATACACAAACAGGCTGCTGAATGCAAACAGGCAGCTGAATACACACACACACACACACACACAGAGTGCATACACACAGTACACTGAATACACACACACAAACAGACTGCTGAATATACACACACACAGACTGTTGAATACACACAGAGTGCTGAATAAATTCACAGACTGCTGAATGCACACAGACTGCTGAATACACAGACACACAGACTGCTGAATACATACAGACTGCTGAATGCACACACACACTGTTGAATAAACACACAGAGAGACTGCTGAATACACACAGACTGCAGTGTGGCGTGCAGCGTATGTGTTTTTGTTTAGGGGTGCTTTGTGTGTGTGTAGGATTGTCTGTGAGAGGTGCAGTTTGTGTGAGAGGAGCAGTGTGTGTGTGTGTGTGAGGTATGCAGTGTGTGCAGTGTGTGAAGAGTGCTGTGTGTGTCTGTGAGGGGTGCAGTTTGTGACAGGTGTTTTGTGTGTGTGTGTGTGTGTGTGAGGGGTGCTGTGCTTATGTGGGAGGGGTGCTGAGTGTGTGTGAGGGGTGACTTTGTGTCAGGGGTGCTGTGTATGTGAGGGGTGCTTTGTGTGTAAGGGGTGCTGTGTGTGTGAGGGGTGCAGTGTGTGTGTAAGATCCCCTGCCTCCGCGCCGCTTGTGGAGGTTTGCCAATCAGACACACCCTGTATGTATACAAGCAAACCTCTCCCTTGCCTCACTGTCTTGTTGTGGTCTTTGTTTTTAGCCCAATAGTGCGTTATACACTGTCTGATTAATTGGTTACCTAAAATTGGTTATCGTCTCTCTCTATTTCCCTTTGATTTTGGCTTGCATTGACTATCCTTTTGCTTAGCCCAGCCATTCTAATGACCGGTATTGCAATTCTGTCTGTTGTGTCCTGTCTGTGTGTTAGGTTCTCTACCAATTGTGACATTGTGTGTGTAAGGAGTTCAGTGTGTATATGTGTGGGGTGCTGTGTGTGTGACGGGTGCTGTGTGTGTGTGAAGGGTGCTGAGTGTGTGTGTGTGAGGGGTGCTGAGTATGTGTGTGAGGGTTGCTGTGCGTGTGTGTGCTGGGGTGCTTTGTGTGAGGGGTGATATGTGTGTGTGAGGGGTGCTGTGCCCTGGTGGTCTGTTGGTGGTGAGTTCTCACAAGCTCACTACAGACAAGCTCACTGACTAACACACACAAGCTCACTGACACACAACTGCAAGTTGCCGGGACTGTCACAGGAGAGTAAATTGCCCGGGACAGACTACAGCAAAAACGGGACAGTTGGCAACAATGTACATCCCTTTTAAAGGAACACTTCAAACACCATTAGCACAACAGCTTGCTGTTGTTTCCACAGTGACAGGAGTGCCCTATTATCCCCTTTTCCAATTTTCACACCTTCGCTTTCTTTCAAAATTTCATTAGCTCTCCAACACTAAGCCCTGTAATGTATAAGCTAATTGCTCTCAGCCAGTGAGCTAAGCCCTTCAAAACCTTAGCTCACAAGAATAATAGAAATTCCTGCTAGACACAACTAGCAGGTGATTTTGTCCATACCGTTCAACATTTCAAACTGACATTGTGTTTTAAATGACAATGTTGTGAAAAGCAGACATCAATAAAAATGTCTAAATCAGCAAACTTTTGCTAGTTAAGTGGATGTATTCCACTACTGTGAAGAAGGACGTGGCAGGGTGACAACTCAAGCTGGACAAGAGCCCTTCCATTGGTCAAAAGTTGCAAAACGGGGGGTGGGGCCTGCCTGCCATGGCGAACGCATGCATCTTGTATGGGCTCCGGCACATACTTCCATTAAAACCACTCTTAACTAAATATATGCCATCCTCGCTGACCCCTACTAAATCTGGGGTGCTCCTGAACCCATCGGGATGACTTTGGAGTGTGTTTGATAATCTCAAGCCAAATCAATGCTTCAACAGAGGGGGAAGAGAGCTAGTGCGCATTTGCAGTAATTGCGGCACTGCGATAGTCAGCATCTACTCACTAGAGGTCATAGGAGGCAATTTAAGCACTGCCTTTTCTCAGAAATGGCATTGTTTGCATTGCTGAGGCTGCAGAGACAGTCTATTTGCACCAAAACCACTACATTAAGCTGTATTGGCTCTGGTGCTCTAAAGGAACACTTCGAGCACCCATACAACTTTAATTCATCTCAGTTTTTCTCTTCACTAATATGCTGTATTTTTTGCATTTTCAAATCTTTGGGTTTTTTTCATAAAATAAATGTTTTGCAGAATGCAACACCATATGCCTTTAGCCACACCCCTTCACTCCAGAAATATACTTCCTTATCTAATGTATGTACACCGCTCAGCCACTGACAGTACTGAATAATTACAAAACTACCTGCATTAGTAGGAGAAGACACCGAGAGAGGCATATACTAAGGAGATCACTACCTGTTTGTAGTTTCTCTGACTGTCTGCAACCAAATTGAGAATTAAAGCAGCTCACTCAGTGCTGTTTAGGAGACTGTGTGAATGCCTTTAATAAGGAAGCATTTTCTGGCATGGGGGCATGATAATTAGTATCTTTATATTACTACAATTATAACATTTTATAATTTTCACAAAATACTATTTGTAATATTTTGTCCCACAATTATCCCTAGAGGAGCCAGGCTCATGGGACAGCATTCTGCAAAACATGTATTTTATGCAAAAACTATAACGATTTTAGCATGCAAAAAATGCAGCATATTAATGAGGCAAAAGTCTAGGGATTACACACCTAGGCGCTTATACTGAGCAGTATAGATCTGCTCTATAGAATGTAAGTATTTTACTTTACATTCCTCTGCTTTATTGTATATAGAGAGCACTATATTTTTATTCTCTGATTTTGGGTTGAATAACATTTATTCGAATACGGAATCTGGGCCAGATACTCTCCAATCAAACATCTCTTTGCATATCCTTGAGTGGGGATTGTTCCACTTCACGCGCTGAATACCAGAGCTGGGATCTAGCTCTGGAGAGTGTGAGTACGGCTATTTTATTAATTTAGAATTTTATTTTCGCTGACATACTATACCATTGGAGTTCCTGTTTCTGTTTCCCTTCCATATATCCCTTATTGGATTCAAGTACACCACTGTGAAGATTCCACTCCATTCTGACGTCTCAGGATTTCCCGTTTTCCCAAAATATTTCATCATTACGGACTCTTGATAAGTTTTTTTGGACTATTGTTTTATTTATATTTCATATTTATTATCACCATTTTATACTTGCTTCTTTTACTATATACTCTGTATACGTTTTATCGTATATTTTAGGCGCACTTTCATCTCTTCTTCCATTTTAAAAGTCTATCAAATGCGTTATATTGTATTGGTGCCTGGAGTGTCCCTTTTAAGTTTGGTGTTGTTGGACCCTCTTATTGCCTTCTTCTTTTTAGTTTAAAACGTCTCATTAAAGGGGTGAATTGGATTTGCAATGTGAACAATTAATGCTTGTTGTTCTCTGATTTTCTTAACAGTATTGTATGTTATATAAACCTCTGTATGTCAGGTGTGCCCTCCTTTTATTATTATCTACTTGATGAAGCCTTCTAAGGCGAAACGCGTATAGATATTATTTTAATCACTTTATAATAAAGAATTTAATTTGGCATAGATCATTTTAAAGCCATTTTTTCATTTATTCTTTTTATATTGTATATTTAATAATTTATTTTATTTTTGCACCTAATCTACACCTACAAGGAACTCAAAGAATCCACAGGTGGGGATTACACCACCTAGGCGCTTATACTGAGCAGTATAGATCTGCTCTATAGAATGTAAGTATTTTACTTTACATTCCTCTGCTTTATTGTATATAAAGAGCACTATATTTTTATTCTCTCATTTTGGGTTGAATAACATTTATTCGAATACGGAATCTGGGCCAGATACTCTCCAATCAAACATCTCTTTGCATATCCTTGAGTGGGGATTGTTCCACTTCACGCGCTGAATACCAGAGCTGGGATCTAGCTCTGGAGAGTGTGAGTACGGCTATTTTATTAATTTAGAATTTTATTTTCGCTGACATACTATACCATTGGAGTTCCTGTTTCTGTTTCCCTTCCATATATCCCTTATTGGATTCAAGTACACCACTGTGAAGATTCCACTCCATTCTGACGTCTCAGGATTTCCCGTTTTCCCAAAATATTTCATCATTACGGACTCTTGATAAGTTTTTTTGGACTATTGTTTTATTTATATTTCATATTTATTATCACCATTTTATACTTGCTTCTTTTACTATATACTCTGTATACGTTTTATCGTATATTTTAGGCGCACTTTCATCTCTTCTTCCATTTTACCTTTATATTTAGGGGATTATAGGGGATTCCCCTCTTAGAGGTGCTGCCTTTTCCTATTTATTTGTGTGGCAGTAGAGCGCTGATTTTTTCTGTTTTTGTATCATTTTAGTTTTGTCTCCAAAACCCCCTACTAATTAGCTGCTGTACGTTAAAGACCACATTTTTATACTCATTAATTATGTCTATTTTTGACTTTAGAAATAATTTTGTTATTGATATTAATCATGCATTCAATACAGAACAAAATCTCCCTACATATTCAAGGATTGATAATTTTAACCAAAGAGAGTTATTTACAAAACTAGAGAAAGCACTGACAATGGAAATTAAACTTAAATGGGAATTAGCCACTTTAAAAAAATACCTAGAAGAAGGAATAACCCCTAGGGGATTAAGACTTTTTAAAGAGCCTACTTCAGATAGAGATGATGAAGAATTCATGAGAGACTGGTATAATAAGTTAGAAATATGAACTTTTGGCCTCATGGATACACTTATTATTAAAAAAACAAAAAAACATTCAGCCCTTGATATGGAAATAAATGATCTAAAAGATAAGATGTTAACATTTACAGAAACACAAGTTTTTAAACAAAATTCTATTCTTATACAGAATAAAATTGAAAAAGTGGAAATGGACACGAAACATATTAAGGTAAAAAAATATATCCGTGACAAGCAGGATTATTCTAATAACCAGGTCCGCTCCTACCACAAAAAAAACATTCCAGATAATAGAACCTACCCATCCTCCAACATTTATCAAAATGATCAGACACACCACCATCGTTTACCTAGAAGAGAAACCCAATATCCCCCTCACCTCCCTACAAGAAAGTCCTCCTTCACATCATCACGTAATTATCACTCCCACCGACCACACGTTACTAATAAATATTCCAATATTCAATCCAGACATTCACTTCACTATTCACAAGATTCACTCCCAGTGACACATAATACCACCAATCACATCAATAACACCCGACACTCTCCTGGTTTGTATCAAAATGAAAGAAATATCACACCGAAAATTCAAAGACCAAGGTACGCACAAAGACACCATGAAGCTCAAAGAACCCCCCCCCAGCTACGTCCACAATAACAGATACCAACTGTTATCTGTGGATTCAGAAACCGACAATGAGGATTATTTTTTAGAGTTGAGCACTCAAAACAACGCATATGCACTAACGCCACATCCTACAAAAACCAAAAAACGAAGTCTGAATTTAGAGGAAGGAGAAGTGGTAGAAGACTCCAAAAGAGAAAGGCTAGACAGACAATAATTAAACCTAATGAAAAAGACCTTGGTATTTTTAACTTATCCCAAAAGGCATTAACATCTACCCAAATATCAGTTTTAACTAAAGGTCTTAAATTTGCCCCTACAAACCCTTTTAAACCTTTTAAAGCTTTTATAGATATTAATAAGTTTGTTAGAAAGGCAACTCTTAAAAGATTCTTTGCACATAAAGATGAAGAACCTTATAATGCACAACCTACAGCTACCTCACCATCAGAACCACACAAAATTATTTCTACCTCTCTAAAGAAAACTTCAACTTTCTTCCCCTCCAGCTTCAAATCAGGTCCTTTAGAAGTTTTTGAAAAACTAGTTACCAAAGACCTAGAAAAAATCCATAGAAACAAATATGATCGAGATAATTTAACACAATTGGAGCGCACAGCATTACAACAATTACAAAAAGATGAAAATATTGTTATAAAACCTGCAGACAAGGGGGGAGGTATTGTCATTTTAACAAAAGAGATGTATATCAAAGAAGCCATGAGACAACTAAACGATTGTACAGTTTATGAAAAACTTATGTGTGACCCAACATCTAAAATACAACAGGTTTTATCTTCATTTTTAATTGAGGGCCGTGATCAAAATATTTTAACTAAACAGGAATTTGAATATCTAAATATTTCTCATCCCATTATTCCGGTTATATATTTTTTACCAAAAATCCATAACGATATTACTAATCCTCCCGGCAGACCTATCGTCTCAGGGATTAAGTCTATTTTATCTAATTTATCTGAATATTTGGACATTCTACTGCAGCCCTCAGTAAAACGTATGAAGTCATATTTAAAAGATTCTATGACTTTACTTCGTTTTTTAAACAATTTTAAATGGAAAAATTCATACATTTTAGTTACCTGCGATGTACAATCCTTATACACCATTATTCGTCATGATCAAGGTTGTCATGCAGTAGAAAATATTTTAAAAATAGAAAATAATATTTCAGAACAACAGATAGATTTTATTATTCAGGGCATAAATATTATTTTAAATAATAACTATTTTTGGTTTTTAGATTCTTTTTATTTACAAAAACAGGGCAATGCTATGGGGACCAGGTTTGCACCCAGCTATGCCAACCTATTTATGGCGGAGTGGGAATCCACCGCCATTTTAGGAGAGCATAGTTGGCAGACAAACCTGGTTACCTATTTTAGGTATATAGATGACCTATTTTTTATCTGGGATGGCCCAGAAAATTTACTCAATCAGTTTCTGCAGCACCTTAATCAAAATGATAAGGGTATTATTTTAACTTGGGATTATAGTAAATCTTCCATCCATTTCTTAGATCTAGAAATCTTTATCAACAATGAACATATTCATACGAAAACTTTTTTTAAAGAAGTATGCACTAATAATGTAATAGATGTATCGAGTTGTCATCATAAGCCCTGGCTTCAAGGAATCCCTAAAAGTCAACTCCTTCGCTTACGTAGAAACTGTTCTGTTTTACAAGATTTTGAGGAACAATCTAAATTGTTGTCAAACAAATTTCTCCAAAAAAACTACCCTAGGAGTGATTTAGATAAAACATTAAAGAATATTAGTGAAACCAATAGATCACAATTATTAGAATATAAGATGAATAAAGAAACCAAAACTGCCCCAATACTGCCAATTATTTTCGACTTCAATAACAAAAGCAATGTTTTGAAGAAGATTATAAAAAAGCATTGGCATATATTGAAACAGGATGAGACTTTATCTGGAATTATCCCCGAGAATCCACAAGTAATATTCAGAGGAGCACCCAGCTTTAAGTCTATCCTTACAAATAATTATACTAAACAAAGCACTTTATCCCTTAGTTCTCCTACTTTTTTAACTAAGCCTAGTGGTTTCTTTAAATGCAACAGGTGTATAGTCTGCAAACATACTAGTGAAGCTATTAAATCTAAGACTACAACATTTATATCAACAGTTACTCAAAAAACTCATCAAATAAAACATTTTATTCATTGTAACACGAAGAATGTAATCTACCTCTTGGAATGCCCCTGTGGCCTCCAATATGTGGGCATGACCACCAGGGATTTAAAAACGAGACTAGCCGAGCATTGTAGAAATATTTTAAAAGGCTACGAGAACCATTCAGTCTCGAAACATTTTTTACAACATGGAAAGAACCCTAAATTTTTAAAGTGTATTGGTATTGATATATGCAATATTCCTTGGAGAGGGGGTGACATCAAAAAAGTTTTAGGTAAGAAAGAAATGGAATGGGCTTATAATCTAAAAACTCTTGCCCCTACAGGGCTAAATATTGATTTCGATCTTTTTAACTTTCTGTAATAACCTAGATTGTGTTTTTATTGTCACCCACTTTTTAGTATTTTTATTATTTTTTTAGTATTTTTTATTATATTTTATTATTAATTTTATTTTTATTTTTATTTTATTTTTTTATTTTTATCTTCATTTTTATTTCTATTTTTATTCTCATTTATTTTTATTTTCACTATTTTATTCTGTGCCTATATATGCCCTTTTTTATAACTACTTATTTTATCCTGAGCTTAAATATGCCTATTGTATTTTGCTATTACTGTTATTCTCTTATTGAGGATACTCTGGTTGTACTCATCATATGTATGTACTACAGGGAGTGCAGAATTATTAGGCAAGTTGTATTTTTGAGGATTAATTTTATTATTGAACAACAACCATGTTCTCAATGAACCCAAAAAACTCATTAATATCAAAGCTGAATATTTTTGGAAGTAGTTTTTAGTTTGTTTTTAGTTTTAGCTATGTTAGGGGGATATCTGTGTGTGCAGGTGACTATTACTGTGCATAATTATTAGGCAACTTAACAAAAAACAAATATATACCCATTTCAATTATTTATTATTACCAGTGAAACCAATATAACATCTCAACATTCACAAATATACATTTCTGACATTCAAAAACAAAACAAAAACAAATCAGTGACCAATATAGCCACCTTTCTTTGCAAGGACACTCAAAAGCCTGCCATCCATGGATTCTGTCAGTGTTTTGATCTGTTCACCATCAACATTGCGTGCAGCAGCAACCACAGCCTCCCAGACACTGTTCAGAGAGGTGTACTGTTTTCCCTCCTTGTAAATCTCACATTTGATGATGGACCACAGGTTCTCAATGGGGTTCAGATCAGGTGAACAAGGAGGCCATGTCATTAGATTTTCTTTTTTTATACCCTTTCTTGCCAGCCACGCTGTGGAGTACTTGGACGCGTGTGATGGAGCATTGTCCTGCATGAAAATCATGTTTTTCTTGAAGGATGCAGACTTCTTCCTGTACCACTGCTTGAAGAAGGTGTCTTCCAGGAACTGGCAGTAGGACTGGGAGTTGAGCTTGACTCCATCCTCAACCCGAAAAGGCCCCACAAGCTCATCTTTGATGATACCAGCCCAAACCAGTACTCCACCTCCACCTTGCTGGCGTCTGAGTCGGACTGGAGCTCTCTGCCCTTTACCAATCCAGCCACGGGCCCATCCATCTGGCCCATCAAGACTCACCCTCATTTCATCAGTCCATAAAACCTTAGAAAAATCAGTCTTGAGATATTTCTTGGCCCAGTCTTGACGTTTCAGCTTGTGTGTCTTGTTCAGTGGTGGTCGTCTTTCAGCCTTTCTTACCTTGGCCATGTCTCTGAGTATTGCACACCTTGTGCTTTTGGGCACTCCAGTGATGTTGCAGCTCTGAAATATGGCCAAACTGGTGGCAAGTGGCATCGTGGCAGCTGCATGCTTGACTTTTCTCAGTTCATGGGCAGTTATTTTGCGCCTTGGTTTTTCCACACGCTTCTTGCGACCCTGTTGACTATTTTGAATGAAACGCTTGATTGTTCGATGATCACGCTTCAGAAGCTTTGCAATTTTAAGAGTGCTGCATCCCTCTGCAAGATATCTCACTATTTTTGACTTTTCTGAGCCTGTCAAGTCCTTCTTTTGACCCATTTTGCCAAAGGAAAGGAAGTTGCCTAATAATTATGCACACCTGATATAGGGTGTTGATGTCATTAGACCACACCCCTTCTCATTACAGAGATGCACATTACCTAATATGCTTAATTGGTAGTAGGCTTTCGAGCCTATACAGCTTGGAGTAAGACAACATGCATAAAGAGGATGATGTGGTCAAAATACTCATTTGCCTAATAATTCTGCACTCCCTGTATGTATTATGTATTATGCATCTTTTATTTATTATCCTTTTCTTAATAACAGATACTGTTTCTTATATATGCAGAGCACACCATATACTGAGGTGTGCCCTGCATATCTGTATTCAATTGAGGGTACTGTCGGAGGTGGTCTGTAGGCTCTTGGGGGATTGAGACCTCCCTCCCCCTATTCTCTTTGAGTAGCCCTCCCACTTTCCGACGCATGCGTTCCGTTTTCGGAACGCATGCGTTCCACTCGAACATCACGTGACGCGGAAGTAAACCGAGCTGCGCGTCACGTGTTTGTTTTTCTTTTTTTCATGTAATTTCAACATTATAAACTCTCGTTTTTACATGAAGCCTATATATTTATCTTATACATTCTTTTATTACACTAACATATATTTTAATAACTGGTTTTGATTATTACTATAATATGAATGTTTAAATGACGTAATTTTGGCGGGAATTTCAAATTTTCTTAACAGTATTGTATGTTATATAAACCTCTGTATGTCAGGTGTGCCCTCCTTTTATTATTATCTACTTGATGAAGCCTTCTAAGGCGAAACGCGTATAGATATTATTTTAATCACTTTATAATAAAGAATTTAATTTGGCATAGATCATTTTAAAGCCATTTTTTCATTTATTCTTTTTATATTGTATATTTAATAATTTATTTTATTTTTGCACCTAATCTACACCTACAAGGAACTCAAAGAATCCACAGGTGGGGATTACACCACCTAGGCGCTTATACTGAGCAGTATAGATCTGCTCTATAGAATGTAAGTATTTTACTTTACATTCCTCTGCTTTATTGTATATAAAGAGCACTATATTTTTATTCTCTCATTTTGGGTTGAATAACATTTATTCGAATACGGAATCTGGGCCAGATACTCTCCAATCAAACATCTCTTTGCATATCCTTGAGTGGGGATTGTTCCACTTCACGCGCTGAATACCAGAGCTGGGATCTAGCTCTGGAGAGTGTGAGTACGGCTATTTTATTAATTTAGAATTTTATTTTCGCTGACATACTATACCATTGGAGTTCCTGTTTCTGTTTCCCTTCCATATATCCCTTATTGGATTCAAGTACACCACTGTGAAGATTCCACTCCATTCTGACGTCTCAGGATTTCCCGTTTTCCCAAAATATTTCATCATTACGGACTCTTGATAAGTTTTTTTGGACTATTGTTTTATTTATATTTCATATTTATTATCACCATTTTATACTTGCTTCTTTTACTATATACTCTGTATACGTTTTATCGTATATTTTAGGCGCACTTTCATCTCTTCTTCCATTTTAAAAGTCTATCAAATGCGTTATATTGTATTGGTGCCTGGAGTGTCCCTTTTAAGTTTGGTGTTGTTGGACCCTCTTATTGCCTTCTTCTTTTTAGTTTAAAACGTCTCATTAAAGGGGTGAATTGGATTTGCAATGTGAACAATTAATGCTTGTTGTTCTCTGATTGCATCAACCACAATCACTGCATGAGCATATTTCACCTATAAATATGTTGGTGTACTTTACGTGAATAAACAGTAAACAAATAATCGAATATGAATGTTTCTACATGCATCTAATTAAACAGAAGAGAAATGGCTCTTTTTACACATCCTTTCTAGGAAGCCAGACTTGTTCCATAATTCCCCGGCAGTTCATCTCCAAGGTAGGAGGGAGGGCACTTTAAGAATGAATCTTTGACTAACATGGCTGCAAAGTGCTATCCAGGAAATAAATGTGGCTTGGTTGGACAAGTGCAGACAAAAGATACTTGCTTCTCCGAAAAGCTTTCTGTTTAAATAGTGGTTCATGTGCAAATACCGTCTGCTAGTTTAGGATGGCTGCCATGTTTCAGGGCATCAAGCACACAAACTGTTCAGTAAGATGCTCACTCAAGGCATTTTAAAATGATGCATGTAGCTACTGATTGGGAAAAGGGGAATAACCGTGAATGAATTGTAAGCCACGTTACTGTAATTCTAAAACACTTAGTTCTGTGCAAGAAAATTACATTTGCAAAAAAAGTGACAAACAGATTTTTTAAATAAAATTTAAACATGAAAATGTGTTGCACATAGGTGTAAAGTAGAAATACTGTGGTCATATCGGAAGTACAGTGAAAGGGATCCACAGTCGCCAAAATATAGTTAGGAGTAGCAATCCTTACTCATCACGATGTAGTGTATTTTAGAAAAGGTTTATTGGTTCAAAGGACAACATTAAATACAACGTTTCAGTCTTAAGCTTTAATCGTGATTAAATTGCACTACACGGTGATGCTTATGGATTGCTACTCCTAAAATTTAAACATTTACACATTAGATTTGAGGTGAGCTATTGACATACATTTTTGATTTAAAAAAATTAGGTAATATCTATTTGGTGAAATACATTCAAAAAGTATATAGATTTGGATGTCTCTGGCAAGAGCTGTAGGTGTATTGCACACAAAGAGGATAAAATGTTTTTAAAAAAAACCAATACATATGTTTTGCTTGTTTGTTTGTTTGTATAAATTGGCTTGCATACTGCAAAATAAATAAATCACAAATCACATAACCAAACATCTTGAAGATATTTAAGGGTAAAGCTGGAATATTGCTAAATTTATTTATTTATTATTATTTATTTATAAAATATTTTACCAGGAAAGATACATTGAGATTTCTCTCGTTTTCAAGTATGTCCTGGGTCCACAAATCATTGCATTGTTACATTAGGGTACAATAAAATACAAAAACAATATTAATACACAATAAATACAAAATTTAACATAGAACAGGTAGGAAATAGATAATCAACCATGACAGGTGCATTCTGTTTTGAGGTATGTAGAGAGGGATCTCTTAATGGACTTTAGGCTTAGGGAAGATTTTAAATTGTGCGGGAGGTCATTCCACAATTGCGGCGTTCTGTAGGAGAAGGAGGACCGGGCTGCTTTCTTTTTGTATTGAGGTAGACTAAGTAAAGTGTTGGTACTGGATCGGAGCTTAGAGGAAGTGGGAACAGCTGGGGAAAGCATTTTGTTCAGGTAGGGTGGGAGTTTCCCAAAAAAGCTCTTAAACACAAGGCTGGAAACATGAAGTGTGCGTCTGGATTCCAGTGACAGCCAGTTTAGTTCTTTTAGCATGTCATAATGGTGAGTCCTGTAATTACATTGTAGCACAAATCGGCAGAACGAGTTATACAATGTGTTGAGTTTATTAATGTGGGATTGCGATGCAGATTCATATACTACATCCCCATAATCAATGATTGGCATCAGCATTTGCTGTACAATCTTTCCCTTTACTGTAGGGCTTAGGCAGGATTTGTTTCTGTACAGGGCACCTAGTTTTGGATAAAGTTTAGATGCAAGCTTTTCTATGTGGAGGCCAAAAGATAGATTGGGGTCTAATATCATACCCAAGTATTTGAAAGAGTGGACTGCGGTCAGTGTGCCATTTGAATTTGTTTTGATGGATAGGTGGGAATTGTGTAATTTGTGTAATTTAGGTACTGTTCCAAAGATCATTGTGACAGTTTTCTCAGTGTTCAGGAAGAGTTTGTTTTTTGCGATCCACTTTTCTACCTCTGTAAACTGGTCTTGGAGGTCAGCCTCAAGTTGCGGTGGATTGGATTTGCTCGCATAGATTACTGTGTCATCTGCGTACATGTGTACATTTGAGGATTTGCAGACATTAGGCAGATCATTTATAAATAATGTAAATAGTAGGGGGCCGAGAATGGAACCTTGGAGAACACCACACGTGACTGGGAGAGAGAGGGAGTCGCTGTCAGAAATGGACACATATTGCGAGCAATCCGATACATATGATCGAAACCAGGTTAGTGAATGATCACCAATACCTGAGTTTTTGAGTTTGTGCAGTAGAATGTCGTGGTCTACTGTGTCAAAGGCAGGGTTTGGTTACCCACTTTGACAGTGGAGGGTTGGGAGTGGATTGGGGGAGTTTGTAGTTTATTTATGACTTTCCAAAAGTTTCTAGGGTTTGAGATGTTATTGTTCAGATTTTCATAGAAATATTGGGCCTTGGCCAATTTTGTCTGTTTTGTGCATATATTTCGCCATTGTCTATATGCACAGTGATCATTCATAGAGCCAGTACGCTTAAACTTTGACCACAAAGAATCCCGAAACTGGTACATTTGGATGAGGTCAGCTGTGATCCAGTTCATATGTGCTCCTTTTACCCTCACCTTACGCAGCGGGGCATGCAAATTCCAAATTTGTAGGAGTTCAGACTGAAAGAATTCAACAGCACAGTCTAGATCTGGGATAATGTTTAATCTGTGCCATGGGAGGTTCTTGATGTCATTTAGAAAGGATTCAAGATTAAATTTTTTGAGGGGCCTAGTTATTTTAACCTTGGGAGAGGATTTAATAGCCTTTATTTTGCGCACGCAGTACACTAAACAGTGATCACTGAAAGTGTTTGGGAGAACACCGGCTTCCTGAATTCTATCAGGAGAAGTGGAGAGAATCCAATCTAGCAGAGTATGATTATGGCTTTTAATGTTTATGCGAGTTGGGGAGGAGATTAATTGCGTTAGCTGCAAAGTCTTAAACAGCGTGCAAGAACTATTATTTTTAGGATTCAGCCAATCAATATTAAAATCGCCAAAGACCAACGGTTCACTTTTTGGGTTTTGAGCTATGGTTTCACTAAGGAGATTGGCTATGTCAGAAAGGGAATGCACAGGGGAGCAAGGTGGGCGGTAGATTCCTGCAACAATGATTGATTTACTGCACGGGATCTCAATTGTGCCAGAAAGGAAATCAGGTGGCAGGAGGACTAAAGTTTTGTAAAAGGGTAAACTTTATGGAATTGTCAACATAATAACTCCTCCTCTCTTTGCTCTGTCATTTCTAAAACATGAATTCCCCTGTATTGCAATGGCGGTGTCTGGTATTTTAGTTGTTAACCATGATTCTGAGAGCACAATGATTTTTGGTTTGTAATGGGAACACCAGGCTTGCAGTGCATCCAGTTTATGGAGTAAACTACGGATATGGCAGTGCACAAAAGAGAGGCCTTTTTTAGTGGGGAGATTAGGACTAGAATTAGCTGGGGGACCAGGGTTAGACTCCACATCATTTGCAAGGGCAAGTAACATAAGGAGTAGGAATTTGGACATCATTTTTGTTTGGCCATATACTGAATGGGATACTTTATAATTTTGTGAGGTGGGGGTAGGGGGGCTATTTTTTATAACTCTCCACCAGCACTCAGCAGATAAGTTAAAGGAACAGAGCATACCATGGTGTATGATAATTTGTGTTCCAGTTTAAGGTGTGTGCTTATGCTGGTAGTGGTGTGAAGAAAATTGGATTGAGAAAAGGGTTATTAAGAATATCAGTATGGAGGGCGGAGTCAAGCTGCAGAGCAGAGAAGCCGCATGGCACAGCAGCTCCTGCAATTTATCTCTAAAAACGGCTAATCTTTCTGAAAAAAAATAACCAAAACCGCTGAAAACCCCAGGCTACAGCAGGGGAACCGACATGGGACGAAAAAGTAAGAAACAAAAGCCCGACCAGCCGAGACATGGCCTAGACATCGGAGCTATGTGGAGACAGGCACAGGGAGCAACTGGGCCCAAGATGGCCGACTACCCAGAAACTTATTCGGACCTGTCTGATGACTTCTCCCAGGGGGAGGACACACACATACCCCTCGGCCTACCGGTGACAACACCCAAGCCCCAGGACCCCGACAATGCACCTGTTACTACAGCGGTGCTTAAGACGCTTCTGGCGGGCCTACAGACCACGATCCAGGCAGAAATGGCGGGCCTCCGAGCGGACCTCCAGGGCATAACCGGGAGACTGAGCACCCTGGAACAGACGTCCACTACCGCTACGACCCAAATTGCCTCCATGCAACAGGAGATAAGGGGCCTGCAAAGCAAAACAGAGGCCTTTGAGCGGCGATTCGCCACACTGGAGGACACACGCCGAACGGCCAACATAAAGATACGGGGCATACCTGATAACATGCCGGCAGAGGAACTACCGCACTTCGTGCGAAGACTTCTTTCGGCGCTACTACCATCACGTCAAGCAAAAGCAGTAAGTCTGGACGGAGTTTACAGGGTACCTAAATCAGCCAAAGCCCCAAAAACAGCTAGCAGAGATACCATAATCCGCTTCCAGTGCAGGGATGACAGAGCAGCAACTATGGCGGCGGCAAGGAATCACGCCCAGTACACCTTTGAATCAATATCGCTTACCTTCTTTACAGACTTAACCGGTAGCACTCTGGCCTGGAGGAGGTCGCTCCGGCCGTTCACTACGCTTCTTCAACAGAAAGGCATAACATATAGGTGGCGCCTCAACCGCACCCTGCTAGTACACCAGGGCGAGAACACACACGAAGTATACGACCTGCAGGGTGCGCAAGACCTACTAGCCACGTTGGGACTGCCTCAAGATGAAATGCGCCCCACGGCACACACCGGGACCACCACACCAAAGCACAGGTGGGATCCTGATAGGGTGCACACCTTTGTACCTCTACGGCCCAGACATGGAATCCCTGTTGACAACCCAGCATGAAGGACTCGGGGACACGAAAACCATGCTAAAACTCTGCCTGGGACAGTTGGACCTAATTCTAACAGAGTTAATATTTTTGTTTTTATTTTTATTTTTTAGACTCCTCAGTTATGGTGGTCGTTCTGTTTAATTTGCTTATATGGCAAGCTTTGCCTGTTATCATCCATGTCTGAACTCTTCCCCCAGCAGGACACAAATAATGATGCCAGCCATCTACACACATTACACATAGACCTATGCCACCCATCAGATTAATTAACTTCCGTTCCCCCCCCCCGCCCGCCCTCATCAGATATAAAACGACACAAACCTATTAACGGCGGACAGGGCTATCTTACACCCTGCAACCGAACACCCCCAACCTCACAACCATATTCACAGCAACAGCGGGGGAAAAAATATTATATTATATTATAACCATACTACTGAACCTAGCCCTCCCAACCCCTGCAACAGCTGACTAAAAACACAGTGGGGCTCACTTAGGGGCACATGCACTAGAAGCGCAAACTAATCTCTCACACATCAGGTATCAACCGGTTGTTGTGAAGCTGATGTCTCAAGCACATTTTTAGTACACATTAGGCACTACACCGAAGTCATATTTACCCTGCTTTACCATGTGTACTTATTTTCTTTAATCACTCTACGCATTACTTGCTTGTTATACATTTCAAATGTAAAATGTGCAACCTCTTAACTATGCCAATGATTGTCATGGAATTGCTCGCAGTCGCTATCGTGGCGTTGCAAGCGTGTTTTGTAACCACATGCACAAGTAAAATAAAGAATTTAAAAAAAAGAATATCAGTATGATTATATTTGGATTCATGTTAGTGGTATGAGGTGTGTAGTTGAAAATTAAACAGAAATCGCGAAAAACATAAATTAAATAGAAGTATATATCTTTTTGTAGTGAGACAGGGTATGTGTTCTATAGGGTTAAGAGATTGGAAGGGTGTGCTGATCAGTGTTTGCACCTGTCATTTCAGTAGATTGAAAGTTGTGTGGGAGACAATCTATAAATGAGGAAATGAGGAAATGACCATGGGGTACGGTGGGAGGGGAATCAGTCTTCCAGAAGGCTACCTGTTTCAAATGGCCATGGAACAGCTGATGGAGCTCTGAGTTCTATGCTGGACTGGGTATGTTTAAAAATCAGACTGTTTCAAATGGCCATGGAACAGCTGATGGAGCTCTGAGTTCTATGCTGGACTGGGTATGCAATGTAATGCTAAACTCACACCCTACATTTCAGTAATTTACCTTACTAACAGATTGGGCAGCAATGATTAGCCCTGAAATAGTGAATCGTACTATATCTTTAATAGCAATTTCTTACTATTTCTATAAAAAAAGCTACATAATGAATGATATCACGTCACATCATTCATCAAAATTGGCTATACCATATTACCCCCCTTTCCTTTCTGCACCCCCCTCACCCCACTGTTTACTAATTATTGTGTTGTATTACACAAAATAAAACCAAAGTTAAATAATAATTTAAAAAAGCTACATAGAACTGAGCAGAAATCTAGTCCGTAAAAGTCTTAGTGTTGTGAGAATGCCAATGTCTCAAAAAACCAAACCAAAAAATCCCCACTGTATAATGTGGTTGTATGCAATGAGCTTCCACGCTAATTTCTATTATGTTTACTCATTGGAAGAGTAGTACAAAATTTGTTCTTTAAAAAAATAAGAAAAACTAAAAAAAACTAAATGTTTAGCATGTATGTGGTCTAGTTTTTTTTTAGCATTCTACATCCAGCACCACAACAGCAATGTATTCCCCGTCTAAATTATAAGACAGAAAGCATTTGGAAGCCATTAATGTGCGTTCATCACATGAAGTTAAAATGTTTTCGTGTCTGCTATTCCATTTAAAACGAAGATTTGTCAAACTGTGCCCTTCCTGACCTGCAGGACTCCGTTGCGTGAAACCTCATTACTGAGACTTTGATGTCCCTGACATTACAAGCTGCTGCACATGTCAAGTTTAAAAAAATGAAAATAAATTTAAATTAAAAAAAATGTGTTTTGACAATCAGCACTGTATGTCCTTCTACAAATATTTATATCTACTTTTAATGCATCAGGCATAGATCATTAATTTCTTCTATTTTGAGAGTGAAAATCTGTATTGTGACACTGTAGTATCTTTATATGTACTGTTCAATATATTGGTAGTAGTCAAATGGAGATTTATAAATTTCATAACTAAATATAAAATACTAACATTGAAAGTAGAAAGTTTTTCATTTCTATTAGCAGTGGGGTAACATATAGTGGGGAACAGGACATTCCATTACAAACTAATAATTATAGGGGTTGGTACTAACCTATATAAATACAAAAAAATAAGTCCTGCGCTCACTCCCATCACTCCTGGGCAGCAGCAACGACCACAGTACACATCAGCCCCAAAACATACAGTAAAAACCAAAGAAAAAGTTACCTGCGCTCTTTCCTTAATCCCTATGTATATTTAAACAAATGGAGGTCATTTAGTTACTCCAATGGCCACTGGAGGGAATGCCCGTCCGCCAATGTCAAGGCAGACCACCCTAGACAGGTCCTACTCTGACCCTTTACCTTGTTTCCTTGAACTTCTGGCAAATATATCTCTAATGAGACAGAAAGGGGTATTTTTTATATACACCCCTATATACTTATTAACCCTTAATAGGAAACACATGGGATGGGCGGCAGCATTGTAACATAGCTGTGTGATACAAAAAGTGAATACAAATACAAAAAAACAAGTCTGCCTTGACGTTGGCAGGCGGGCACTAACCTATATAGTTTGGCTGAACTGCAATCCCACAGCCCACATGACAGACGAAAGACCACTGTTCTCAACTCCCCCCATTAATTAATTTCTATTCATTTATAACCAACCACACTGGAAGTAGGGCAAAAGGAGGCCAGTACTCCATTGTTAGTATTATGTAGAAGTCCCCTACTCTTTTTGCCAACACCCCACATCACTATGAATAGTGGTTAATAGAGAATCAGCCGATATCCTGTTTTCCACACTAGCAGGGGTTGTGTGAACTTTAATATAGTTTATTGTAATTAAATACATATATTAAGCTGCCATTTTTTAATTCTTTTTTCAGGTAAGTTGGAGCAATACTTGATGGCCAATCAGCATCTAGATCGCTATAAGAGTCAGTTCAAGATAGCTTAAATCTGACAATTTCTTTTTAGAAAATGAATGAAGTTATTTTCTTCCCCATTTTATTCTTTTGAGGATAGTGAAAGTATGGACTGGTTATAAGCACCCAGCTTTAATTTACCTCTTCAGATGTTTTTTTTTTCTTTTTTTTTTCAACCAAGTCAGACCACATAAACCTGATTACATTGTATAGGTTTCAGTTTTCATACACATCCAATTGCAAAAAGTGCACCATTCTTATGTAAAATAAATAAATAAATAAATGTCAGTGCTACCTAAACAATAATTATTTCTATTTACCATTTATTTATTTTTAGTGCATGCTCTCATTCTGGATCAGGTGGTAATTAATACATATTGCTAATTTAAATACTTACATTATTAACCTTGTTAGGAGTGAGAGATTACTAGGCCACTCTGTTAATCAAGCCTGTGACAGTGAGGTTGTTTATACAGGTAGTACATTTGGCGCACAACCAAGTGAGCTATCTCTCCTGCAAATAACAGGGCTACCGTGCATATACACAGATTTGATGTGCAGTGTGATCTGTAGTGGCAGCTTCCACATAAGTAGTGGAACCAAATTAAAAGTATGTGTGTGTTTAACAGACATATGGAATCTAAAACTAAAGTATTTCGTACCTGCAGAAGAAAGTCAAAAAGAGCCAGCTTTGTCCATTCTGTATGTTTTATTCCCACACATGGGGGTGTAGTAATGTGGGTACCAGTGTCCTCCATGCCACACCTGTGTTTCAGCATGGTCTGATATTCCAACCATCCCACGGCATGGGAGTTCTGATCATTGTTGGTGTCATTTAAATGCATAATGTCCGGGGCCCACCATATGATTGGTCTTGCAACACCGTTGGTATACTTATAAGGCAATAAGTCACTAATAAATTTGCGAGCTACAGCTGGAAGGCTCCTATTCAGCCCCAGGATCCTGTCAAGATGAAATGCTAGAACTTCGTATAAATCATTGGGTCTCTTTATTAATCCACAGACTCCCTGCGAGCAATGAATCTTCATTTGACAATCACTCATCAGTGAGTTGTGGCATAGAACAACTTTAAGAACCTGTCCGTGTGCAGGAATTCTAGACTTTGCTACAATCTGTGCCTTCGACAATAACCTCATCTTCTGTAAGTCATCTGAAGAAAACCAGGGAGTTTCTTGGTTGCTGAGACCTTCTTCCTTTCTTTGTTGCACTGCCACTTGATGAAACGATGAGCACTGTAAACCTAAATGTTTTTTATTTTCGTTTGAAGTTCCCTGAGCCAAATCAGTTTGATTATCTAAGAGCTCTCTGGCGGCTTTCCCATTAAGTACAGGACCTTTTCTATCGGCTTCTGATAAGGCCGTACGTTTATCTGGTCGCCAGTGGAAAAATCCTGGCTGAAGACCTGAGTCGTGCTTAAGTACTAATTGTATTTGAGCAGTTCCTTTGGGCCAAAAATTGTTGATAACCACATTGGGTTTCGGAAATAAGCTCTTTCTTTTCTTGATCTTATTATGATTCTTGCCTGCAAGAACATCTATGTGGGTTTGTAAATATATGTGTCTTGCTTTATTTATTTGTCTTTCCAGAATAAGTTTTTTTGGTTTTATGTTGGTGGTATTTAGTACACCATGTAAACGTTCTTTGGTTAAAGTCCTCTGCTCTTTGGTTTCTTTATGATTATGTTTCCATAGTGATTGCTGGTTAAGCTGACCTAAATTATTTTTCTCCTTGCAATCGTGGCTGGCATTAATAAATGGTTGTGTTCCATGACTCAAAATTTTTGGGCCCAAATCCCAGCTCCTGTGGTCAGAGCTTTGGAGCAGCTTTGGCACAGAGTCTCTCGTGTCAGTCCACAGTCTTTTGTGTCGGGAAGCCTTCCTGTGCTGTATAAGTTGCAGAAAATCAGTTTTTCCATTACTGTCTGCAGGAATCGAGGGCAAACTATTAATTAATGCCACAGACAAGGCACACAGGAAGCAAAAACCAATAACCGGACTTCTCTTCAATCGCATCCTCAGCCATAATCTCAGGGCCTATGAAATGCAATAAAGAAGAATTACGTTTTCAAAAAACAAATTTAAAAAAAAGGCTTTTTTACAATGAACTCTATAATTTACACATTTATTTCAATCATTTTGTTTTGCCAGAACCTTGTTTTATAATCACACACAGACAATGTCTCTGTAATGCATTTAAATTGAAGAAATAAAGTAAGAATTAAAGGGACACTATAGTCACCAAAACAACTACAGCTTAATGTAGTTGTTCTGGTGAGTATAGCATGTCCCCACAGACATTTTGCAGTAACAACTGTCTTTTCAGAGAAAAGCAGTGTTTATATTACACCCTAGGGACACCTCTAGTGGCCACTCCTCAGATGGCTGCTAGAGATGCTTCCTGGGTCAGTGCTGCACACTGTGCAGACTGGAATAAAGGTAAGATTTTACTATATTTAGAGGGGCAGGGAGGGCCATGGGGGACTAAATAGTGTTTTTAACACTATAGGTTCAGGAATTCATATTTGTGTTCCTGACCCTATAGTGTTTCTTTAACGATAATTTATGCTGTCTGCCATTTAGTCAGTGCTCATCTATGGAAATGTGTCCTAAATTGTTTGTACTAGTTTTGTTAAGATCAGGAAGTAATACGTTCTAGTTCAGGGTTTTTCTCACTGCCCTGTTCTGTCACTTTGTAGGTAGGAGCAACCCAGTCTGAGATCTTGGACCTTTAGCTTTAGGAAGGGTTCAGGATCCATACCTGTCTAAGACCAAGAACAAGGAAACAGATGTTATTTCTGTGATCTATTTCTGCTGGCTCTTGCGACTCATACATATGTTTGCTAGTCTATACTAACCAAATTATACTGACAGTAACTACTCAATAAGTAGCATCACCATTAAAGTAAATAATCATCTCCACCAGTTTTGGAGGTCATGCGTAAATTGTTTTTTTTTTTAAAACCATGTCTTACAATCAGTCTGCTGTCGCAGAGAGGACCTGCATGGTCAAACATTTTCTAAGTCAATTTAAGTATTGTTTGTTTTTTTTTTGCATGTTTGTTGTTTTACTTTGAAAGCAGTGGTGGTTTTTGTGCATGTTTTTTCATTTTGGTAATTAGTTCACTCATTATTGGAAGTTCTCTTCTGTTTGTTCATTCTAGGATTACATCTAATTGGATGAAATGCGTCAGAAAACTGTAAGCTTAGAGCAGGGCTTTTTTTTGTAAAATTTGTATACCCACATGGTTTTTTCACTTTGCTAAGAAGAAAGAAAAATTATGCTTTTTATTCATGGAGCCTGAAACAGATGCTATTGTTTGAAGGATAACCTGGTTATATGTTACTGTTTAAGAGACTTCCTCACCAGTGTCCTGGCAGAATTATTATTTTTTTTTACTGTTCATAACCTGTTCTGTTCGAAAAAAGGATATTTATAATTGTTATCTCTTGACTCTGTTCTGTAAATTGAAAATTTTAATAAATTAGAAGAATCTTGAAGAATCGAAAAGATGCTCCTAGAATGGTCAATAGTATCACTTAACGCTTCATTAAAAGAAGTGTAAAGAAATTGGAAAATTCAACATCATTCAGGATTAGTGGCCCTTCCACATTTGTACCAAGAAAAAAAAAATGTGACTACCACCAACAAAAAGTCTACTTGCCCAATTCCTCTATTCTCTACTACTTCCTTCTTCCCCTTCTCATATTCTTCAGTTTACTGCCTTACTTTTATACTATTAATATTCTAGTTGTTTAGCTCACAAAGTTCTCCAGAACCAGAGTTCATAATCCCTTTCATTGCTCAATTGTCATATGGCAACAATGTAAACATAAAACACATTTGATATTTATTGTTGTATTGAAATAACTCAATAAACACTTATTAAATGAAAAAGAACTGTAAAGAGGGTTTAAGATGATTCCTGCTATGGCATGAGAGCTGAAAATTGGCATTTTTAAACTACAACATACGCACAGCAGTATAAATAAATATGGCATTCAATAGAATATCTTTTCATTTTAAACAAAGCACAATACACAGTAGGAAATAGTAACAGACAGAATGTTGGGAAAACCTGATTTATGTCACGAATGCCCATGGGTGGTTACGAACAAATAAGTCCCCAATACCTCTCAGATTTCTCAGGTCAGGCAGGACAGTCTCCGACATGTACTGCCCAAGTCCATCTTTCATTGTGCTAGCATGGTGTACAATTCACAGCATCTGTGCTACGTGAGGTTCTCTGCAGGGTTGCCTGTCAATTCAGGGCACATCGCATCTATTTCCTACTACCATGTGTCACTAGTAATATGTGCTGTAACACTGGGATGACCTCAATCCAAACTGTCCACTCCTTATTTCAAACCGGTTGGTAAAATATTTTCGACTGTTTGCAACAGTGACCTGCTAAATCTAAGCTAAAATTTTAAAGTTAGAAACAGGACGATTGAGTTCCTGGCTACAGTCAACATTATTTAATTGTTTTTGTGTTCTTCGCCTAACATACTGTCAGGCCCCCTGCCCGCGCACCGCTCATGGCGGCTTCACTTACCCACTCACCGCGCGTTTCAGTGACCACAGGTCCCGCCGGCATTCTGTCTAACGCTGTACACTGACTCGGCGCACATTGATGACGTCAGGGGTCAAAGAAGAATCAAATACCTTCCACATGTTATAATTAACTCTAATTGAAAACTAGCCAATCAGTATTACCCTAAGCATATTTAAACTTACCTCCTCTGTGCCTTGTTGCCCTGTTGTGGTCTTCTGATAGCCCAATGGCGTGTTTACTCTATCTGATTGTTGATTACCGAATTTTGGCTTTGTTTCTTGTTTACTCAGTCTTCTCTGATCCTTGACCTCGGCTTGTCTTATCGTTGTTCCGTATCTCTGTACTCCTATGACTTTGACTTGTACACTGTCCTTTCTCCTTTTGCATAGCCCGGCCACTCTAAGGACCGGTATTGCAATTGTTCCGGAACCGTGACACATACTCATTTTTTTATGCTTACCCATTCCCATTAATACTGGCAGTGGAGAGATAACACAGGAAATATCTTTTACTCGTATGCTATACCACTTCTGGTTAAACATCATGATTACCTTTGCATGTGTTGACTTCTGCATCTTTACCCAAGCAGCATATGGCAGCTATGGAGAGGATGGAGGGCCTGGAGTTATCTGCAGTATACAAAACATACAAAGCCAAGTGAGTTGCTGCTGTCTGTTCATGGCTTGCTGGACTTTCTGGCTATATCCAATGCTGCTGGATCTCTGTATACCAGGTGTATAGAATACACAGAGTCATCACATCCCTGGTGGACTATCCTTGAGATGTGGTTGTCCACCACACCAACATGTCAAACAATATGCCACTCTTGAAAGAGACCCAAACTCAGGGCAACATTGAATTTAAAAAAAATCCAGGCTTATGATCACCAGGATCTTCCTCTTCTACAGGAATCTGCCTTTTCAAACACTAAAATGGTGCAAACACTATCCTAGGCGTGCCCTATAAATGGGAACCTTGCTGAGGCCTCACTGCTACTCATGCCAGCAGTCAGTGTTACCTTTCTTCTCCTGATGACTCCAAAGAGTTTTTTGCCTCTTGGGCTTTCAGCTCACTAACACGGCCAAGGAAGATTAGGGGTGTCGACCAAGAGTGCACCACAATATTCAGGATCTGATTTAACCACCAAATCTGGCCTTATAGCAATATCCATATACACATTTTAGTTTTGCTTTATTGTACCACTGCCACCTGCAACACGTTTAGCACCTAAATGGGGGTTTGTTACCATATGGAATACCTAAGACAAGGTGTTTAGAGTTAGCTCCACTTTTTGCTATATTTTCTTTTCTAATGTGGGAAAGACTAGAAGCATTTTGTATAATCTCCCTATGCTTTCTGAAAACTCCATTGCTCCAGCTAGCTTAATTTTGGATAGGCTGCTATTGGGTCATATATCGCTGTAATATTTCATGGCTTTACGTCTCAATGCATTAAGGAATGGCTTGTAAATAAAGGATGAAAAAAAAATATTGGAACCTCCCTGAAATGGAGAATTTTTGCAACTCTGCTACTTTGTCTAACATGTCACACATGTTCTTAACCTAAGCAACTCTCTTTAGTTATAAATGGTTTATTTAAAGCCCAAGGCAATTATACATTGAAGCAAAATACTTGAAATTGTTACCTGAAAGCAAAAAAATACCGTAATATAATATTGCAGCTATTCAACATGCAGAAGCTTGAATTAAAAAAGGAAAGTATATCATTTTAGCATATCTTTTTTGCATTTATCTAAATTTACAGAATAATCCTGCTCTATTAAACATTTACTGATTTACTGAAGCCTATGATTTAAAAATACCTTCAGCAATCCGATAGAGATAAAAAGATTAACAAAGATAAACAAAATTACAATAAAATAATAGTTATACAACAGATAGTCTTTATTTTATGAAAACACGTGTCAATGTAATTGATGCGTTAAAAATATACAGTATTGTCTATGTCTTTTGGCTTTATCTATATTCTTCAGATTGGCCTTTTAGGTCAACAGTGGTTCTTGCTTAAAATAATCAGTACAATGAAAATAATTTAAAATATATATATTTTATATATATATATATATATATATATATATGTGTGTGTGTATTTTTTTATTTAAATGTAAGCCTTTGTGTGCTCACACCTTCTCCCTTTTGAACAGTTTGACACTTACATGAGTCACCCATGTTGCTCTTTAAAAATTATATGACCAGTGGCGAGAAGATCCCACACCCCAGCCTCACTCCCCCTCTGAAATGTCATTACGATTGATGAGCTACCAGCAAATCTAATGCTTCTCGTAGTGAAACATTGGGACACAGAGTGCAGCAATCAGTGCACTTACAATGCTTCTCATAAAGAAGCATTGAATCCATACTTCCATCCATACTCTATGTGAAACCAAGCTGTAACCCCAGCTGTTTTGAATCTTATAATTATATGCACAATTGTTTTGTTTTATGTAACCTAATTATTCCATACTTTACTGTAACCTATGTTTTATAATATAGAGCTTTGTAACATTTATGTACTATAATCTATAAAATACTTATTATTCTATAATCTATTTATTTTCTTTGTAACTGTTGGTTATTGTTTGATTGCTAATCTATGCAAAGTGGACTTGATAAGACGACTATATAAAGAATTGTTAAATAAATTGATTTGCCACATTTGATTTCATTTTCACTTCTCACTACCTTTTCCATCCTTATACTGTCCACTCTGCTGAATGTCCAGCTAACTATTTCTTCCTTTCTGTGCCTCTTGGCCCTCTCCTGTCTCCTTTGCCTTGCAGTTCGTGTGTATGGTACTTAGATGACCATTCCATTAATCAGGTTTATTGTTTATGGCTGTAATACTTTGAAACTGAGCACACCAGAGAAAGGTTTAACCTCATAGTTGACACCCCTAAGGCGAAAACAAGCATTGCTATTCCCCAGTAAACACATTTTAAAATAGATTCTGCTCCACGTATCAACAAACATCAACCACTTAATTCATTTGATTCTAAAACAAACAAAAAAATACTTTACACTGTCAATACTCTGTTCTTTGTTAGAAATGAATTCAGAGACTGATGGACAGATTGAATGTATTAATCTTTAATACCCTTGTAACTGTTGCTAGTATTGTATACTTAATATGTGCCTTGTGAGAACTTTACAGAAACCTTGAAGGTCTTCTTCTATTGGGGATACATTTTTGATACTGCTATGAACACTTGACTGCACTGCTCATCCAGTCTCATCCACAAAAGCCAACAACAAAACACGATAAATCCAAACAGCTTATATATATCTTAACTTCTAAGAAAACGCTCTATAGATGTGAATGTGGTTTCTGTCTGTGGATACCTAAACTAGTTATAATAAGGTGATTTTGTTAGTCAAGGTTCACATCACAGATAAACGGAAAGAATGAGCAAAACTTAGGTTTGAAAGCAGGTTGGGATGCCATGTGCTTTGTGACAGAGCATTATCCTGCTGGAAGTAGCCATAATAAGATGAGCATACTTTAACAATAAAGATAATACACAAGGGGTCAGCAAAGATATTAAGATAAGTTGTGCCATGTACACAACAGCCAGTTGGCATTAAGTTGTCCAATGAGTGACAAGAAAGTACCATTACAACCTCTACCAGCATAAAGATGGATGGATCTTTGGATTCAAGGTGTGTGTGCTACATTCTGACTTTACCTCTGAATGTTATTGCCGATATAGAGATTTATCAAACCGGGCAATATTTGTCCTTGTTTTGGTTTCATACACCAAACTTTTGCCATAATATTGGCTGATTACTTATTTCAATTACTATGACTACACATCAAGACATTGAAAAATCCCAGGTATAATAATAATAACAAAGTATTTAACCAGGAAACGTACTTCCTGGGGATGTTACTTTTGCCCAACATCCAGGGTTTGTTACGATTACCCAATTTAATGGTACTCGTTTTATCTACCTCAGAAGGATGAAGGGCTGTGTCAACCCTGCCGGGATTTTAACCTGTGACCCCCAAGGGTTAAACAGATTATACTGATAATGCATTAGCACACTGAGCTATCTCACCAGCAAAGTGCACTAACCTTTCTAATTCAGCATTTATTTTACTGAAAATACAAGGATACATCCTTTGTTTTTTCTTAAAATGTAGTAGAAGCCCGAGTGTACATAAATCCGTTTACATGAGACTAATGCTAAACCTAATTTTCCCCTGTAGGAACACTTGTAGAAACATTTTATTTGGCAAGATAGCTTGTTTGCCCAGGGTAAACTGAATATTCCCCTCCATTGCCACTAGCCACAATATTGAGGATTTAGCAATAAACTTGTGTATTTGGATAGAAATTTTTAGAAAAACGCACTTGAGTTTTTGTTTACCATCAATAAAATTTCGAATTTTGCATTTTGTCAAATTTAAAGGTTGCTATGTAACCTACAGATAAAAACAGTTTTGTATGAAAAGCTTAAAAATGTAATCTCATTTTACAGCAGATGGGAGAATAGACTGTTTCGTTAACTTTGCATTATTTAAAGGATACTGTTTCCAGTAAAAGCCAATCATAAAACGTCTTTACTGTCGCTTTAAAAATATGCAGATGTTCAGGTGCTTAAAAACAACTATGGTTGCATTTAGTAAACTTTAGTGCTGATGTGGCTTAGCAGGAAATTCGAACACCAGTGTACAGTCATACCTGGGATGAATCCCAGCAGATTTTGGAAGTTATATTCCACTCAATGGATCTCACAAACTAAAACAGCATTTCAAGAGATGTGTTTCCACAATACCTTTATGCCTGACACATTCAATATAACATATTAAGTATATTGTAAGAACAATAGCATAGGATATGCTAGGAAACTATTTAACAGAAAACTCATTAGAGAAAGTGCAGCACAAAACCCAGATGAATTACATCACAATTAAATATTCGCATTATATTGTTACTTAAAATAAAATGTAAAATTAAAAATAAACAAAATTACTCTTGTTAGCAGCAAATTATCAGGATAGTCTGCTTCTGCAGTGACATAAGCAGAAACCAAGATTTAGATTACATATTTAACCCATTCCTGGTGCTCGCATTAAAGGGACAATCCATGCACCCACACCACTTCTGCCCATTGGAGTGGTCTGGGTGCCAACTCCCATCATCCTTAACCCTGCAAGTGTAATTATTGCAGTTTTTATAAACTGCAATAATTACCTTGCACGGTTAAGTCCTCCTCTAGTGACTGTCTATCAGACAGCCAGTAGAGGGACTTCTGGCTTCTTAGAACACGAAAAGTGTTTTAAATGACGCTGGATGTCCTCACGCTATGCATGAGGACCTCCAGCATCGCCGGAATCCCAATAGGAAAGCATTGAATAATGCTTTCCTATGGGGAGGTCTAATGCACGCATGACCATTGCCGCGCATGCGTATTAGGTCTTCCCTGCCACTCACGTCAGCGGGTGAGGAGTGGGGGAGGAGCCTGACCCAGCGCATGGGACATCAGTGCTGGATTCAGGTAAGTGTCTGAAGGGAATTTAACCCCTTCAGCGACAAGGGATGGGGGGCAGGGGGAAGGGGGAAGGGGGACACTGTAGGATGCTGCAGTGCCAGGGAAATGTGTGCTAAATAAAGTAGACATTCAATAAATTAGACAAGCAACTGCATCTTTTCAGTCATTAAATATGATTAAGAGGCACTCATTGTAGTAAATAAAACCCCTCAGTGGCATAACTAGGTGGTATGGACCACACCCAGGTGACACCACCAGGCAGGAAGTTATTCTGCTCGAGTACACTTCTCGTTGTCACTTCACTCACAGGCGCAGCGGCTGCCAAAGTGTGGCAGATCCCTCAAGAAGCCAGTGCAACACTATTTGCAGAGAGGTCACTGTGACAGGCAACCCGGTGGAGGAGGAAGAAAACAGAATCAGACACACAAGTCGCAAAGTATACCATGCAACATGCGTAGCTAGATTCTGGTAGTCTCTTCTTCCTCATGGGTGACGAGCCAATCCTTCCGATGAACCTTTCCACTTTGGTCAGAGACAGTGATGTGATTTGCACCCCACTTTTTGGAGGTATACTTTAATAGAAATCCACGCACAGCCAATAAGGTCATAATTTATAGAGATAAATTATATACACAGAATGTAAATGCTGAGGTATTACCTCATCTCCAGTCCAGTGACACCATGTCTTCAGCTTCATATATATTACTGTAACAACAGCCTCCAGCCTCCAGGCAACCCCTGGCCCACCCGCATTGCGATTTGCTTTGCCCTGCTTGGGGACAATTTCCTAAACAGGGCAATCCAGCTCAATTCTTTGGCGTACAAAATTAATTGACAAAGAATTGATTGACAGGGAAAGTCATATTTAAAAAAAAAAATTCTCCAAATCCATACATTTGCTACCAATTCAAGATGAAATGTTATGTTATTTAATGAGCATAATTAATATTTACCATGATAAATAGACTTTAACATACCCACATTGGTCAGTGCAATGGCTCAATGCAATTGTGTGTGTTTACTCACTGCATGTTGTCTGTAAAGAGGAAGAAGAGTTGCGTTATAACGCAGTTTTTATTTGTATTTTTCTGAAAAACGTAACATTCCACCACCTGAAAACACAGCTGTTCGTCAATTCCTTTCTCAACCCTCTGGTGTTCTATTCTCTGTCATTCAACCTCTACCAATCAGCCATCTGACCGAAATCCCTCCTCCAAGTATCTATTGTGTACTCATCACCTTCACCTCTCCTTCTCTGAGGAAGCTCTGATAACACCTGATTCTAAGGTATCACATCTCCTTTGATGATACTACAATATTCTTTGTTCTACGTACCCCTACTGATGATCCTATGTGTTTCATGATGACTCTTTATTAAATCAGTTTAAATCAATCCTATTGTAATGTTTTCATAAATCCCAATGGCGTAAATAAATCCCACTTCAAATGTGTGATTAAAACATACAGTAACTTGGGGGCGGGGCCTGGCAACTGACTGAGCAGGACGCAGGGAGAGGGAGCTCCTCAATTTCAATGTCATTTTATGCCCTAAAAGAGATATTTTACCTCACAATTCTGACCAAAACGGGCATACTTCAAGCTAGGAACACGTAGGCAGCCTCTCGAGGTGAAAACCCGATGGCAAACCGTACTCATGGAGACGAGGACCCCCTGAGGCCTGCAAACTGCTACCACGCGGGAGATACAGCCGGTCTTCCGTCCATTACTCGACCAGCAGAAAGCATGGGTCTCGCTCCCCCCCCCCTCTGGGCCGGTGGGGGTTATCCCAGACCCCGCTGGGCCACACGACTGGATTCCCACGGTAAGCTGTGAGCTACCCTCACGATCTACAGAGCAGAAAGCAAGGGCATGCATGATGGCGGAGGGGCATGCAACACAGGACACTGTGCAGCGATCTCCCCGACCAGTTCGATGACTTTGAAGTGCGTCTGGGCTTTTGGGCTAACCTGAAAGAAGGAATGAAGCAGGCGCCCCAGACAACAACACCACAGGTGAGAAAGCGGACACTTGACGGGACGAGACCTGAAAAATTTCCCAGAGGCAACTCGACCGCACGACCAACACAACACACCACTATACGCTTTCCGGGGCCTAGGGCCACTAGGGGCAACCCCCCACAGCACCGACCACACACGCAGAAGGGACCAAACCGACAAAGAGCACCCTTACGCAGCAGAGACCCCGGCAATCTAAACTTGGACCCAAGGAGGGGCCAAGCAAGTGGCATCATGGAGCAGGCCCTGGGCATGAGAAGTGCCTCGCCACAAACAAACAGCACAACTCGCTACAAGGAGCTGCAGAGGCATGGAGGAACCCCCGAGGCATCCAAGCAAGCCTGGACTCGAGCGGCTTTCACGCAACCCCAGCGGTTCCACAGAGCGGGCGTGTCGGCTGACTATGAGCCACCCTGAAGACTGAGACCTAAAAACTTTACCCGAGCTCTGGAGAAAGTTTTCTGTGCTGCAACACGAACTCTCAGTCTGTTAAGTTATGCTGATCTGCTGTCTCCTTCTAATTACTCTCACATTGTTTTAATATTATAGGCCAAACTTTATTAATGCTGATGTTGTTCCTAGTTTATTCCAGCCTATATCATTACAGTCTTGAGAATTACTCATAACGCCATTAACATTTAAAACACATTAGGCTCGGAATAAATGAGATACAAGAGGGTTTTGCTATGCTATTATGTGCAGCAATGTAAGCTAGACCATGGCCTGTTTAATACCATACTACAGCCGGTTATGATAAAGCATTATGCCATATGTTTCACTCTCCCCTTTTGTGTATAGTGCACAACATGCCTGGTATTTAGCCTTGCTCCAATCGAGTTACCGAGGGCACTAGCATATTACTCATTAGTATATACAACATACAATATGTGTTTAAGCTTCACCATACTGTTTAGTCATACAAGCTGGTTTAACCCTTCACATGTTTCCTATGTTAAATATAAAAACTGTGCAATGTCTTTCAATGCCATAACTGTTACTATATGTTTCCACACCTGCTTGCACTAGCTATCGTGGCAGTGTAAACATGATTGTTCACGCTATGCACAAATAAAATAAAGAATAAAAAAAAAAAACATACAGTAACTTTTCCAAATATCCACTTATTCCCCCTCTTACTATCTTTTTTTCTTAATTTATGTCCCTATTTTTTAAACTCACAATTATCCTGTTTATCTAAAAGACAATAAAAGAACATTCCAACTGTGAAGAAAATAGACTTTTACCTGTTATTTTCTCCCTTTTTATTCGGTATTTTACATGTGAATGCTTGTATATTGAATGGATTGGTTCGGTAGTTTGAAACTACCGAACGCCGACCACCCTCCTGGCTCATTTACTTCAAAGACAACTAGCTATTAAGTGCTCCCTGGGCGGCCGCTGTGCGTATAACCGAACGCCACGTGGAAAAGAAAACGGCGGCCATCTTGTTCGCACGAGGAGAGCCAGCGGGACTTGGTCGTCGAGTATCCGGAACTAAAATCGGACACTCGACCTCACGAACTACCGCTGGAAACTACTTGTCACGTGCGTGGCCTATAGGCCCAGCCGAGACAGTGGGGAGAGTGTGGAAGTGACAGGGTTAATGACACCAGACCCCTGGTTACCTGTTGCTAGTCCCAGCAACCACTCAATTAACCCCTGCAATCCCTTCTACACTATCCCCCTTAGTATTACTGCCACCACCAAGACTTTTAAACCCGGGCGTCTTAGGTTACCCCACACACAGGAGAATTCTAGTATCACTGTTCTACTTTTACTAATAAAACATATATAGTTAACCCCTTTTGGTAACGTGTTTACCTGAGCTTTCCTCTGGAGAGTGAAGCTCATAGAGAACAGAGACACAAGCTGATTAAGTAAACATTTAATCTGACAAAAAGGATTCACAGTGCTGAGTACAAAATACAGAAATAAATGACATACAGATAACAAATTGCAAAACAGTACATAAAATAAAATAGGAGAAAACACAAGAAATTCCTTACATATATTTACCCCATATAGAATTCTTGTGGGAGTCTTAGATGGTATAGATCTCCTAGAAGTTACTGACAAAAAGAAAAATGAATAACTGACTTCCCTGGATAGTCCAACACCCTCATATATCTAAACTAGTTGTTTCTCAGTGGGCAGACCCCTGGGGGGGGATCAGAGGGGGTTGGTCTGGCAGTCTATTGCCCACTCTATGAAATTCCTTGTGTCCAGCTCTGGTGATGGCTATCTAGATGTTTTATGGTCTAGGCCTGGTGCAAGATCAAAGACCACAATAAATGTCATCCCAAGGTTTACAAAAAAACAACTCTTAACATATATAAACACACATCAAACACCAACTCATGCTTTTGGCATGACACCTCCCCCTTAAGATGGTGGACAGAAAAATTCAGCCACAGGCTGATTTATCTGTCTACCATTAACCCTCTAGTTGCCGAGACAGGCCATCTGCATTCCCATGCAAGCTGCCCTTTTTGTGTTGGACAGTGAAATTATACTGTTGGAGGATAGGGCTCCAATGGAGCAGTTTACCATGGTTACCTGTCACCTGCAGCAGGTTGTGATAAGTCCATACCACAGCTACATCCTCAAACATGCCTGATTTGCCTGTTTCAATTCCCCATCGATCTCTGGTAACATCCCTTAAACCACACCCACTGCGCTCATGTAGTAGTTGTAAGGGGAAGAAACCAATGGATTTCTGTAGCACCCCCCCCATGTAAGCACACAAAAAAACAGACAGAGAACACTCCCAGGATAGATGTGCTGTATCAACACCCATCATCTCTTTAATTTTGCGGTCTGTCTGCTGGGCTTGTTGCACTATCAGACTCTGAACCTTTGGTTCACAATCAGAAAGTTGCTTAGGTGTATGCGTGAGTTGTGATAAACTGACAAGGTTCCTGGTTCCTCCAACAGTATGTTTCCCTGCAACCATCCTTCCTGGACCCACAGGCTGAGTCTGTCCGTGCCCCTCACTTTCACTCCAGGTCATCACACATACCGAACTTTGGAAACTGGCTAAGCCTGCCGCAGAGTAAAGCTCACACACCCTCTGCCCTCCCTCATAGCCTTGCTGTCCCTTCACATTTTCACCCACCACATCACATACATCTGCTTCAGGCACATATTGGCACATATATTCATTCAGCCCCCTCTCGCTGGAAGGCTTTTCCCATACATTTTCACAGGACACATTTGACCCCCCTTGATCAGATACAGAATTTTGCACACACTCACATAATTTCTTCTCCAAGGCAGGCCCTCCTCTCACAATCTCACATAGCACCTCAGACTGTCCTGCTGCAGCCCTGACCCACTGTTGACTTGTTACCACTGCGACTAGTGGTACACATCCCTGGCTCTCACCTTCCTCCTCCCCCTTACTCTCTGACATCCCAGCCTCACAGTATTTTGATACAGGCACATCACTACTCACCCCTATCTCACATTTGGTAGACATCACTGGTTCAGTTACAGGTAGATATTTATCCACACCCTGCTCTCCCTCTCAGCCATCACACTTCACAATGTCTCCCAAAGTTTCACACAATACCTTAGGTGGAGCAGTCAGCCCTTCTGGCTCACAAACAGTGTCCGCTGGAGCATAGTGACAGAACATCCTGCCCAAATCATTCCCCAGCAGAACATTAACAGGGATATCCTCTGAAATCCCCACTTCCCGCAAACCTTTGCCCGCACCCCAATCAAGGTACACACGTGCCAAGGGCACAGCGGGGCATACACCCCCAATTCCTTTGATGGACATGGTTCTTCCAGGGATTATGTCCTCCGTATTCACCACTTCAGGTCGCACCAGGGTGAAGGAAGCTGCAGAATCTCTCAGTCCCATGGTCACTCGGTCACCCACAATTACACTCTGCAGGTTATCCTCTTGTTTCCCCACGGACCCACCCACAAGCAATACTGATGGTGCCCCTCCACGGACTGGTGAGGGCATATTCCTAGTGGGGCAAGTCCTGCTCAGATGACCAATCTGGTTGCATCGAAAACAATAGCGGGCATCTGACTCACTTGACATAGCCCCGGCTACGCTGGCAGTCGGCGGTGAAGTTCTCACTGCAGATCTTACAGGTGGTGTTTGAACTGTAGCTTCTCTCCAGGTCGAAGTAGCAGCTGACACAAGTCCACGCCTGGATGTGGGTGCATGGATGTCGGCATAGTCATCTACCAGTTCTGCAGCAGCCCTAGCATTTTTTGGCTTTCTTTCCAAAATCCACTCTCGTACATTAGGGCTCCGGGTCTGCAAGAACTGCTCCAGGACCAGTAAGTCATTAAGGGCTTCATAGGTAGTAGCTTGTACTCCTGTTACCCATTGCCGGAACGTGGTTTCTAATTGTGCAACATATAGAATGCAGCTGGATGATGGGCATTGCTGCATACTCCTAAACTTTTTCCTGTCAGACTCAGGAGTAAGGTTAAAAGTTTTTTGCAATGCAGATTTGATTGCCTCATAGTTGTTATCAGTCTCTGGGGGAAGGGACACAAACACATCCAAGGCTTTCCCTTTCAATTGTGGAGTTAAATATCTGCCCCACTGGTCTGAGGGTAGTTGATGCTGCCTGCATACTTTCTCAAAACTTTTTAAAAATACATCCAAATCTGTCCCTTCTTCGAGGGAAGGAAAATCATCCTTACGGAGCCTACGTGTGCTGGACTCTGATGCATTGCTGTTCAGTGAGGACTGAAGGGTAAATTGCAGTTTAGCAAGTTCCAGCTCATGTCTCCTTTGTGCCTCCCTTTCGGCTAGCCTCTCTGCAGATTTCCTTTCTGCAGCCTGCTGTTGGATCATCACATGCAGGGCCTCCTGAGGATTTGCAGCCATCAGTTGCCGAAATAAATCAGTTGAGCAAATGTCCTTAATGTTTTGAGGGGTACAACCACCAGGCATTTCAGTAAGCAACACTCCTGCAGTAGTAGGGAGCTCGGTAAACCTTTCAGTGTCCGTCTCTGGCTGGAAAATATGGCTGTCAGCCTCCACAAGGTCAGCAATAAGTTGTGCCTTATTTTTGCCAAAAGTTGGTAAATTCTTTTCTTGGCACAACAATTCCAAGGCCTCTTTTGATTGTTTGCGATAGGCCTCCATATTCACAAATGGGATAGAGAAAGAAAAACAAAAGATGGGAGGGGAGAACTGTTTTGCACTTTGTATGTATTTTAAATCAGCACTGAGCTTGGTCTTTGGAAATTACACAAAAACAAGTATGCAATTTCTTTTAGTGCTAAGACCCCCTTTACAGGTAAAATCTAGCAAGCACTAAAAATCTCTAAATATATCCCACTAGCTGCCGCCAGTTTGTCACGTGCGTGGGCTATAGGCCCAGCCGAGACAGTGGGGAGAGTGTGGAAGTGACAGGGTTAATGACACCAGACCCCTGGTTACCTGTTGCTAGTCCCAGCAACCACTCAATTAACCCCTGCAATCCCTTCTACACTATCCCCCTTAGTACTACTGCCACCACCAAGACTTTTAAACCCGGGCGTCTTAGGTTACCCCACACACAGGAGAATTATAGTATCACCGTTCTACTTTTACTGATAAAACATATATAGTTAACCCTTTTTGGTAACGTGTTTACCTGAGCTTTCCTCTGGAGAGTGAAGCTCATAGAGAACAGAGACACAAGCTGATTAAGTAAACATTTAATCTGACAAAAAGGATTCACAGTGCTGAGTACAAAATACAGAAATAAATGACATACAGATAACAAATTGCAAAACAGTACATAAAATAAAATAGGAGAAAACACAAGAAATTCCTTACATATATTTACCCCATATAGAATTCTTGTGGGAGTCTTAGATGGTATAGGTCTCCTAGAAGTTACTGACAAAAGAAAAATGAATAACTGACTTCCCTGGATAGTCCAACACCCTCATATATTTAAACTAGTTGTTTCTCAGTGGGCAGACCCCTGGGGGGAGATCAGAGGGGGCTGGTCTGGCAGTCTATTGCCCACTCTATGAAATTCCTTGTGTCCAGCTCTGGTGATGGCTATCTAGATGTTTTATGGTCTAGGCCTGGTGCAAGATCAAAGACCACAATAAATGTCATCCCAAGGTTTACAAAAACAACTCTTAACATATATAAACACACATCAAACACCAACTCATGCTTTTGGCATGACACTACTGAACGCCAGCTTCTCATACTTCCCGAACAGCCAGGAAAGCCTCATTCGGTAGTTCTGTGCGAACGGACAAGGGGAGCAATCGCTACTATGAGCCAGGGGAATCCATTCGGAACTTTTATTCATTTTTTTCAGTTTTGTGAATTGACCAACCACACACGCTGAATTCATGGAACTGTTTTGGGAAGGAGCTGCGTGTGTGGTTGGTAAAAGGGACCCTCCACACTTTTTCAGAACCCCTGAACCAATCTGGGTGAAATTTGGATATGTTTGTCCCCCAGATCGGGGCTATCAGGGGATATGTAATGTGTGGGGATACCTTGTGGGGAAAGGTGTGTTCTAAGTTTTGGGGAAATTATGTGCTTTCTGTCTGGAGATAATTGGTTTATTCCTTAACTTATCTCAATATCTCCCAGGCAGAAAGGAGGCGTGTAATACTGTAAATCTGTGTGATGATTGGCTGTTGCTTTTGTTTGCTGTGGGAGGTCCTCTTGCAGGAGGATTTCTCATAAAAGCCTGTGTGTTTTCAATAAAGGCTATTCCTGTTACACCCTTCATGAAGTCTAGGCTCATGTTTGGGGGATATTCTACTTGCTGGGAAGAATCACCTTGGAACTGCATTTCATCTATTCTATTCCTCTACTCCCTGCTGCAGCTATAATCACTCATGCTCAGCTGTTGGGGGAGGGAACCAAGACCGCAGCACCATAACCACTTACATTAACTAGATAAAGCAAGCCAATTCAAAACCTAAAGCTACTTTTGAATTCACAGATTGGTACCTTAGAGGGCCAACCCACCACAGCATGACAAATCAATCATCTTAGAGTGGGGTCACCCTAAACCATCCCCCCGGTACTATTTAAACTTTGATGGGATAAAGCCAAATATTAAAGAGAGAAAAAACAAATAGCAAGAGAGGTGAGAACTGACAACAGCTCAATGAGCCTGCCCTTCGGTGGATCCCTGCTCAGATCTCAAGCTGGTTTTAGCTCAACTTGTGCCACTACAGAGAGAACATATCTGAAGCATATCAGACTGGTCCCACCCATACGGACAGTCCAGATCCGAAACGCCAGGAAGTTCCCTCTGCATGAGAGATACGGCAATGCCAGACGATCGTTTCAACCTTGTAAGGTATCATCAGTGAGGTATAGCCAATATCCCTCTAGGCACCATGAGCAAGGGGTCCATGTCTGGATTGCCCTTTAAACTTAAGGATAGAAAAAACAAGTAGCAAGAGAGGTGAGAACGGACAACAGCTCAATTAGCCTGCCCGTCAGTGGATCCCTGCTCAGATCTCAAGCTGGTAAAATTTTAGCTCAACTTGTGCCACTACAGAGAGAACATATCTGAAGCATATCAGACTGGTCCCACCCGTATGGACAGTCCAGATCCGAAATGCCTGCAAGTACCCTCGGCACGAGAGATACGGCAACCCCAGACGATCGTTTCAACCTTGTAAGGTATCATCAGTGAGGCATAGCCTCTCTCTCTCCTTAAGTGTAAAGGGTAATCCAGACGTGGACCTCTTGCTCACGGTGCCTATAGGGATATTGGCCCCTTTTCTCTGCTTAGCCTGTAGATGTAAAGTGTGCCGGTGGAAGTACAAGGGGCAGGAATGCACGTCACAAGAACCTAGCAAAGAGCATGAGGATACTGCACTGCTTGGTCATGCTACACTGTGAATGAGGAAGGATGGGAGGGCATGTTTCAGTATTGCGGTTCAGGGAGTGAAGGGAGCAAAGCTGGTAAGAAGAAAGGAAGGAGGAGGGTAAATTAGAGAGAAATAGTGAAGGGCATATGAGAGAAAGAAGTACAAAGAGGAGGGATTCAGCTGATGAAAAAAAAAAATCACATTTAATTTGCATACAGAAAACGTGTGTGTTGTTGTTATGGTCTGGTACAAGAGGAGGTCCATTTGCGATGGGGGGGGGAAGTGACAGCATGAGTTTCTGCAAAACCAACCCTAATGACATCACCGATTGAATCCATTGATTCTCTACGAGTAGAATTCCCAGCATTCTGCATTATCATGTTGTGTCTTTCTTATAAAATGTCTCTAGTGGCTGTTTAATTCATTCTCACTAGCAAATGTAAACATTGCCGTTGTTTATCAGTCAGATTGCAGGGACTGGGTCTATTAAATATGCAATGCTTTTTAAAGGATTCCTCCAAGTGCCCCAATCACGTCAGTGTTATGAAGTGGTGATGGTGCACGGACCCGGTAAACTCTCCATTTAAATATGAAACACTGCACATACAGGTATATTTAATATTGCTGTTGAGGTGTAACTCCACCCTTGGCTACTTTTATTAGCCAGCTCTGAATAAGATATTCTCAGCCAATGAATAAAGAGCAGGGCTGCACTACTTACAATGCTCAGAATAACCCTTTAAGCTTTACTTTTGATGATAATGCTATTCTATCATTTTAACTGGTAACTTTAAATTTTTTTAATACTGTTACGGTTAATTATCTAACATTTCTTGACAACATCTTAATTAAATAATTGGAAAAAAGGAACACTATAAAAAACCAAATTTCTTTTTTTTTTCTGTGTCTCAGAATTAGTTCTCCGACACTTGATGACTTGATGCACGTTGATGAATAAATATCATGGGGTGTAATAGGAAATAGAGGGAATGGAAATTCTTATCCCCTTAGCAACCTTGCCAACTGTTCCAGATCCAGGAGGACCATTCTGCATTCAACCAGTTTCCCCCTTGTATGGATACCATAGTTAATTAAAACTATTATTGTGGAAAACAAATGCTCAAGCACATAAAATAAACAATGTGCGCAAGGGGTTTAGAGTCCTGCGCATGTTTCAGTATGCCTTGCATTGTTAACTTGCTGGCTAGTTTGCAACATGTGTCAGTGTTGAGTTGACTCCCTCTATTTGAAGCTAAGAACCTTCCCCCCCCCCCCTTCTCTGTAACCTACTTTGCCAATTTCAAATGCTGGGAGGTATAGCACGGATTTGAAACACTAGAGTCACCCAGACCACTTCAGCTCAATAAAGTGGTCTGGGTGCCAGGTCCCTCAGGTTTTAACCCTTCAGATGCAAACATAGCAGTTTCTGCTATGTTTACATTTGGGGTTAAGCCAGCCTCTAGTGGCTGTCTTCCGGACAGCCACTAGAGGCGCATCTGCGACGATGGAGACATATTATGCCTCCATCGCGCAGAGCGTCCATAGGAAAGCATTGAGAAATGCTTTCCTATGGACACTTTGAATACGCGTGTGACACTTGCCGCGCATGCGCATTCGGCTCCGCTGACGTCGGCAGAGGGAGCTGACGTCGGCAGTGGAGGAGAGGTCACCAACGCCGAGGGAACCCGGCCCTAGATTAAGGTAAGTGGCTGAAGGGGTTTTAAAAACAAAGCGGTTTTCCTGCCACTATAGTGATCCTTTAAATTTAAGGCCAAAAAAAACCAAACGGTTCACTTGCAAAGTTTTCTTTCGCTTCTTTATTTAAAGCAAATAAAAGTTTTAAGAATCTCTAAAAACAAATCTACAACAAATCTACAGTTTGGGTAATTTCTTTAATCTTCTGAAGTGAGAAAGACTTTTTTTCTTCTGTGAAGAATCAGGGACACTAATAGTTTAAATATTCGCTAGAGGAAAAAAACGGTTTCAAATTTCCACAAAGGCATCCAGGAGCTGGGCAGTCAAAACTGTGAAGTCTGCAAGTTCACGTCTCCAAATCTCTCTAGATTGTATTTATTTATTTATTTTTTGTCGATGACCTGGAAAATACTTTCCTGGAATGTCAGTCTTCTAGACAGTATAAAAAATTCACATTACTCTTGGAACTAATCTAAAAGCAATAAGGTTAAGAGTTTGTAACACAAATGTTTGACGCAGCAGTGGCAAGAGAGAAAATCTCCCATCATGCTTGGCTACGATAGGAATGGTGGGTTGTTGCAGTTGGGGTACCAAAAATCTGTAATTCATTATAGGGTTTGTAGCTTGCAGAAGTTGGCTTTGAACTCTGCAGTAGATATATGCTGGGTCTGCTATAGCATAGGGTATATTCGTTAAACTGAGAACTGCAACATATTGACTAATCTGATTACATGCTTAATGGGTTACTTCCTATTTTTGTGTACAGGTATTACAATTATATAATATTCAACATTCTGAATATCCATAATACGCTACTTAATAGGATCGACTCCAATGATCTATGCATCTACTAATCTTCCAGCCAATCCTGGTCATCCAACGGGTTTTACTTAGAAATAGGCAGAAAAGCAGAGCCATTAAATCCACTTTGCTCTGTGCGCAAGTTCAATGCTTTTCAATTATCGGGTTTTGTTTTTTGTGTAATGCCGTCTCCTTGAGTCTTTAAGACAATGCACACATAACATAACATAACTCCTGCATATTTTCTTGTGTTGATTCTCTTGCACAGGTGAAAAGGAGCTGTTGACACCTTCCATTCACTTGAACGTCCATTTTTTTTTGTTGCCAACAGTTTCATAGATGCAAATATTTTGCGTACTCACTTTTTGTTGAATTCAGTGAGAAGAGATCAGTTTTCTTTTAAATGTTAGAACTCTTAAAAGTGTGGTATGTCTGCACCAGAAGTATTGATGTAAATATGTTAGTGTTAAACACAACCTATGCTGATTATAATTGTCACTATACACAGTTGCTTAGAACTGCAGCAGAAAAAAAAAAACATAATAACAGCACTATAACAGTTACTGAAAGCTAAAGAGGAACACGGCTGGAACTCAGTAGAATGTTGTGCACAACTTAAACTGAGAAAAACTGTGAACAAGGCTATCAACAGTTTGATAGATACTACAGGGGAGTTGTTATGAGCTTATTCAGCAGTTCCACTCATGAAATCTAGAAAATGGAGCGCAGCCTGAACTACTTGTCATGAGGGTGGTTTCTGCTACTTTAACTGTGGGTTAGCAGCATCAGCAGTAACCTTACTTTTATATATTCTCAAATGTATTTTTTATGTAATATATTAAAGGGAAACTGTAGGCACCATAACCACTTCAATGTAAGGAAGTTGCTATGGTGAGTGCAGCCTGAGGGTGCCAGGTCCTGCATCACTGCTAAAAGATTTATTTAATATTTAGTTGAGATTTTCTTATCCCTGGCAGCTAACAGCCCAACCTCCAATGATATGGAGGAGCTATGCTACCCTACCTCATCATGCCAAGGGTGCGGATTAGAGTGTCAGCTGAGTACTCTCTGACAATCACTGCCCCAATCCATGGTGTGGATCCATGGTGCATTGCGGAAGCCAAGTTCCAATTCCGCCACATTGTTATTGAAGGCCAGGCTGCAGTCAGCTGAGTCCCAGCATCACTGCTAAACAGTAAGTAGACAAGTTTAGCAGTGATGCGGGACCCAGCACCTGTGGACTACAGCCACCATAACCATGTCAATCTGTTGATTTTTATTATATATAAAAATGAAATAAAGAGTCCATTCCTTTACATAATGTTTTTATTTACAAGCTGGTTTGCGGAGTGCCTCGCACCATGCACGCACAGAATTCACAGCAATACAAAAAGGGACCCAATAAATAAAGATTTTAGGGTGCACTAGTTTACACCCTGACATGATGTGTTACAAAATAAACTTCCCTGGTAAAAAAAAAATGACGTATCAGAATATACTGTGGAACAGCCTGTCTAAGAGCACTAACTCAAGAAAATGTGAGTATATGTACCCAGTTTCAGGCTGTACAAAATATCAGGTTTTGCTGCTCTGGTTTGTCAAGATGTAAAAGTGTACAGTCTGTTACAATGTATTGTGGTCTTTCAGGCTGTACAGCTGAATAGAACATGGTGCAATATTTCAGTCTCTCCAGTGTGCAATAGCACAGTGTGTCCAGGTGTTCTATTGTGAATGCTACCAGTATAGCTTGTCAGCCTATCAGAGAGTGCTAAAGCTCAGCTAGCAGGGTACACAGACTTCACTCAGTCAGGGTCCTGTATTTCTAAAGTCGATCAGGGTATAAATATGGTCACTCAGCCAGTTATTCACTAAGGTGTCGATTGTTCAAGACAGAAAGTTAATGGATCCAAACAGTCAGCTATGTCTTCAATTTGTCTATTTCTGCTCTAAAAAAATTAATTCATTTTGAGCTCCTGACAAATGACACTTCCAAGAGGCTCTACATGCACCCAGACCACCTTATCTCAAAAACGTTGTCTAGGTGCCAGGTTCAACCCCCCACTGACCCCCCCCCCAACCCTTATAACCCTGCAGCTGAAAAAAAACATTGCTGTTCTCCAGGAACAGCAAGGTTTTCAATGCAGGGTTAAAGGAACACTTTAGTGTTAGGAATACAGAGATATTCCCAAAACGAAAGTGTCTCTCTGATACTGCCCCCCAGTCCGCCCTCCGTCCATGAAAGGGTTAAAAAAAAACCTTTCAGGTGGCGGGGCCTGATCGCTGACTGGGAAAGTTGCATGTAGCATGAGCTCCTGAGGGAAAACTTCGGTATAAGCCTAATACTGGACAGCATTAACCCATTCTAGACCACAAACGGATTACTTACCTGAGGGACACTCTGTCGGGTGTCTGACCTGCTTCTGTTTGACATCGGTGGGGATAACTCATCAAAGGCCTCTCTGCGGCCTGCAGTCATACTTGTGGCGGGGGAAGCAGCCGCTCTTCATCCCTGGTCTAGAGACAACTGGTTTCTGAGCCCTGTTCCCCTTCTCTGAACCGGTGGGGGTTATCCCGGTCCGCACTGGTGCATTCTTGCAGCCTGAACCACACGGTAGTACACCCCAAGGTGATCTGAGGGATCGAGGCCCACAGTCTAAGATGGCTGCCACGTCAGAGCCTGATGCATCGCAAGCCTCCCATCAGCATGACCCCGCTCCTGCAGGCTTTTGACAGCCTGTGTGCCTGATTTTGCTCAATGCCCGTGCACTTGCCACTGCTCCTGTGCATTGGGCCGAAGCCTCTTGGAACCGGACAGTGAGTCGCCATCACAAGGCAAAGCTTCTCCCATGCGGCTCCCGTGTGGCATCACGCAGACACAGGAGACTGGCACAAAGGGCGAATAAGCGCTGCAGGCACAGACTCTGCAACTGCTCCTGCTCATCTGTACTACAGGGCATCAGGTGCCGTCTTTCAGACCCCAGCCTGCCCACTCAAAGGATCTCGGCATCGCAGCGCTGGGTACACGGAACCGAGAGATTGCAGGCACAAGCCACAGCTGCCAGACGCGATTGGACCCAGGGAAGCACCCTGCTGGCTGGCCTGGAAGCTGGGGCCCATGTTGCCGGCCCTATCAGTATGAATGGACTATGTGTCCCTTCCACTACAGGAGTTGGCTGAAAGGTCCATAATCCCTACCCATAGCAAGGCTGTGTTTCTATCATCCATGCATGGTTTCAAATATGATTATCACGCTTTATTTCTTACTCTGCTCATATTGAAAGTATGCTGAAGTCTATTTTATATTGCCCAGTGGTATTTCCCTGATGTTTGTCATAACAGTTCTAAATTATCCTGTCTCTCCTACTGTTATAATCGGATAGAACTATCTAGATGTCCTTTCCTAATGTTTAACTCATTGCACAACAAAAATAAAGAATTAAAAAATATATATATAACTTTTGGTCACTCACCTGATTCCAGTGCCGAGGTCCCTCGGCACTGGGTCACACTCATCCTCCACCGATGTCAGCCGATGGGAGAAACCAATGCTTTTCTATAGGGTTTTGCTTCATGCTGGGTGTCCTCATTGAAAGCATAAGGACGTCCAGTGTTGTTTCACAGAGTCAAACTCTGTGAAACTGCAGGAAGCGCCTCTGGTGAGTGTCTGGTAAATAGCCAGTAGAGGCTGCAATGGGTGCAGATCCTTGAGGGGGCAGTCACTGCACCCAGACCACTTCAATAAGATGAAGCGGTCTAGGTGCTTATAGTGTCTCTTTAAACTGTCTCTAGTGGCTGTCACACTGACCGCCATTAGGGGCGCTTCTAAAAAATAGAGGAGTAATTTCTTAAATCTGATAGGTGCAGCGCAGCATTTTGCTCATGTGCACTAGCCTCACAATCTTTTTCTAAAGAGGCAAAGTTTCCCCCAGGAGACTAATACAAATAGCAAATCTTGACAGGGTATAGCAGTGCATCACACATTAAGTTGTCCTGACAGAAAGGGGTTTATTGCGGTAGATTGAAAACTGAATTGCGAAATGTTGCAGTTTATAAGGGCAGATGGAATAGAATGTCTGCCAGGATGAAAACATCCCAAAAAGTTCAGGATCAAAGACTGAACATGTATATTATTAAGCTATGCAAGTGACATGTTAGCTGGCACTGTCTGGCGCATAGTTCTGGGCATTATCAAGTCTGTCTGATTGCATTGGTATACAGCATTTGAGTATGTTATTATGCGCAGTCTAGAACAACCATGTTCTTTTGCTGGTTTGACCTGGAGAACTTCCAAGACTGTAAAAGCCTGTCTGGTGTCTACCATATATATATTCATCACAGATGGTAAAGTGATTTCACAGACTCCAAAGTTTATGTATCAATGCGTTTCCATTTAAAGGTATCATAACCTACAAAATAAAACAACTTTATGTGCTTTTTTATTTAACTTCCTGGGCAATTAAGAAAGTCAAATGAGTGTGATTTCTGCAAAAACATTGGGCATAAGTAAAATAAAGATTATACTAATCCTTAATGTACTAACGAATATGTATTCTGGCATATCAATGTTTTTATTAATCCTTTTCCAAAAAAGTGAAAAATGATGGGAATTCAAGACATATTTCAAATTTAAGGCAAAAATAGTTGAATTGGAAAAATTCTGAAAAATCAGAAAATGTTTTCAATGCAGCTATTTTGGACTATGAATCAGTAAATAACCTTGCTGGGCTTTGACACTTTGTTGAGGTTATTCACTATAGAGAGAATTGTTAGGAATAGCGAATTTTACATTTTAGGCAAATTCTCCAACTCAATTACTTAAATTTGAAATTCACTTTGCATTACCATCAGTTCACACTTTAGTGAATAATGTATGTAATAAAAAAAAAAAATCTATTCAACAACGGATTTTGAATATAGCAAAAACAAAAAACAAACAAAAAAAAAACAATAGAAAATGAAATCTTCAAGCACGTGGTTAAAGCATAAGATTCCATATGGCAATGCGCTTAGAATTGCATCCAGCATCTAATGTGTTATGTGACAAATGGGTGACAAATGCTGCAAAGCTAACGACTAGCATAACTTCATCTCCATTCACCAGCATTCATCCCTCACACAGGGAGACTAAACCTACCATGTCTCAAGAGTTCAGTGTGCTGGAGAGAGCAGCCATCCAGGGGCCACAGAGACCCAGTCCTCACCAGGAACCTGTGGTCCTCCTTCCCTTAGAATCCTATAAGAGTTCCATCAGCTGGTAGTAATGTATCCATTCACATGGCTCTGTTTTCTTTTCCTCTCAAAGCCATCCAGATGCTTTCAATCTGCAGTCATGTGGATGTGCTTGGAAGTAGTGGTTTTTGGAAAGGCTTTTGTGCTTATTTTACCTAAAATTCTGTGCAGTCTTCTTCCCTTCACCTTCAAGCTACTGTTCTTTTAAATCATACCACTGTCAGCCAAGGCTTCTTTTTAATAGGTCCTCCTTGGGCTATATGTGTTTTTTCAGTATAAGTCTAATTGAATGCAGCCTTTGCAGTGTGTCACTCACAGTCCTTCCACGATACACAGTAGTATAAAGCAAACTTCTAAACTCAGCCTAAGCCCTCCCCCTAGCAGGAGAAGGAGAGGGTGGGATTTTTAAGGTGAGGCAGAGGAGGGAGCTGGGGGGATGTTTCAAAGGATGGGGAGGGGGTGTCTGGCACAGAAAAATAGGAGAGAGTCTTTCATTTGTCCTATGTACTTCTTCCAAAAAATAGTATTTTTTTTCCTTCTCTTTTAGAACAGCAGAATACAGTTTTTAAAAAAACAACAGTTTTATAACAATTGCCTTTTGCGCTAGTTGTAATAATTATTCTAGTGCCCTGTTAAATTATCACTACATTTTATTTTAATTTGTATTTTGGGCAAAGTTTTTCAGTAGTGTACAGATGCATGTACACATAAGCATTCATCTTGATGCTTTTTATACAAAAGTTACCTTCATGTGTTCATAGTTCTTGTGTTCATGTGTAGAGGTGTTTACATAAAACTTTTTGTCTTATATTTGTTGTATAAAAGTGCGTAGATGTTTGTTATCCTTATGTGTATTACGTTCATGTTTAGAGGCGTGCACATATCAGTTTTTGTCTTGATACACATTTTGTCTTTGTATCAAGACAAAAAGTTATTGTATACAGTTTTATGGTAGATATGTGTACACAAAGTTTTTATTTTCAAACATAGATATATGTGCAGGTTGTTTTTTTTTTCTGAGATATTATTTATTTATACAATATTTTACCAGGAAAGATACATTGCGATTTCTCTTGTTTTCAAGCATGTCCTGGGTCCACAAATCATTGCATTGTTACATTAGGGTACAATAAAATACAAAAACAATATTAATACACAATATATACAAAATTTAACATAGAACAGGTATGAAATATATAATCAACCATAACACATGCATTCTGTTTTGAGGTATGTATCTTAAAGGACTTTAGGCTTGGGAAAGATTTGAAAGTGTGCGGGAGGTCGTTACGTAATTATGGTGCTCTGTAGGAAAAGGAGGATAGGGCCGCTTTCTTTTTGCATGAGGACACCCAGAGTCAGATTTTTCCCCATAGTAAAAACATTGATTCAATGCTTTCCTATGGGGAGGTCTAACGCGCACACTTCATCTGCCGTGCATGTGCATTTGCGCACGCATGTAGCTGGCCGTCAGAGGGGGTGGAGCTTCATCCCAGCAATGAGGAACAACAGCGCTGGGATAAGGTAAGTAAAAAAAGTGTTTTTAACGCTTTATTTACTGGAAATGGGGAGGGGTAGGGGCAGCAATAGTGCCAGGTAAACAGCTTTGTAGTTTTCCACCAGCCTGTTCCTCCTTGCCAGAAAGGGAGGGATTTCAGGTCACAGACGGACTGAATGAATTGACAGTCTGGCACCAGCATGCTGTTCTTTCAGATACTAATTTTTCACATAATTGACGTTAGCCAGACAGAAAATCTATACTTGGCAGGCTAGTGATGCTGCTGGAGGTGGAGTTACAAATCTGTGAGCGAAGGGGTTAATCACTGTATGTGACTACTAAAAATCACTGACGTGGTCATGGTGTTTGGAGTAACCCTTTAAGTGAATAAGTGTATATTTGAAGCCCATAAAAAAAGTGAATCAAACCATTAGATACTGCTTTATTACCAAGGGTTAAAGGAACACTATAGGGTCAGAAATTGAAATGTATGTTCCTGACCCTATAGTGTTAAAACCACCATTTAGGTAGCTTGCCCCCTTAACTCCCATAAAAAAGGTTAAAAACCTTCCTTATTTTCCAGATTTCCAGGAGGCCCCGCTTTCTATCCACCTCTATGGCTGACATCATTAGATTTGATCATCTCAACCAATTCAATGCTTTCCCAGCATGATTGGCTGAGATTGTTGAGGAGGCGGAGCATCTCCTCCTGAATTAATGCATCTCTATGGGGAAAGTTCATGGAGACGCTGAATGGCAGTGCTGCACACTGTGCATCACTGACCTAGGAAGCATCTCTAGTAGCCATCTGAGGAGTAGCCACTGAAGGTGCCACTAGGCTTAAATGTAAACAGGGCCTTTTCTATTAATGTAAACAGGGCCTGCATGGAATGATTATACTCACCAGAACAAATACATTAAGCTGTAGGTGTTCTGGTGACTATAGTGTCCCTTTGATCCATTTTTTTATTTATTTTTTTGAGTGTGAATAGGGAGGCCAGGGCCGCCACCAGAAATGTTGGGGCCCCTAACTCAGTTTAGGGTCTGGGCCCGCCCACAGGGTCTGCCTCCAAATCCCGCCTACAGGAATACACACAAACACACAGATACACACACAGATACATACTAACAGGCACACATACTGAAACAGACATACACGCATATAGGCATACATACTGATACACACATACTGAGACATACACACATATACAGACACACAGGCATACATAGTCACAGACAGACACATTCTTACATACATACAGACACACATGCATAAGGACATTCAGACACATACATACATACTGACATACATACAGACACCGACATACATACACGCATACATACAGACATACATGCATACAGACATACATACAGACACAGATACAGACACAGACATATATACATTCATGATGACATACAGACATACATTCATAATGACACACAGACATACAGACATACAGGCATACTGACATACAGGCATACTGACATACATTCATACACACAGACATGCATGAATATACTGACATCCATACACACATATATACATTCAAAATGACATGCAGACATACATACAGACATACATACATACATACATACAGAAACAGATACAGACACAGACATATATACATAGTAACATACAGACATACATTCATAATGACATACAGGGCGTACCTAGAGCATTTGGCACCCGGGGCGGATCCTGTGCTTGGCACCCCACCCCACCCCCACACCAAAAAAAAAAAAAACACTGTAAAAAATGTTAAAGGTTTTCTTTCTTTTTTTTTTTTGTACAATTTGAAAACTTTGCAAAACCGCTGTCAGCCCCTCCTACAAAACCTCTGTCCTGCCCCTTCTACAAATCCTGTACTGCCCTGTCTACAAAACCCCTGCAAAATCCCTTCCACAAATCCCCTGCTTATCCCCCCTTATAAAGACTCCTGTCCCAATACAAAACCCCGCCCCCTTCTACAAAATCCCTGCAGCCCCACACACACATTTACAGGCAGACAGTCACACACTCAGTTACAGGCAGACAGTCACACACAGTCACAGGCAGACAGTCACACATACACATTTCCTCCGTGCGGCCAGTTTATCAGCTGTTTGCTTGTGTGAGCTGTACTGGCCGCACGGCACCCTAACTACCATGGGACACTGTGCGGCCACAGCTCACACAACCCCCTCCAGCCAAGGCCGGTTCAAGGATTTTTACTGCCCTAGGCAAAAGTAAAGTTTGCCACCCCCCATGTGACATCACAATGCCCCACCCATATGATTTGCCATGTTAACTAATGCCAGTGCTGCAGTGCCGCCGTGTTTACATTAAAAGGCCTGCAGGGACAGGCTATAGACACCAGAACCACTACATTAAGCTGAAGTGGTTCTGGGGACTATAGTGTTTCTTTAATGTGAGGTAAATTAGAGCTTAGTGCCACGAATAATATACTAGATTGCCTACTTACAACCAGATGAGGATGATGATGGGCTCTAGCTGCAGTCTGGCTCCACTGGTCTGGTGTAGAACAGGCTCTCTGGAGGCGGTTTGTAACTGTGGTCACAAAAATGTTCTGGGAGAACGGGAAGCAGCTCCATTTTTTGGGGTCCTTTACACAGCTCAAGGTCTGGGTCCCAGGGTCCACCTTCATGTTCCACCAATGAGTTTGTTCACAGGGGGTGGAGTGTGTGGGGATGTCCTGATATGTGTGTAAGGAATGCATTGTGTGAAATTGTGTTTGTATGTGTAAGGGCTGCAAGGTGTGTTTCTGTGTATGTACGGGATGCATTGAATGTGTGTAAGGGGTGCATTGAGTGTGTGTAATGAATGCATTGTGTGTTTCTGTGTGTGTAAGGGATGCATTGTGTGTAACGGTTGCATTGCTTGTGTATGTGTGTGTGTGTGTAATGCATTGTGTGTTTTTCTGTGTGCAAGGGGTGCATTGTGTGTATGTGATGAATGTCAATCTCTCCTCCCACTCCAATTTCCTTCTCCTCCTCCCAATTTCTCTTTCTCTCCTAATTTCTTCCCCCCTCCTAATTTCCTCCCCCCTCCTAATTTCTCTCTCCTACCTCTTTCTCACCCCCCTTCTTTTCTCACCCCTTCTTTTCGCGCCTTCTTTCTCCCCCCCCTCTCTCACCCCCCTTATTTCTTCTCACCCACCCCTTCTTTCTCACCCCCCTCCCCCCTACCTCCCTGTAGCGTGGCCGAGCCCTGTATAGTCCGCGGGTACAGGGAGCTGTTTCCTGTACCCGGCCGGACTAACAGGAAGTGCACACTCAGTGTGCACTTCCTGTTAGTCCGGCCGGGTACAGGAGACAGCTGCTCTCTGTACCCGTCGGACCAGCATGCTGCAGGGCTCGGCCACGCTACAACAGAGGGAGTGACAGGAGGGAGCGCTGAGCACTTCCCTCCTGTCAGCCCCTCTCCCCATGCTGCGCCCGGGCGGTGCGGTCCGCCCTCATGGACGCACCGCCCGGGCAAAGCTGCAGCCGCCTGAGGGTCTCTATAGAGCGCTCGGGCGGCTGCAGCATGGGGGGGCCGGCGGGGCTGGTCATGGCACCCCCACCCTGGTGGCACCCGGGGCGGACCGCCCCCTCCGCCCCCCCCTTAGTACTCCACTGACATACAGACATACTGGCATACTGACATACAGGCATACTGACATACAGACATACATACTGACATACGTAGTGACAGACATACATTCATTGATACTGGAATACATACATACATAGTGACAGACATACAGACATATATACATACTGACAGACATACAGACATGCATACATTCATAATGACATGCAGACATTCATAATAATATGCAGACATACATACATTTACATCCAAACACACATACAATACATTCATACAGACATACATTGATACTGACATATATACAGACATACTGACAGACATACATGCATGCATACAGACACACAAAGCTAATTTTTGAGCCACCCTCCTGTTCTTACCTTTTCTTTGCAGGAGGGTGGCTGGGGCTGATAGGAGTCGGCGCGGCTATCCCTCTTCATTGGCCTCCATGATGGCTCTCCTCCTGCACGGAGTGAGCTGCGAGGAAGTGACCACTTCCTCCCAGCAGCACTTGCGCTACGGCTGCACTTTTTTTTTTTAAAGGGGCCCAGTTGCGCTATAACACGGCCACAGCGTTGACCGGGCCCCTGAAGATATAGGGCCCATCAGGTGGCCCTAAGTGCTTGAGCCACCCAATGGGCCCCATCCGCGTGCGGGCCCCGGTGCAACTGCACTGGCGGCAATTCCACTGCTACACGTGAGATGTCACCCTCTGATGGCGGCCCTGAGGGAGGCTAGAAGTAGAGATGGCGGAAAGTTGCTGATGCTCTGAATGACAGCAATACTCCTTGATGAAGATCACATGTCAGGAAATTAATGTAAATGGCTGATACTGGAGTGGTCAGTATTCAAAATGAGATTACAGCATGTCTGTTTGCATGCCATAACCTACAAACAATGACATGCCAGGATGGCCACCAGTATTTTTAATTTGTGACTGCCTCTGCACATGAGTTGTGATGAATATGGTTAAAACTAAATATAATAACTTCCAACTGTTCCGATTTTGGAGTGACAGTCTCTATTTTGGGCCCAAATACCACTTTCCCTTGTTTCTAGGAGCTCAGTATTGTTTGAGTGAGTGTATAACAGAGCGTCAAAGCTTCCAAGCAATTATATTCATGGAAAGGGTAATTAAATGGAGCAGAAACGTTGTATTGTGTACAACTGACAGGGAATGGGGGGTTCACTTATTATGAGGGCAGCAGAAGAGAAGCACATATCCATTGTGTCCTGATCCTGCTCTCTTCTTTTTTTTTCTCCTTAATCTAAAAAAAGGGAAACGTTATTATGTCTGCCCAGGATTCATCCTCCTTCTACTGGACTCCTTGTTGGCCCAGCTACTTACCTTTGCAAAGGTACCTATCTTCAGCAGCTCCTATAAAAGATACCAGACACATCTTCAGATGCTCCTGCTCTGCAATGGTATCCAGAGACCAGGAGGAGAGCCTTGTCTGAGTTCCAGTCTCATCCGTCAAAGGGGACTACCTGTCAGGGACCAGACTGCCCCTGGTGTGATTTTGTTAATTATATGTTAAAGGACCTGTCTGATAGCCCAGGCAGAAATTGCAAAGCATTTAATTTGCAAGCCCTGTGTTTCACCCTGTAACTTTCCAAAACCTTATCAAACCTGTACATGAGAGGGCTTACTATTGTACTCGTGAGACATTGCTGAACACAAATATGAGTAATAATAATGACAATGATATAATCAGTGACAAGGTAATTTTGTGTAAAAATGCAAAAAATAAAAAAAAAATATGAACACCAATTTTGGCCAGGGTTTGAGACGAAGTCGTTACTAAAAAAAGGCTGGACATACCCTTATTTTGAATACCCTTGGTTGTCTACTTTTGTAAATGGTATGATGCCAATTTTCATTCCTGGGCTACCATACGGTCTCAAAGGCAATATGGGACCAGCAAACGAATCTGGCAAATTTAAATGTGTAAAAACTGAAAAGGGGAAAGCCCTGTATTTGACCATGTAATCTTACAAAGCTCCATACAACCTGTATATGGGGGTACTATTGTACTCATGAAAACAAATATGTGTATTTTATTGCAGTAAACAGTTTTATGACATTCACAGGTAAAATGCCATGTAGAACATGAAAAATAACAAAATATCTTAATGTCTCTTTTTTTAGATTGTATTCATATTATGTTGTGTTTCACATTGAAATATTTGCGAAATGTGAAATGAAAGCCCTGTTTCTAATAAGTGTGGGTGCACTTACCTATGAAAGAGAGAAATTGTGGTTGACCAGGCATATTGCTTACATTCTAGGTTTTGTTCTGGTTTTGTTTTGTACAGAACTTGTGCAATTGCCTCCACCCTGACGGGGTTAAATGTAATAACACTGATGTGCTGTAAGAATTGGCATGACTTTTGAATCCATCTATATATGGAAAACTGTTGTGCTCACTACACACAGAATGTCAAAAAAGCATTTTTGAGTTTGAATAGTTTTTTAATGATTCATCCTCCAGCTGTCGGATAACCCTTTTTTTGTTCTTCAGCAAACAAGATTTAAAAAAAATATTTTATTATTCACAATAAATATGTTTTTCAGATTTTCTTCTGTAGCAACACGTGCAGTGTAGCTTTCATTCTTTTTATTATTTTTTTTTTATACAAAGGCAGTTTTTACTTTAAACGAGGACCTTTACTTCTCTGGAAATAACACGATGGAATAAAACATTTCAGATCACCTATAACTCATGTTTATATTTGTCTCCACGTGATGCTTTGCTTTCTTGTAAATGTATGTTAAAGTTTTAGCAAATAATCTTCACAAAGTTCAATCCAAGCACAGTCAGTGTAAACATTGCATTTAAATATGAGAACATTTTCTGTTTCTCCTCCTCTGTTTATGCTCTCAGGCTGCAGACTGACAGGTACAAAGGGCAGAGCTTATAACAATAATTGACAAGAGGGATCCAAGCTGGTGACACCCAATTGCAGGATAAAGAAGTGTGCATTTTGACATTCAATTTTATTTTTCAGACCTGACAAATACATATTTTTTTAAAAAGAGGAAATCAGTAAGCAAAATGGTAAAACGTTCCTAGAAAGGGATGGATCTTCTTTAAAGTGAACATGCATACCTCCCAACATGTGGCATCAAGAACTTGGGACAGGGTATGAGGGGTGTCACCAGTGATGCAAGCCATGTCACTAGCGACTCCTGAAAAAATTAGCAATCTCACCCACGGACAATCTGCCTGGCAGACCAGCAGCCCCTCAGGACCATGCAGAGAGCACTGCTGAAGCACTACCTGCATGGTCTTAGTTCCAGCCTCACAGCATGAGGACATCTAATGATGCGGTCACGCTGTGCTGCCCAGGTGCAGCACCCTGGTGTCTCCAGATGTGGAACACCAGAGAACCAAATTTGGACAGAACCCCAAAATTACTATTATTAGGTGTACATTAAAAGTTGTACAAACAAACATACAAGTAGTTACAATAAGACAATTTGGACTTACTACAACAAGCTCATATTCTCAGTGATATCACTATCATGTAGACACAACATAGCTCTTTCCCCATTTAATATCTACATATCAGGGGTCTCTTTTTACTTTCTCTTTATTCTCTCCTTCTACTTCCTTTATTGCTTTTCCTTCTTTCTTTTAATTTATGGTAAGTAAACCAAGTAAACAGAAAATAACAGAACTTAGCTTGCCTAAAGGAAAATAACAGAACTTAACTTGCCAAAGTTAAATATCAGCAACTCTAAGGCGCAAGCCCCATTGGAATCCCTGGGGCTATGAGTCAGCTTCACAACTGCAAGAATCCCACTGGCCGCCTGGAAGTCCGTGCCGACCAATAGGAGAAGGAGCGTCCATTCAAACTGGGTTTGTGCCATTCTCCTGATGGGTCGGCATGAGAATGCACTGATTAGTCACTGCGGGGTGAAGGCGACCAATCAGAGAGGGACCATCCTTTCAAATGGGGTTTTGTGCCCTTTCTCCTGATTGGGCGGTGAAACCCCTCTCCTCCCTGAGTGCTGATTGGCGCGAATTTGTTTTGCGCCTTTCAGCTGATTGGTTGTTGCTTGGTTTAGGCGCAAAGTTTGAATTTGCCAGACTAAACCAAGCAACCCCCTGTAACTACTTTCAGGGATGTACAGGACCTCAAGCCCAGACTTTGTGCAATAGTTTCTTGGGCTCTGTACATCCGATAGCCCCGCTATTTGCAGGGATCCCAGCTAGGACCAAGGGTTATTGAGTGATGCATGTTTTTTATGTGTGACCCCTTCCCCCCCGGAGCTCCTAGGTTTTCCCCCCTGTATGTGAAATGTTTACATGTGTGTAATGTGTGTGTAACTGTGTGTGCTGTTGGTATCTATTAATCCTACATATGATAATAGCTGGTAACATTCCTGTCGTAAGCCAATAGCTCCACCTGCTGTTTAAAATGAATAGAAATATATGTCAAACTGACATTAATAGCATTAACATAAGACTTGCCCCAAGATTTCCATTTTACCAGGTAAGAAGGTTAACAGATAAGGAATTACACAGAACCCCAAGACATAGGGATAGAAAAAAATAAGAAAAATAAGAAGAGGAGATAGGAGGAGGACAATTTCTTGAAATCCCTTGACATCTGACAATCTAAAATACATCTTGAAACAATCTTGAATATAACACCTGAAGAGCTGCTTTCTTACTCTTTGCTCATCTGTAAACCTAACCTATTTCTACCAGGTAAAAGTTTTTAAGAATTTATATCTATACTCTATTCTTGGAAACACTTCCAACTCCAGAACTTTTAACTATCATTCACTAACTCTGAATCAATCTGCTCCAGAGACATCCAGAACTTCTATCTATAAATATAAGCCAAGTGTATTCATTATAAAAATTACATAACTAAAAGTTAGCATTTCTCTGGGTAAAAGCTGATCAGAATCCAGACTTGGGTTTCATGATAGCTCACGATCAAAATTTGTATCTCAAACTGCAGACTGGGAGACAAATTGATATCATGAAATAAAGATAGAATATCAAGAGTTACACAGATTAATATTAATCAGATAACAAATCTAGGAAAAATGTATCAGATAAGAATTGTTTTAACTAAACCTGTAAGAATTTAGTTGCTGGATGGATTAATTAATCATAATTAATTACTATGTGAAACAGCAGTGAGCTAGTTAAAATCCTGTGTGAGTTAAAAGCTTAAACTGACTTGTCAGCACCGAGCTGGTTAAAACTCTGTGGCTAACTGATAAAACATTGTCTGTAGAACTTTGGGTACAGATCACCTGAGTAAATAACTTACTAAGTCCAGCTAGGTCTAATGAAATGATATTTACAATAGGTAAACAATCCACCTGTGATTGTAAATCTAATTAAGAGTAAAACTAAGATTGTATTTCTTAAGGTTCTGAAAAATCTGTTTTTAAATTATAATAATCCATATGCTGATAACTCATATGGTTCTTTATAATTTAGCAAATAACAAATAGTGACACGCTATTTGCTGATAGTCTCAATTGTACATGAGTAAAATATTCCATATGCTAACACTGTTGATTAAAATTGTCATGGACTAACAATCCCATCACTCTAACAGAGTTTAAAATTGCTTTACTGTGATTATGATACTAAACTATGCCATATTTTGTTCAATGTTATTGAAAACTAACAAAAATAAATATTATAATTGTGATATTAATGTATGAAATATTAATTTCAAACAACGTGCTCTAGGTCTAAGAGTTAGAATAGTGAGTAACTGTTTGCTTTTAAATTAAAAATTGGAAATAGCACCATTAAAATATCAACCCCTGAGTTTTTAATAAAGATTATTAATTTTAATAATTTTTATGAAAATATTATTTTTAATTAATGAAAATTAATAATAATTCATCCCCAGAAATATCCTCACAATCCGGATCAGGAGTGCAGCCCTGCGCGTGATTCCTTTTAGCCAATACAGAGAGATTTAGCAAACAAAGGCATTAACGCAATGCATGTTTGGCGTTTTTATGAGATCTCTCTCAAAGGCTGGATGGAGGCACATGCCTGCGCAGAGCATGTGGTTGTGCAAGAGAACGGAGGGTCGCAGATGAAACCCACCACCATCTACCAAGAAAGCTTGAATCACCCACTAGTGGGCGGTAGGGACCAGGTTGACTACCACTAGTTTAGACTAAATATTGTGTTCTTGGATAGATAAATGTAAAGTCATTAATTTTGGAATAAGGAATCCATAAGCCACGTATACAATAAATGGGATAGAGTTACAGATAACATTAAATGAAAAGGACTTGGGAACAATTATAAACAGTTGGGAACAATTACAAAGTAGGCAACAGGACGCAATGCCGTTCTTTTTTTGTGTGTGTGTATAAAAAGGGGTATTGCTTCACATGATAAAAATATAATTTTGCCGTTTTACAAGTCAATGATAATACCCTACCTTGAATATGCTGTGCAAATTTGGGCACAGGTTTTGAAGAAGGATATTGCAGAACTAGAAAAAGTGCAGAAGAGAGCTACACAACTAGTAGGGAGGATGGAAAACATTAGTTATGAAGAAATGCTAGAAAACCTAGAATTGTTTTCTTTAGAACATTCCTTTTAAAAAAGACCTAGATGCTTTTTGGCATAAACAAAATGATCAATGATATAATTGATATCTATATAAACAGGTTGTTAATCCAAGGAAATATCTGATTGCATTAAGATGGAATTTTTTGCTTTTTGTGGAAATAGAAACAATTGAGTTTTTTGCTTTCTTTTGCATAACACAGTGGACTTCAGGATTTAACTTGATAGACTTCAGTCTTTTTTCAACCTAGATCACTATGTAACTGTGATGGACTGCCTGGCACTCCGACCGAGTACCTCCGCCAATCGATGCTCCTAGTGCTTGCCGAGGACTCCAAGCACTCCTCCAGGCACCATAAGCACTACAGTCCCCACTTCCAGTGATGTAGCTGGGCCTGAGTCTCGCCGTCCTTCACCCACCCTGGACCCAAGACCAGGATCCAGCTTCCAGTGGGCAGACCTCTCCTACTCCAGAGAGCATAGCAGGAACAAGCTCTTACAAGAGCTTATACTCAGGGGAGTATTATGATATAGCAATCCCCAAGAGTGTAGTTATCCCCTCCCCCAAGCATGAGCCGAGGCTTCAAGAAAAGGTCAAGCAGTTCTCTTTAATGTAAGCCAGCACTCACAATTTATACAATTCCTCAGGCCAGAGGCACACCCCCTGGGCCTGATGGAACACAGGCACACAAACCAATCAGAACAATACAACAAGGTCTGACACTCCCACATACAGCACACAAGCCCTCCCCTCTGCCTGTGATACAAAACAAACAGTAAAATAAGGGTGCGCCTAGAATTTATAAATATATAATAATCTAAAATATATTACATATAAAAATATAATATAGTATATGGGAATAAAATAAGTGATTGGCAATAGTCCAAAAGAACTTATCAGAATCCGTAATGGTAGGTCCCACGTGTAGAAGGAAAATTCTTCAAATGTTGAATAGGATGAAGTCTTCACAATTCTATGCTTGAGATTCAGTAGAGCATATGTAGAGAGAAAAAATAAAATAGGACTCCAATGGCACAGTATATAGGTAAAAAATATAAAATATTAAAATAAGTCTTACTCACACTTTTCAGAGCTTAAATCCAGCTCTGATATTGCGCGCGTGAAGTGGAACAATCCCCACTCAAGGATATGCGGAGTAAGGTTAGATGAGTATCTGGCGTAGGCTCAACGTCCAAATTGGTGTTATATGACCCAGGAGAGAAAATAAAATATATAGTGCTCTCTGTATTATAATATAAAATTAAAAGAGTATAAAATATACTACTCACGTAATATAGAGCAGGCTTGGACTGCTCGGTGCAAACGCTTGGGTGGTATAATCCCCACCTATGGATTCTTTGAACTTCTTGTAAAATATACAATATATGTAAGGTCAGTTAAAAAGAAAGAAAATAAAGAAATTGGCAAAAAAGTATTCTATGCCAATAACATTTCTTTATTATAAAATAATAGGAACAATATCTAAACGCGTTTCGCCTCACAGGCTTCTTCAAGTAGATAGTAGTAAAACTTTTACTACTATCTACTTGAAGAAGCCTGTGAGGCGAAATGCGTTTAGATATTGTTCCTATTATTTTATAATAAAGAAATGTTATTGGCATAGAATACTTTTTTGCCATTTTCTTTATTTTCGTTCTTTCTGGATAGCCCTGATCTGGGTGAACAACATATCCGAAAATCACCCAGATCAGAGCAGGGGTTCAGGAAATTCCTGGAAGTCACATTTGACCGACCGCACGCACATTTTCATGCCCAAAACAGTTCCAAAGAATCAGGCTGTGCGGCCGGTCTATTTCCCATGTTAAATATAGTTGAAATAGGCGAACGGCAACTGTTCGTGCAAACCGTCAAAGTGAGTTGAAGTCTGGAGAAGGTAAAGTTCTGCGGTGTTCGTGCCGTTGCGTGTCCGATTTGAGTTCCATGAACTCGACGACCAAACGCCGCCGAACTCATTCAACTGGATTAAAATGGCCGCCACCACGTGTTTGTTTGTCGAATGGCAGCCACTTCGACTACTTCGGCACTTTGGCTGTATCCGAAGTGTCAATTTAAAGTTGCAGAACTGCTCCAATACAATTTAAAGGGCAGAAAGAGTATTTGTAAAATCCAATAAGCCAAAATAGAGCTGTTAAAGGGCAATACATCACAGGGGCCATAGTCACAGGGCAAGAGGCAGGCCTCTCCAAGTACAAGTGGCGAGGTTACTTTTGCCACAGTAACTATGTAAGAAGGATACGCACTACAAGATTTGATCAAACAGCTCATCCTATCCAGGAATAAACTATTTGAGTCATAAGCCACTAACTTGGGTTTACGAGTTCTGATTTTACCCCTTAAGCCTCTGTCCACTGAGGGCTTTTAAGATATGTACTTTAATGCCTCAGTAGCAACATTAATCACAATTAACCATGCAACTGCTGCTATCAGTATATTGACAACCCTTTTCACAGATTTGTGAATATGACTATGCAAAGTGTTCACCCAATCCACCAACCTGCATGTAGCCACGGTTAAGGCTATAAGACTAGAACGAGACAGGGGTGTTAGGGGAATGAACGCAATGCGCATATCATATAAAAGTAAAGTTTCATACTCTGACATCTGAAAAAAAGGAGCTGGCTTATAGTTGCAGCAATTTTGCAAATTGCTGCTGTTATTAGAAACTGTCAGTGGGAGACAAGGACACGGGAACCGCTTGCACTATAACTAATGAAACAAGTATAAGTAAATATTATAATGCTATTTTCACAGCTAAACTGTGTCTCGTCTAGCCTTCATTTAATGCATGAGTCCTCAAACTCCGGCCCCCCAGATGTTGCTGAACTACAACTCCCATGATTATCTGGCTATCTATGTAATTCAAAGAATCATGGGAGTTGTAGTTCAGCAACATCTGGGAGGCCGGAGTTTGAGGACCCATGATTTAATGCATTTTATAAAAACACCATTTAACCCAAGACATACACATACATCATCACACTGCGAATTTGTCACCAGCTGCAGCTGGTAAATGGAAACATTTACTTAATCCCACTGAGTATTCCTGAATTTCGATTAAATGTGATGTAATGTCAGGATATATACAGTTAATAGAAATAGAGAGTGTAGTTGGGAAAATATATGACAAGTAATATGGCTATGCTGGCATACCTAAAGCAACAGCACCATGAATAGTTAACCCATTAATAACTAGGGTTCTTAGTGTTACAGTAATTAAAGAAAACGTTCAAGCATCACTACGTATACCGGAGAGGTGGAAATTTCAAAGTACGAGCTTCCATTAGCTCTCCTGAGCTAAACCCTACAGTGCAGGACCAGCTCATTGCCTGAGACCATCAACTGATCACTCTCAGCCAAGAAACTAAGCCCTGAGCCACTGGGTTTTGTCAGACACAGAGCTGCTGGCTCTCCTGCTGCTATAATGGAAGTGGGAAGTGGGGCCCAGACAAGCTGAACTTTTCTAAAACGGAATTGAGCAGTGAGACTGTAGGGTCATGATCTATACACTAAAACAGCTTCATTAAGCTAAAGTTGTTTTGGTGACTGTAGTGTCCCTTTAGCCCCTTAAGGACCAAACTTCTGGAATAAAAGGGAATCATGACATGTCACACGTCATGTGTCCTTAAGGGGTTAAAGCCATATTTTACTCCAAAGCCGAGACTTGAAACACTGCTGCCTTTGTAACAGCTCTGCACTCCATGAGTGTAATAACTAAATAGATGTTATTAATATTGATGTATTGTATCATTTGCATCCAACCTTGTATCTGTGCTTGCTGGAAAGATTTTCTGCTATATAGTATATAACTTTCTGGCGAAACATATCAGAATTTGTTCTTTTGGATCTTTGACAAAGTTATAAGAAACTTTATTTTGTGATTTGTTTGCTGCTTACTCTTACACTAAGCACTGTATCATACTATATTTTGTGTGTTTCTGTTATATTATCTCTGAAAATAAAGAAAAAATACTAAACCAAAAAATATACTTGTTTTGGTGAGTTTTGATCATATTATTTGCAACATACACTGACCATCTAAAACATAAAAAAAAACCTAGTGCATCCAGCTGTCATCTCCCCCTAAGGTAATCAATGTACACTCACCTGACCATCCACGTGATCTAAAAGATAACGTAATTCATCAGACCAGGCAATCTACTTCCATTGCTCCATGGTCACCAGTTCTGATGCTCACATGCCCATTGAAGGAGCTTTTGGCTGTGGACAGGGGTCATCATGGAGAGTCTGATCAGTCTGCTGCTACACAGCCCCATACTCAGCAAATTGCGATGCACTGTTTTCTGACGCCCTCTTATCATTGCCAGCACTACATTTTTCAGTAATTTTAGCTACAGTAGCTCTTTTGTGTGATCAGACCAGACAGGCTAGTCTTCATTCCCCACATGCATCACTGAGCATTGGGCGCCCATGACCCTGACGCTGATTCACCGTCCTTTCACCACATTTCGTATTTACAAACCATTGCATACCGGAACACCCCACAAGACTTGCAGTTTGGGAGATGCTCTGATCTGGTCATCTAGCAATCACTGTTGTGATCAAAGTCACCATTTTCCTGCTTCTAACACATGAAATTCAAAAACTGCCTGTTTACTTGCTGTCTCATATATCCCACCCCCTGACAGGAGCTATTGTAAAAATATAATCAATGTTATTCACTTCACCTGTCAGTGGTTTTAATGTTGTGACTGATCAGTGTTTTTGTCCTTTATAAACAGATAACAATAATTACACTTGCTGCAGATGCCGGTGGATGTCTTTCCTATATTCTGGAATATGTTATGAATCAACATAAGGTTTGCGTTATAGCAAAATGACATTGTTAATATATACCATTCAATAGACACTCCAGAGTATAATTTTTAAGGCATGGGATATGGAGTATCCAACTCACAGCCTTAATTGCACGTGACTACTCATCTGTGGCTGTGTCTTTGGGTATAATATTTTGTGTGTATGTAAATATATATATATATATATATATATATATATACATTCATTTAAAAACATACTCAAAAATTGTTACATGTGTTGCGATTAGGTTTTCCTAATTGGAATTAACTGATTAAAGGAAAATGAGTTTTTATAACGTGCCAGGTGCCCCCATTATGTTCCATCATTGAGCACTGTATTGACTTACAATGCCAGAATGCCATATAAGAACCTGTCATACATGAGATCACTAATTGCCAGTAAGTATAACAGTTACAAACTTAGCTTAGCTTCTTCAACAAAATCCATTTATTTTGTTTCCCTGCCTGTCTCTAAAAGGTTGCCAAAAATAAGTTTTACTCAAACCACATGTTTATGCGCTCATTATCTACTGCAATGGCTGCTGCCAGCATTTTCTTTATATTTTCACATAAAGCATACATAGCTACAAAAAAAGGCCTGCCTGATACAAGATATGAGATCAAAACAGTGGAGGACACTTACCTTGACACAACCTGGCATACATATATAAAAAGAACAACACTGTAAAAATGGAGACTGAACTTTAGTGCATCTAGAAATGATGTAGCTCATAAAACAGAGAAACAAAACCAAATGAAACACTGAAATAAAAATCAGAATAAATACAATTAAAAAAAAATAGATAAAAGTTGAAAACTCAGGCTATTTGTCTGCGTCTACAGTTATTTTTAATTTTACAATTCTTTATTTTGGCTTGCCGGCAGACAGTAATCACAATTCACAGTACATTGCGTGTACAGTATGGTCGCAGAATGCGTCTTACAAGCATTATTGCATTTAAAGAGATCTCAGAGGTCTGTGTCAGGATTACTAATTGATTCGGCACGCAGAATTGTATCACACCTAGGACTAAGGATCACGTCTAACCGGACCTTAGAATGGCCGGGCTTAACGTATCCAAGAATAGTCAAAATACTTGCCAAGGTCAGGGCTACAGAATCGGCCTCAACAATGAGAAAAAGCCAAAAGTCAAGGATACCAGAAATCAGGGAAGTCACAAAGAAGCCAAAGTCAAATACCCAAAAAATCAAGATCAGGAACGCACTCTCGGATTACCATCAGGCAGAAACCACGACAGGGCAATGAGAGAATGTAAAAATTAGTTAAATGACCCTCTTGTTTATCTGATTGGCCTTTGACCCCAAAACGTGCATGCGCGTGACGTCACACGCAAGCCAACGTCATCATCAACATGGGCGGCTATGGGGCTATAAAGTGGCATAGATCCGGAGCGGCCAGCGGCCCTAGACATGCTGAGTTTATTAGGTATCCGGGCGCATGGTTGCAGATGGGCACAACTATTCCTGTCAGGACGGTAAATACCATCATAAACATTTCTTTTTTTTTTTTTAAACATTCTTTATTTATTTTCACTTTTTCAGAAGCATTTTGCAACCATGGTGCATACATTTGTCTTATGATATAACATGTTTGACATTGTTATGTAAGTAGCCAGTTTGTCTAGCTAGTTTCCAGCTTTGCTGTTGCATTAGTTGGATGTTGATAGGTCGCACAATGGTAAATCCATATACCACGAAACTTAAATACCGACATAAAAACATACAAAAATACAAAAATATACAATCAAGTATAAACATAGTCAACCTTTGGTCTCAGTGGTTGGGTGTTATGCTCGCGGGAGTTCTGCTATCGCCCTCCTTGTAGCCAGAGCTGTTCTGTTTGATAGTTTGTTTTGGGCTCTGGTTAAAGGTTCCCAGGGTTTGGATAGGAGCCAGATCCATGGGTCTAAGGGTATATCTGTGTGGAGTAAGCTGGAGACCAGGCGGGCCACCTCCGCCCAAAGCGGTGCTAGTTTTGGGCATTGCCACCATTGGTGTATGTATGTTCCCCTTTGCCCACACCGCTTCCAGCAGAGGTCCGAGTCGGTCCTACCCATTCGGTATAGTCTTGCGGGGGTTAGATACCATCGTAGTAGAGTTTTATAGGCCTGCTCTTTGTGATTGACACAGATAGAGATAGATGCTGTGGCCTCCCATATGTCCTGCCAGTCAGTCGGGTCTCCCGGTGGCCCCAGGTCCCTCTCCCAAGCCGCCACATATTCCATCGCTCCTGGGGCATGAGTAGAGATGAGCAGGCTATAGTTATCAGTGATCTGGCCCTTACGGGCAGGGTTATGTATGCATGCTCGTTCAAAAGTTGTGCATCTGTTGGTGGCTGCTATCCTATTTTCAGGGAGTTCCAGAAAGCTCTTTAGTTGTATGTATCTGAAAAAGTCATGTGTGTTGTATGGTGAGTGTTGTTGGGGAAGGTCTTTGTATTGCATTAGTTTTCCTCCCTCAAAGAAGTGGCATATTCTATAAAGGTCGTCGTGTTCAGAGTGTGCGAAATCTTTTGGGTTCATTCCTGGGCTAAATGCTTTATTGCGCAGTATGGGTGTCAGTGGTGATGGGTTGTTGATGATAGGGAATTTTTGGGTAAGCTTATCCCAGGTGCTGATAGAATTAGCTAATGTCGGGGGTATGGGCGGTGGCATGGGCTGGGAGTTCCGTGGGACCCATATGTACAATGAGGGGAGGTCGAGCCCAATATGTCGTGTTCTAAGTCCACCCAGTGCTTCGTCCCCGGTGGGGTGTGTAGATGTTGTATCTGTGTGGCTTGCGTCGCGTGGTAATAGTGTTGTAAGTGGGGTAGGCCCAGGCCTCCCGTCCTGTTGGGGATGTACATGGTCGCCATTTTCACTCTCGGTCGTTTATTCGACCAGATGAATTTGTCGATGTGCGACTATAAGTATTTGAAGTCCGAGGTGGGTACGGGGATGGGGAGGGTTTGAAAAAAATAGAGCAGTCTTGGTAGAAGATTCATCTTTACCGAGGGTAGGCGTCCCAGCCACGACAAAGACAAGTCCCTCCATCTCTGCAGGTCTTCTGTGATTTTCTGGATCAGCGGTGAGTAGTTCAGTGCGTATGTGCGCTGTAGTTCCGCTGGTAGGGTGATCCCTAGGTACGATATGTGTGAGGCCTTATAATTGAAAGCATATGTGGTCCGTAGTGTCTGTCTTTGATTGTCTGGTATTGTCAGCATGAGTGCTTCAGTTTTATCGAAATTTAGTTTGTATCCCGTCTATGAGTTTGAGTAGTCGTCTATGAGTTTGAGGAGAGGTGGGAGTGCGTTCTGCGGATCTGTGAGTGACAGCATCAGGTCATCGGCGTATGCCGCAGCCTTGTATGTTTGTGTGCGGATTTTGATGCCTGTGATCTGGGGAGTGGTGCGGATAAGGTGCAGTAGCGGTTCAAGTGAGAGGGCGAAAACATTTCTATGTGCGGATGAATCCGTTACAGTCTGATAGTTTCAAATCTTGGACACACCACGCGGTCAGAAGGTGCTGAGATCGCCGACTTCAGTTAGGAAAGCAGAGTGACCCAGCAGGGACCGGAATAACCCCCACCGGTCCAAAGGTGGGGTAATGGGTGGCGGATCATTAGCTGTGATGAGGGTGCTCAGTGCTAGGAGGTCAACTGCCTCTCCCAGTCTTCTACACACCGGCTACAGTAGGCCTCAGATCCGTGTGCTGGTAAGTGCTGCAGCTGGTCACTTCGAGCCGGGCGTCAAACATTATGTGTAGGGTTTAAGTTTGCTGCATGTAGTTTTGAGCCACGTTAGCAGGGAAAGCATCAAAAATCATGCTTGAGCTGGTAGGAGCCACAGTAAAACACGTTTGGCCATCTTGGATGCCTGTCCCCCTTACACAGGGATGTATTTACCACAAGGCAAACAATGCATTTGCCTAGGGCGGCACTTTCAGGGGGGGCGCCAAAAAATGCCACCCCAAGCTCCCAGACAAATGCCTTGCTTGCCTTGTGTTCTGGGGCTGTCCACCTTACTGTGAGTGAGTGAGTGAGTGAGTGAGTGAGTGAATAAGTGAGTGAGTGAGTGTAGCTATCAGTGTGTGTCTGTGAGTAAGTGAGTGAAAGTGTGTGTGTGTCTTTCAGTGAGAATGGGTGTGCCTGTGAGTGTGTGTCAGTGTGTGTATGTCATTTTATGTGTATCTGAGAGTGTGTGCCTGTCAGTGAGTAGGTGTGTCAGTGTGTGTCTGTCAGTGAAAGTATGTGTTGGTTAAACAGTGTTTGCTTATGACTGTATGTGTGTGCCAATGACTGTGTATCTGTCAGTGAGTGTATATCAGTGCATGTATCAATGAGGGCATGTGTCTTTCAGTTAAAAAAGTTGGCTTGACACGAGTTGTGGGGTCAAATTTAGATTTTAGGGTTGCCCGAATTTAGTCGTGCCTAGGGCAGCACAAATCCAAAATACACCACTGCCCTTACAACCAATTCTTGTGACCTGAAAAACACAACTGTTAAAAACACTCTGAAAGTGTCTTCTTTTACTGAAGTTACCGTTGATGTGATTCTGTTTTTGTGGTCATCCAGATCAGTCGCTAATGGTGGCACAAAAAACACGTTCTTTAACCCCATAAGGACCAAACTTCTGGAATAAAAGGGAATCATGACATGTCACACATGACGTGTGTCCTTAAGGGGTTAAAGTATCCCCACATGAAAAAGTCACAGGGGGTAATATCTGGAGATCTTGGGGGCCAAGAGTGGAGCACTAACATTGAGGCAGTGTGTCAGTTAAAAAATGTTGAACCTGCAGGGCTCAATGTGGCGGTGCTCTGTCTTGCTGAAAAAGGAAGTAATTGGAATTTTCATTAAGTAGTGGAAAGTAGCCGGTTTTTCAGCATTTCGAGATACGTTTGACCCGTAACTGTTTTCCTCAAAAAAGAAAAGGCCATAAACCTTTTTTTAGAAACAGCACAAATACGATCACTTTGGGGAATTATGCTCATTCTCTGCAATTTGTGTGGATTCTATAATCCCCATATGCGCACATTGTGACTGTTAACTTTACCGCTTACATGAAAAGTTGCTTCATCGCTAAAAATCAAACGTGGTAAGAAGCTGTCGTCCTCCATGTTCTGTAACATTGCCTTACTAAATTCTAGATGCTTTCTTTTGTCACCTGCACGAAGAGCCTCTACTAAATGCAAGTGGTATGGCCTCATAATTAAACGTTGCCTTAACACACGACAGACAGTCTTGTGAGAGATCACAAGTTCTCAGCTGGCAAGTAGCAGACGACTTGTGTGGGCTACGCTGAAAACGCTATTAAATTCTTCTCACAATTTCCTCTGAAGTGCATGGTCTCTCTGTGCTCTTCCCCTTACATAAACAGCCTGTTTCCTCAAATTGTTGGTACTAGCGACGAATACTCTTTGGCATTGGCGGATCAATGGCAAAATTCAGTTGAAACGCATGTTGCACCGCAATTACAGATTCAATCTCGCTGAACTGCAGAACGCAAAATCTGATCTGACATAGCTACAAAGAGATTGAGAGGATCTGTACATGAATATATAGTATTGTAAATTTTCAGCCAGGATTGGAATACTTTAATTGCCCCAGAAAAGTGGAATTTCTGCAATCCATTCTCCTTTTCACAAGTCCAAGCTTAGAACCAGAGCTGAACCAAAAAGGGTATATAGTCTCTGATGAAACCTTAAAATATAAAATATTTGAGAGCCAATCTGGATTTGCAGTGGATTGCCATTTCCTTACCAATAGCCTTTTTGGGACAGAAATACTGGCACTTCAATAGTACGGTGAGTATTATGTTTTTCTATTTTTTTTATTTTGTCTGTTTGTCTATTTGTTTGTGGTGTAAGTTGTTTATAATAGACTAGATGGGCCGAATGTTTCTTATCTGCCGTCACATCTACTTTTTCCCCCGTTTTATTTGTATTAACTAGTATAATGTTATATGCACTTGATAACTCACAGACACTGCCAAGCAGAGAAACAGGACTTCTTTCTTTACTTAAGAACACAAGATCAGATGTATACAAAAGAGAATATCTCAGCAATAGAAAACATGGACAACAGTTTTTATAATGCTGCCACCTGCTGTTAGGCTGACTACATAACACCAATACATACATTTGTATGCAGCATTGACTATATTTTGTTCATAATAAATGTTCCTTCATTGAATTTTGTGTTAATCTGGTATATGAATCACATTACCAAGAGAATAATAATAGTGCTGTTGTTTCATAGATATTTTTGCTAAATTGTGTTTTGTGGACATTAATATAGATTGGTTGGGGTAACCTAGGGCTCCCAACTTTAAAATTTCCCTAGTGGTTGTCTCTTTTATGCAAGAATATGTGTTGGTGGTGTTAAGAAGGATTTTTCTATAATTATTTCAAGTCTAGTGAACTGTAACCATTTCACCCACTGAAGTAAGTCACATACTTGCCTTGAGTGGCCTGGTTCATGACAAAGTCTATGAACAAGATACTACTAATGAATGAGATACAATTTACAAACTAGAAATTGTTCATGAATGAGATCCTGCTTATGAACGAGATACAGCAAATGAATGAGATATCATACTGCTAATTCATTATATACAGCTAATAAGTTAGATACTGCTCATGAATGACATACAGCATATAAGCAGGATACTGAATTAGATACAGCTAATCAATGGAACACTGCTAATGAATGAGCTAACTGTGAGATGCAGCTAATGAATGAAATCCAGTTTATCAACATGACATTGCTAATGAATGAGATATGGTAATGGTGAGAAGCAGTTAATGAATGAGATAAAGCTAATTAATGTGACATAGCTATTGAATGAGCTGCTACTAATGAATGAGATACTGTCATAAAAAGCCTTCTACCTTTTACACTTTTTTTTATCTTTTATATTTCAACATTGCTGCTTTCTTTTAGAGGGGAGTAGTATAATGTAATTTACTTGCTGTTTTATCTCTGATAATCCTTGTTTTTCTATTGTCAGTGATCCAGTTTAAACATTAGTAATGACTCAAAAACAAGCATTAGTAAATTAACTGCTTACAACATACAGCGTATTGTGTCAGATCTTTATTACTGTTTCCCTAGAGCACTCAAAGAACATCTTAAAACAAAAACAAAAAATGTTCTCCAGCATAACAAGGAGTACCACTTACACCATAGCGTCTTTTCATTATAATGTTCAGAACAAGACCACCCAGAACTGCTCAGATATACAAGAACTTTGTTCATATAATGGGAAAATGCCAAGAGCAAAATAATTTTCAATGTGACTGAATAATTTTATTTTTATTTATTTTTTTAGTATGCATCCATTTATTCTGGCCAGATCAAAATATTTCACACATGTTAAAACCCACATTTTTTCTGGCTGTGGTAGTGAGACTGCAGAATAACAGATACGATTCTCTTGCTGTTTATTGGAACACAGCTACACTGAACAAAATTATAAACACAACGTCATGAGCTGAACTCAAATATCCAAGATTTTTCCTATGTACACAAAAGGCCTATTTCTCTCAAATATTGTTCACAAATCTGTCTAAATCTGTCTTAGTGAGCTCTTCTCCTTTGCCGAGATAATCCATCCACCTCACAGGTGTGGCATATGAAGATGCTGATTAGACAGCATGATTATTGCAAAAGTGTGCCTTAGGCTGGCCACAATAAAAGGCCACTCTAAAATGTGCAGTTTTATCACACAGTGGGCAAATGCTCCCATTCGATGGCATCTGGCACTTTGGAGAGGTGTCTTCACAGATGAATCCCGGTTTTCACTGTACAGGGAAGATTGCAGACAGCATGTATGGCATTGTGTGAGTGAGGAATTGCTGATGTCAACGTTGTGGATCAAGTAGCCCATGGTGGCTGTGGGGTTATGGTGTGGGCAGGCGTATGTTATGGACAACGAACACAGGGGCATTTTATTTTATGGCATTTTGAATGCACAGACGAGATACTGTGACGAGATCCTGAGGCCCATTGTTGTGCCATTCATCCACAACCATCCCCTCATGTTGCAGCATGATAATGCATGGCCCCATGTTGCAAAGATCTGTACACAATTCCTTAAAGCTGAAAACTTCCCAGTTCTTGCATGGCCAGCATACTCACCAGACATGTCACCCACTGAGCATGTTTGGGATGCTCTGGATCTGAGTATACAACAGCGTATTCCAGGTACTGCCAATATCCAGCAACTTCGCACAGCCATTGAAGAGGAGTGGACCAATATTCCACAGGCCACAATCAACAACCTGATCAACTATGTGTGAAGATGATGTGTTGCACTGCATGAGGCAAATGGTGGTGACACCAGATACTGACTGGTTTTCACCCCCCTGCCCCACCCCCCGGTTTCCCCAATACAGTAAAACTGCACATTTTAGAGTGGCCTTTTATTGTGGCCAGCCTAAGGCACACCTGTGCAATAATCATGCTGTCTAATCAACATTTTGATATGCCACACCTGTGAGGTAGATGGATTATCTCGGCAAAGGAGAAGTGCTCACTAACACAGATTTAGACAGGTTTATAAACAATCTTTGAGAGAAATAGGCCTTTTGTGAAAGTCTTAGATCTTTGAGTTCAGCTCATGAAAAATGGGGGCAAAAACCAAAGTGTTGCGTTTATAATTTTGTTCAGTGTATATGAATTCTTAGACAAAAAGAGAGCAAGAGACTTGGAGGGTTGTATTAATGATTTACTATAGGTAAAAGACAACTGTAATCTCAAACATGCTTTTTTAAATTAATTAATTAATTTAATTTACATTTTTTATTTTTGCAGTTTATAGATTGAGTACAGGCAAGCCAGAGGTACCCCAATGTCATTTCTCAAGCATAGCATGACATGTAACAATTGGGGTATTTCGAAAAGACTTGCACTATTTCATAGAATATTAGAAACAAGATAAACATCAAGCTAATCAATCATGTCTGACTTCAAGGGTAAACGAAGGAGATTCATAATGTTGGCTATTACAGTAAAATGAGCCAGGTATGTTCATCATATTTTGATAACCTTTGTAGCCAGGCAGACATGGTGAGGGAACAAAATGTACGTTAGGTAAACATGTTAGTAAGATTGCTGTTAGTGCCACCCTGAGTGCAGTGTCGGTAGAAAGATGTACTGCTGTAATATTAGACAGTGTGTGGAGAGGCGACAGAAAGGAGAGCAAATCATAAGAAAAAGCATAATAAAGGCATAATACGCAAGGCTTGGTGCATGACATGTTAAACACAATCATTGCTTCTCTGGTTGTTAAGGAGAGAATACGTCCAGGTATCAGTACCAGAAACTAACTTAGTCTATTCCTCTTGGTGGCAGGGTTGCATTGCTGCTTGGGTCGGTGACACTCAGGAGCCTGGTGTCTCCTCGGTCCCAGGCCTGTAGGAGGGCCAGCATCTGTAAGCCACAGACTTGGGTTCGTTGAGGGACCAAGTCTATCCCCATCACAGAGGGGGCAATGGTGGTGCAGGTTTTTGTCTGCTTGTGTGCTGTTCTTCACCCGTGTGGATGATGCCTGGAGGTCTTACCTTGTGTGGCTCTCTGCTGGGTGAACGAAGGTAAGGTCGCGGGAGTTTCAGTTCTTGTTTTATGATCTGAGGAGGCTTCACCAGTGCCATGTTCTCTTGTTTCCCTTCCCGGCACGAGCTGTGGGTAGTGGTGTCCTGTAGACGAGCTTGTAACTTGAGCCAGGAGGCCTGGAATATTTGATCCAGCTGCCTCAGTGTGTAGGCATAAGTGTCGCTGGTTGCCCCTTTGGTTACAGTCGTGCCATGTGCATTTTTGCAGGCTGCGTCCGCCATCTTGGGATTTTGAGCCGCACTGTGTGTTTTGCTCTGTGGACTAGGAAGGCAACGCTGGTGTAGCTGGCTGCTCTCCAGGGGGGACCGGGATATCCCCCACCGGTCCAGAGGGGGGGAGGGGGTTTGAAAATCGCGTGCAGGGCCGCCATCAGGGGGTGACTACCATAACGGTTGTCATGGGCCCAGCGCCCTGGGTGGCCCACACTCTAAGGGCCACCCGATGGGCCCTATATCTTCAGGGGCCCGGTCAGCGCTGTGGCCGTGGTATAGCGCAACCGGGCCCCTTTAAAAAAAAAAAAAAGCAGCCGCAAGTGCTGCTGGGAGGAAGTGGTCACTTCCTCCCAGCTCACTCCGCGCGGGAGGAGCGAGCGCGCCAGTGAAGAGGGAGAGCCAGGCAGTGAAGAGGGAGCCGCGCCGACTCCCATCAGCCCCAGCCACCCTCCTGCAAAGAAAAGGTAAGAGACAGGAGGGTGGCTGGTAAATGAGCTGTGTGTGTGTGTCTGTATGTCTGTCTGTATGTATGTCTATATATGTCTGTATGTCTGTCTGTCTGTATGCATGTATGTGTATGTATGTATGTCTGTATGTCTGTCTGTCTGTATGCATGTATGTGTATGTATGTATGTCTATGTATGTCTGTCTGTCTGCCTGTCTGTATGCATGCCTGCCTGTCTGTATGCATGCCTGCCTGCCTGCCTGCCTGTCTGCCTGCCTGTCTGTATGCATGCCTGTCTGTCTGTCTGTATGCATGTCTGTCTGTCTGTCTGTATGCATGCATGCATGCCTGTCTGTCTGTATGCATGCATGTCTGTCTGTCTGTATGCATGCATGCATGCCTGTCTGTCTGTATGCATGCATGCCTGTCTGTCTGTCTGCATGCATGTCTGTCTGTCTGTCTGTCTGCCTGTCTGTCTGTCTGTCTGCATGCCTGTCTGTCTGTCTGTCTGTATGCATGCCTGTCTGTCTGTCTGTCTGTCTGTATGCATGCCTGTCTGTATGTCTGTCTGTCTGTCTGTATGCATGCCTGTGCGTCTGTCTGTCTGTCTGTGTATGTATGTCTGTTTGTATGCATGTGTATGTATGGCTGTGTATGTATGTATGTCTGTATGCATGCATGTATGTCTGTATGCATGCATGTCTGTATGCATGTATGTCTGTCTGTATGTCTGTTTGTCTGCATGCATGCATGTCTTTGTATGTATGTCTGTCTGTGTGTGTGTGTGTATGTCTGTATGTCTGTCTGTATGTCTATGTATGTCTGTCTGTATGTCTATGTATGTCTGTCTGTCTGTATGCATGTATGTCTTTGTATGTATGTCTGTCTGTGTATGTCTGTATGTCTGTCTGTACGTCTATATATATATGTCTGTATGTATGCATATGTCTGTGTATATATGTCTGTCTGTATATGTATGTATGTATGTCTATGTATGTATGTATGTCTATGTATGTCTGTCTGTATGCATGCATGTCTGTATGTCTGTGTGTATGTCTATGTATGTCTGTGTGTATGTCTATGTATGTCTGTCTGTCTGTATGCATGCATGTATGTCTATGTATGTCTGTCTGTATGTATGTATGTATGTCTGTATGTCTGTCTGTCTGTATGCATGCGTGTATGTATGTATGTCTGTATGTATGTCAATGTATGTTTGTCTGTATGTCTATGTATGTATGTCTGTCTGTATGTCTCTGTCTGTATGTATGCATGTTTGTCTGTGTATGTATGTCTGTCTGTATATGTATGTCTGTATGCATGTCTGTATGTATGCATGTATGTCTATGTATGTATGTCTGTATGGATGCATGTCTGTGTGTATGTCTATGTTTGTATGTCTGTCTGACTGTATGCGTGCATGTATGACTATGTATGTATGTCTGTGTATGTATGTATGTATGTCTGTATGTATGTGTATGTCTGTCTGCATGTATGTCTGTCTGTATGTATGTCTATGTATGTATATATGTATGTCTGTTTGTCATTATATATGTATGTCTGTATGTCAGTCTGAATGTATGTCTGCATATCATTATGAACGTATGTATGTGTGTATGGATGTCTGTATGCATGTATGTCTGTCAGTATGTCTGTATATATGCATGTATGTCAGTCTGAATGTATGTATGTCTGTATGCCATTATGAATGTATGTCTGTGTATGTCTGTATGCCATTATGAATGTATGTGTGTATGGATGTCAGTGTCTGTATGTATGAATGTATGTGTGTATGTATGTATGTCAGCGTCTGTATGTATGTATGTATGTGTCTTTATGTCCTCATGCATGTGTGTCTGTATGTATGTTAGTATGTGTCTGTCTGTCACTATGTATGCCTGTGTGTATGTCTCAGTATGTGTGTGTCAGTATGTATGCCTGTATGCGTGTATGCCTGTTTCAGTATGTGTGTCTGTTAGTATGTATCTGTGTCCTTTTGTATCAGTGTGTGTGTGTGTATTCCTGTGGGCGGTATTTGGAGGCAGACCCAGTGGGCGGTATTTGGAGGTGGGCCCCAGGCGGCCCAGACCCTGAGCTGAGTTAGGGGCCCCAAAATTTCTGGTGGCGGCCCTGGTCGCGTGTATAGTCGCTTAGTTCAGCGGGAGGAAAGCGGCCATTTCTCCCCCGTTCTGACTCCAGTAGGCCTCAACCTGCTGCAGTTCTCGATGCCTGAGAGCGTCGCTAAAGGTACTCACAAGTAGATTAGGGTGCCCCTAGCATGGAAGTCAACGTGAGCAGAGGATTCTGAGTTGTCAGCCCGGGATTTCACTGGGTAAGTGGCATTTTCATGGCAAAGAACTCTCTGAGGATCTGAAAAAAAGAATTGTTGCTCTACATAAAGATGACCTAGGCTATAAGAAGATTGCCAAGACCCTGAAACTGAGCTGCAGCACAGTGGGTAAGACCATACAGCGGTTTCACAGGACAGGTTCCACTCAGAACCGGCCTCACCATGGTCTACCAAAGAAGCTGGGTGCACATGCTCAGCGTCATATCCAGAGGTTGTCTTTGGGAAATAGGCGTATGAGTGCTGCCAGAATTGTTGCAGAGGTTGAAGGGGTGGGGGTCAGCCTGTCAGTGCTCAGACCATATGCCGCACACTGCATCAAATTGGTCTGCATGGCTGTTGTCCCAGAATTAAGCTTCTTCTAAAGATGATGCACAAGAAAGCCCGCAAACAGTTTGCTGAAGACAAGCAGACTAAGGACATGGATTACTGGAACCATGACCTGTGGTCTGATGAAAAGAAAAACTTATTTGATTCAGATGGTGTCAAGCGTGTGTGGCAGCAACCAGGTGAGGAGTACAAAGACAAGTGTGTCTTACCTACAGTCAAGCATGGTGGTGGGACTGTCATGGTCTGGGCCTGCACGAGTGCTGCCGGCACTGGGGAGCTACAGTTCATTGAGGGAACCATGAATGCCAACATGTATTGTGACATTATGAAGCAGACCATGATCCCCTCCCTCCAAAGACTGGGCCGCAGGGCAATATTCTAACATGATAACAACGCCAAACACACTTCCAAGACGACCACTGCCTTGCTAAAGAAGCTGAAGGTAAAGGTGATGGACTGGCCAATCATGTCTCTGGACCTAAACCTTATTGAGCATCTGTGGGGCATCCTCAAACAGAAGGTGGGGGAGTGCAAAGTCTCTAATATCCACCAGCTCCGTGATGTCATCATAGAGGAGTGAAAGAGTACCCCAGTGGCAACCTGTGATGTTCTGGTGAACTCCATGCCCATGAGGGTTAAGGCAGTGCTGAAAACTAATGGTGGCCACACAAAATATTGATGCTTTGGGCAAAATTTGGACATTTCCACTTAGTGGTGTACTCACTTTTGTTGCCAACGATTTAGACATTAATTGCCGTGTGTTGAGTTATTTTGAGGGGACAGCATATTTACACTGTTATACAGGCTGTACACTGTCATATTCACTGAAAACTTTTACCTTTCAGTCAATTAGTTCCAGTAGCAATTCCTGTTTTCCGCCTCTAGTGGCCTCACTAGTCACTAGTCAACCAAAAACACTTTCACTTGAATAGCATGATCATCTAAACATGCTATAAGAGGCCACACCCAACTTCAAAGGGTGCCTTTACATTGATTGATGTTTGTGCCCTGAAGTGGACAAGACTTCTTATCCTGGCTCCTACTCCGAAATCCTGATACTATCTGAACCATCCTAATTCATCCTTTTCAACTTGCCTCACTTACTGAACACTGCTTAACCAACCTGAAGATCCTGATTGTCTATTCCTACCAGCTTTAGTCAATAATGGATTTTGTTTCACTATTGCTTCGTTCCTACAAATAACCGGTAACTATTTAACCAATTTGGATATCCTGATCTTCTGTTCCTACCAACTTTATTCAAATACTGGACTTTGATTTATTATCGAAAAAGCCTGCTGTAGAATCTCCAAGCTAAAGAGTAGGGATGTGCATGGGCATTTCCGAAATTCGGGACTTCGGCAATTTGGCACTTCGGCACTTCGGTTCAGCACTTCTGAAATTCAGGACTTCAGCAGTCTGAAATTCGGGACTTTGGCGCTTTGGGAATTCCCTAAGTTTAACCCTAACCCCAGCCCTACCCCCAACCTAACCCCAACCCCACTCTACCCCCAAACCTAACCCCAACCCTACCCCTAACTCTACCCCTCTGGTGTGGTAGGGTTAGGGGTAGGGTTGGGATTAGGTTTGGGGGTAGGGGTAGGGTTAGATTCCTGTCATCATTCCCTTAATTTTTCCTCCCTCTCCTGTTTTGCCATTTTTCAGAAATCAGAAGCACTACGGCACTACCGAAATTCGGCACTTCGGCAATTCGGTTCAGCACTTCGAAATTTGGCAGTTCAGCAATTCAGACATTCGGAAGCATCCGAATGTCTGAATTGCCGAAATTCGTAAGAATTTAAATTCGGACCAAAATGAATTGCACATGTCTACTAAAGAGACTGATCCTCTAAACGTCAAACTTATCAGTGTTACTTGTTCCTTTATACTGTTGTTTAGTTGTATATAATTGTCATGTAACCTATAATTTCTATTATAGGTTTTCCTTCTCTTCTCCTTCATACTCCCCTATAATTTGGTTTATAGGTTCTCCTTTGTACTCACCTATAATTTCGTTTATAGGTTCAACTTCTACTTCTCTCCCACAGCTTGTATCCTGATAACCTGCTTAAGGCATATTGCCTAAACCTCTGTTTCTGTCTTTCCTTATATTACCTATAATTTTGTCTATCGGTTCTCCTCATACTCACCTTTAATTTTGTTTATAGGTTCTACTTCTATTTATCTCTTACCACCTGTATCCTGATAACCTGCTTAGGGCGTATTGTCTAAACCTAAGTTTCTATTATCTCCTTTCATCTGTATTGTTTCCTTTTCCCTTAAGTTCTTCTGCTCTCATTATTTTCTTGTCAAATAATGTCTAAAGTTCAAAATAAAGAACATAAAGTTAACCCTGTCATAAGTTTCTTGTCTGACCCGATGCAAAACCCGACATACACTTACGACTTTACATTGTAGCAGAGTGTAATTTCTTCAGTGTTGTCACATGAAAAGATATAATGAAATATTTACAAAAAATATGAGGGGTGTACTCACTTTCGTGAGATATTGTATATTTTAAATGAAGTATATTTAAAAAAAATGAGAACTGCTCCATCTCTTTAGTATATGACAGGATCCTTCAGCCACATACATGCACCTTGGGTCAGACAGTGTTTGAAAACCAACTGTTAGTCTCTATGGTCTTCCCTCTTGTGTGCAGGGAGTGAAAATATAGATACTATAAGTTTCCAAGCACTGTTTAACCTAGGGTACATGTATATGGCTGAAGGATCCTGTCATATACTAAAGGGAATTTCATGTTTGTTTTTTTCATAGACTTCATTTAAAAAAAAAATCTATTTCCTTTCAAAACTTGATGAATGGATTATTATATTAAAAAGATAGTTTTGAGGTGACAGTTGTCCTTTAAAGTGGCTCTGTATCCACCTTGTCACTTTTAAATATTCCATAAAAATAAGATATAAAATAATACTGACTGTGTTAAGATTTCGCCCTCCTATATCTGTTAAAGCAGCTATTATTATATGATAAATAAGATATTGGTCCTTTGGGAGGTTATTGGGGAAATTATGCAGTAAAAAAACAATCTGGCACAAGGGAGATGCCAGTACTAGATGTAATAAATCCTGCAATCGCTTTCCAAAAAACTGTTAATTTGAGTTAGGCCCACCAAATATGCACCATAGTGTCAGTGAAAACAACAAAGTGCTCTGTGCTTAAAGGCGCTTAGACAAATAGAAAAGTGCAAAGTGATAGCAGCATCCAGACAAACATAGGGACACCCCACCCTACTATAACAGAATATACAATTAATTAGTAAATGGTAAGGAAAGGGCGCAGTGCTAAAATTAGTGTTACACTTACCCCATGAGGTTAAAAAATGACAACACTGGAAAGATAAACAAAAAACACATATAGTTTAACACCGTTGGTAATTAGTCAGTGGACTAATATAAAAAGAATCCACTCACATGTGTAAGAGCCCAGTATGGATAGGCTCAAATCACTTCAGCTTTAGTGCACTCTGGTGACACTCATCCTTTTCTTTTGGAGTATAGGTGGGCAATATTCTCATGTAGTGGGAGACAAAAAGAGGGGAGACAGGGGGCAAAGCCAACCCTAGTGCATTAAACTAACAGTCACAGATTACAACTGTAGTGCACAGTTTGCTTCTCACCTTTCAAGGTGCCTGGACCTGGCCCCTGCTATATAGATAGATGTATCAATTAAGGGAGATAGAACCCTTCTTTACTCAGCAGCAGCAATAGCAGATGATCCACAGGACACTGTTCCAAACAGTATAACGAAAATGTATTAAATTAAACATACCTAAGGAACATCCAAATGGTTCACACAGAGACGCGTTTCACCAGTCACAGCCCGGGTTTATCAATCGGTATTATGTTGCTTCTGATCTATGTTTAAATATGTGGGGAAATAAAGGGAAGGATAGGCACACTAGAATCTAGCCATAAATATACTGAGCCCCAAATAGTGAACTAATAGGTAATGCTTTCCCTTAACTAGGTGTATGGTTGATCCGCTAAATATAGAGGCTAGTCATTTCATTTAGTAGTCTAGAGAACTGGAGGAGTATGCCTAAAGAACTTATTGTGACGAGGTATATATTAACACAGGATGGAGAATATGGGGAAGGTATACTAAGGGGTGCGTTCCATATACAACAATGGAGAACTTAGCCGAACCTTAGGAATGTTATAGAGTGGATATACTTAATCCTCAATGTCCCCTAAGTCCACCCCATACAGTGCCTCAAAGTAAACACAGTAGCATAGATTTCGACTAAAGGTGGGTAAAAGTACTTTCCACTGGTCTAGCTTTCAGTCACTGTTTCAGGTATATATTTGCACAGGATAGAAGCTATGGGGCAGATATACTAAGAAGTGCGTTCCATATCCAACAATAGAGATTTTAGCTGAACTTAGTACAAGTCCTCAAAATAACTTCAGTAGCGTAGGTTGCAACTACAGATAAAGATACTCTCCAGTGGTCTAGCTGTCAGGGCAGCCTGTTCTAAAAATCACTAGGTGTAAGCTATATACAGAAAAAGACACACTGGGTTTCTCTAAACTGATCAGCTGACAAACACTGCTTTGAGGCAGCCTATGCTAGATCAACTGAATAACTCCTAAAATGCGTTATTAGATGACAGGTAAAGTAACCTCTGCATATCCCATCAAAAGTGCCCCAGAAAATAAGAAAAGTGCAGTTTAAAAGTAAAAAAGGTTCTCCCATGATCACTAACACCACAGAATGTCCCAATTGCAACGCCAAGCAACATCACTATTACCCAGCTAGACCGCTCACGGCAGAGATGCGAGATTTATACCCGAATCGATCCCTAGCAATATAAAATAATAAAACCCTCAGCTCCTGGGCTATGTTACTTTGAGATGCACTGTAAGACTACCTGTTGACACTAACGGATGCTTTGTCTGAAATCTCTCTTGTTATTTACCTGTATGACCTCTCATGTTCAAGAGCTGTGAATAAATAAAGAATTTTTAAAAAGTAAAAAAGGTGCATCAGCCCAAATGGCTCACTGTGGATAAATGTGTTCCCACAGTGCCATAAACAAATTAGCATAACTGGGCGCGCAGTTATGCTAATTTGTTTATGGCACTGTGGGAACACATATTTATCCACAGTGACCATAGATGGGGTGCGAATCTCGTGGTCTATCGCCGTTACATAGATGATATATTTTCTATGGAAAGGTGACGAACAATCATTATACAGGTTTTTAAGCCATTTAAATTGTAATGATTGGGGCATTACACTAACCAGTAAGTTTAGTAAAACATCAGTGGATTTTTTTAGACCTTAACATTTATGTAGAAGGCAACACCTTGAAAACTTGCACTTTCTTTAAAAAGGTAGACGGAGAAGAGTTACCACTTCTCTCCGTGGCAACCTAAAGAACAATTATTGCGTATTAAACGTAATTGTACTGATGATTTAAAGTTTCAAGAACAAGCAAGCAGAATAATCAATGATTGTAAAGAAAAAAGATACCATGATGAACCATTACAATCAGCATATAATGAAGTAAAAAATAAAGATAGGGAAGAGCTAATTAAATATAAAGATAAAAGTACCAATTTAAATCACCAACACCTTAATTTTATTTGTGACTTTAGCTACAAAACTAGACAATATAAGAATATTATAAATAAATATTGACCAATTTAAAAAAAAAAATGATAGCATTTTAAACAGTATATTCCCTGATAAACCTATAATAACCTATAGGGGGGTGCAAAATCTGCGGAGCAACCTAGTTCATAACCATATACCATTAAAGACGACTAAAAATAGGTTCTTTAAGTAATCAAATGGATTTTATGGTTGTGGCACAAGTGGGGCTTGTAAGAACACCAATAGCAAAAAAATGATGAATTAACAAATTTAATTACCCACAAGATAAGAAGAAAAGTTTTAAGATTAAACAAATGATTACATGTCATTCCACTAAAATAACCTATATGTTAAATTGCCCATGTGGTCTAACACATATAGGCAGAACCTCTAGGGCTCTTCATATTAGAAATCAGGAGCATGTGAGGAACATTGGAAAGGGGTTTGAGAAACAGTGTTTCTCTACATTTTAAACTTTAACACAATAGTGATCCTCTACAAATGCAATTTCTTGGAATTCCAAAAATAACTATGAATTGGAGAGGAAGGGATTTAATTAAAAGCAGAGGTCAAGTTGAGGTGCAATGGATTTTTAATTTAAACAATATGCAACCACATGGACTAAATGATGATATTGAATTATGCCTATTTTTTATAATTCATTTTTTTGAAATCAAGTTTTATGTAATGGACTTTATGTACAGATTTTAATACTGTTATCTATATGATTTTTGCGTAAAATATGGAGAACATCATTTATGACAATGTGGAATTATCTAATTTGCATCTCCATAGAGTTCTTAGAGGAATCCCACCAATTGAAGGGATTATTCTATGTATTTTATTCATATTTTAAATTTTGAATATTTGTGTTTTATTAGTTCTTATCTCACCCCTAACATTTTGACTTATTAATTTATCTTTGCATTTTGTTGGTTATAAGTACAATGTATATAGGTCTGATTGTATAGGGCTATTACAGTGAGGGGAAAAAAGTATTTGATCCCCTGCTGATTTTGAACGTTTGCCATCTGACTAAGAAATGATCAGTCTATAATTTTAATGGTAGGTGTGTTTTAACATTGAGAGACAGAGTAACAAAAAAAAATCCAGAAAAACGCATGTCAAAAAAGTTATAAATTGTACATGACCCCGTCCATCATCCCTTTGATGCGGTGCAGTTGTCCTGTCCCCTTAGCAGAAAAACACCCACAAAGCATAATATTTCCACCTCCATGTTTGATGGTGGGGATGGTGTTCTTGGAGTCATAGGCAGCATTCCTCCTCCTCCAAACACAGCAAGTTGAGTTGATGCCAAAGAGCTTGATTTTGGTCTCATCTAACCATAACACTTTCACCCAGTTCTCCTCTGAATCATTCAGATGTTCATTGGCAAACTTCAGACGGGCCTGTACATGTGCTTTCTTGAGCAGGGAGACCTTGCAGGTGCTGCAGGATTTCAGTCCTTCACTGCGTAGTGTGTTACCAATTGTTTCCTTGGTGACTATGGTCCCAGCTGCCTTGAGATCATTAACAAGATCCTCCCGTGTAGTTCTGGGTTGATTCCTCACCGTTCTCATGATTATTGAAACTCCACGAGGTGAGATCTTGCATGGAGCACCAGACCGAGAGAGACTGACAGTCATATTGTGTTTCTTCCGTTTGAGAATAATCGCACCAACTGTTGTCACCTTCTCACCAAGCTGCTTGGTGATGGTATTGTAGCCCATTCCAGCCTTGTGTAGCCCTACAATCTTCTCCTACTTTACCTTTGTGCTCCTGATTCTTTCTGCTCCTTTACCTTTGTGCTCCTTTTGTCCCTTCTTGCTCCTTGCTGCCCTTTCCAGCTCCTTGCTGACCCTCCCTACTCCTTGCTGACCCTTCCTGCTTCTTGCTGACCCTTCCTGCTCCTTGCTGAGCCTTACTGCTCATTTCTGCTCCTTCTCCTACTTTACCTTCCTGCTCCTTGCTGACCCTTATTGTAGGCTGCCCCACCATCCCTGACTTACCTGATCTTTAGGTTGCCCCCTCCCCATCCCTGACTTACCTGATCTGTAGGCTGTCTCTGCAGTCTGGGAGTTGCTGGCTGCACTCTGTGCTGCTCCCACGCAGATGCAGTCAGGAGAGAGAAGCAGGGATAAGATGTAGCTTCCTATCCCTAATGCTCTCCTCACACAGCGCCACCTACTGGCTGGCGCCGGTATTGCAGTGTATTCTCACACTGAAATAAAAAATAGCAGCCCAAGCTGAAAAATCCAGGGAGGGACAAGGGCCACCCCCTACCACCCTGCGGACGCCCATGTCGGCAAAGGGCAATACTTCCTTTTGTAAAATTAAAATAGATCATCAGAAATTTTCATTCGCAGGGATGTAATTTGGGAAGAGCATATATTGGGTTTGGAGTGATGTTTGTGGCCTCTCATCCTACTCTTACATTCTAGCTTTCCTCCTTTTTACTTAATTGTCTAATCCTGTCTTTTATATTTTTTTCTCTCCTCTCTCTGATCTTTTTTCCCCCTATTTTATATAGCGCACTTCACATTTTTTTGTTACAATGGTATCTTCTCCCATTGAGAGGTTTCTTTCCCTTTATTTTTGCATTGTTTGGTATTCCCCATATTTTTTCCATTTTGCTTACGACTGGCAAGCAGTTATAGTGGGGCACCTCTTTTAACGAAATTATGCCAATAAAAATGCGGATATACTAGATTCCACAGAATTCAAATCCACAATTTGACACAGTCTTGTTTATGTAGTTTTGTCTTTGTTTTCCATTGTTAATCATTTCAAGTTTAATTTTGTACTGACTGCTTAATTGTTCTTGAACTTTCTTAAAATAAAGAATTTTAGCGAGTATAATTTGAAAATAAATTTGGGAAAGTTACTTTAAAAAACAAAACAAAAACTTTCTTCTACTGGACTCGGTTATATTTTAAAGGACACACCTTTGTGCTGATTCTACGCTCAAAGGGGTAGTACCACTAGCTGGAATCTACTTCCTGTTAAATATACAGTTATATTACTAGCACTCATTTATTAATGAATCTGCTTAGTTTAACTGATGATAAATTCTAATTGCATTATTAATGTATGACAATTCCTAAGATGCACAGCCACAACAGCAACAGCCTGTAGCCAAATCTTTGTTCTGTGTAATGGAGTCTACAGGCTGCAGAAAAACTGGGAACCCTGAAATCAATCTATTCAGCCAACAAAGCCAATTTTCATGGTAATATGTAGTTTTCTGCTTTTGTAATTGCTTTCTGTTCCTTTATTCCATCTTTTTCAAACCCAGCCTGTCAAGAATCCTAATTATTCCTGGCATTTGCGCCTCTTGTACTTGGCATCATGCTTACAGTTTATATAAATGTGCTTATGGTTTTCTTTCAATGTGAGAGTATAACAATAAAGACTAAAACATTGCACTAATAAATCAGTGTCTCATTTTGCATGCTTTTCCATTTATATTCCAGAGAGTTAAAAACAAATAACTTCCCTGATAATTTGTTATTTTGGGTCGAGGGAAAACATTAAACCAGTAGAATACAACATAATGCATATTTAACAGCTTGAGTAGCAAGTTTCACGCAACCTGACAGAGGTACTCTTGCCAATGTGGCCACCCTCTCAAATGTATTTACATCTACTCCAGGTAATTTGCTACATCCAAATGTACTTGGACTCACCCTGCATGCTTCCTAACCATCCAGATTTGAGTGAGACAATCACGATTTCCAGATCCCCGCCCTTCTGTCCTGATTTAGTTCCCTGGTGTGCCACTTTTGGGGACATATGGGAGCTTTGCACAAGAAGTATAGTACAAAGGCTGAATGCACTGTGCTCCCTGAAGGGTCTGCGCTCGGTGGGCTAGTCTAAGATGAATGTCAGGCAACCTGGCGTGCATTTGGGCAGACCATTTCCAGTCTGACACAATTGCATCACTGGTCCATTCTCTTTACCTTCCTCTCATTAGGACTAGGGAGGTATTGTCCTGAAATCCCTGTAATGTTTTTTCTAGTTGCCCCTAAAAGATGAGGACAAAACAATGAAAACAATATGTAAATATTAAGGACCCAATTGGGTGTAGGAACACTCTTTGCCTTCAGATCAGCTAAATCTAAGCACCACAGCCACTACAACATACTCTAGTGGTTGTAATATCAGGATCCATTGATCACAGAGATGCTAATTCAATACTTAAAATTTTTGAGGTTGTACTTTTGTGACACTGTAATCACCATAACAACTACAACACACTGTGGTAGTTATGTTTGCAGGGTGCTGCACTGCTGTACTGTACTGTGATATATGTCAAACTATTTGAACTTATCTTGCTGTGTAGGGTGCCCACATACCTTCCAGTCTGAGCTGGATTGATAAAGTGAAAGTTATGTGTCAATTGACACTCTTAGCCAATGAACACTGCTCAGATGGACACTAAAGTCACCCAGACCACTTCATCTTAATGAAGTGGTCTAGGTTCAGGGGCCACGTACTTTTTAACCCTGCAATATCTCAGTAATTGTCAGAACTCTTTTATAGAGGATGGAAACTGTTTGGTATTGGATCTAATATGGTTTGCCTTTGAGGTTTCATTTTATTTGTAATTAAAGTTTATTTACTGAAACGTTTAACTCATTTAAAAAAAATTTGTCAATCGTTATTTATAGCGTGCGAAGAAGTAACATAATGCTTGGTAAGCCACAACAGCTTTCACAAACATAAGTATAACATGCAATATAACACAGTATTAGACATGTTTCAAATCAGTTTAAAGCGGCACTGTCATGGCCGAATCCAGTTTCTTTTTTTACCCCCTCCTGATTCCACTACATTCGATTGTCCCTCTAGTCACCCCCCAAATGCCCCTAAGCCCCCCATTTTACCTAATTTTTAATCTTTATTTTCTGCCCGGACCTAGGTTCTGGGCGCCGCCATCTTTGTGTGGGTCGATGAAGTCCCTGTGGGATAAGTCATCTGCCCACACTAGATAGCGCTGTGAGATTCCCGCACATGCCCAGTTAAACACTTGGGCATGCGAGCGGGAATTTCATCTATTCATTCATTCATCAGAAAGATGAATAAATGAATAGAAATATGAAACGAATGAATGAAGACCTCTTCGTTAGTTTGTTTGGTTTATTAAAAGGAGGGAGCTACCGGTGCACAGCTCCCTCCTTGTAATATGTAAAGATAGAAGCATCAGGGAGCAGTGCTCCCCACCACTTCCTAAGTCCCCATATCCTCCCTCACTCTATGGGGGTCAATATGACCCCCATAATAGCATAGCACAATAGCATAAGTGAGACTAAAATCTCCTGAATGCCCCTACTCACGGCATAGTCGGTGGCTGCTCACTGTTAAAAAAAGCCCCCTCATGACCTCCCCACCTGTGCTGCATGAGCTATTAAACTAAAGGCGGACCTAGCGTCTCCCTCCAGGCCCCACCCATGAGTGGCAGATGGGGGCCCTAAATGAAAATGGAAGGGACCTATTGTCCCCCCCTGGCGCCCACCCATGAGCGGCAGATAGGGGCCCTAAATGAAAATGGGGGGATCTATTGTCCTCCACCCCAGTCCCCACCCATAAGTGGTGTGTGGGGGCCCTAAATGACAATGGGAGGGGACCTATTGTCCTCCCCCCACAGCCACCACCCATGGGCAATGAGTGGGGGCTAAATGTAAGCCTCCCAGGTGACTAAGGGCAAGCTCCTAGTCACCCCCCACCCACCCCAAAAAATTTAATAAAGACCTACCTACCCACCTCACCCTAAAAATAGTGAGGAGGGAACAAGAAAACTAAATACCTGTATATAAAAAATAACCATTTGATGTCTTTGTTTTTCTAAAATCTTTTTTCCGCCCTAAAAAAGGCCAAATAAAAATCGATAATACACGTCGCAACTGTTAAAATAAAAAAAAAATAAAAACAACGAACTCCCCCCCCCACCATCCTAAATTGGTCTTTCAGCCTTTTGGTAAATAGCTCCCTAATACCGTGGAAGTTATCTACCAAGCAGTTGCAAGATGCAGTCGCGGCACGAATCGGAATTTCATTCATTCAAATTAAATTCCGATCTGAACAAAGTCTCGAATTGCATCCTAACACAAATGGAGAAACTATTCTCATTCTCTTAGGATGAAATTCTGTAATTTCGCCAGCGTTCTGTCTAAAATGACAGGACGTTCGGGAATATTGACAAGAAGCATCTTGAGATTATGGAGGAAAGGTAAGGATTGTGGGAAAATTTATCTGACCACAGGAAACAGAGCACACTTTGGTCCTCCGCGGGTCAGAGATGGTCAGGCGTAGGAAACCTCCATAAGACAAATAGTCCCTACAGTTTCTTTATAGTTTAACATTATAGATGTGTTGCTATTTGAAACTGCCTCCATGCTTTAGAAAATATTCATTAACTTTTCTCCTTTTAAGAAGGAGATTAGCTCCCTCTAGTGGTTAGCTCGTGCACAAACCACATAAAGAAAATCAGGGGTATTCACTAAACGTGGAATTGAAAATGTTAGGGCAAAATAATCCAGAGGTAAAAAAATTCCAACTCAGCTATTTATCCATCTTTGCTATTTTAGCACAAAATGTACAAGTCCATTTTAATGTGTCATTAAAGGAGATTGTCTTAACTCTCAAAGAGTGTTCTACAATGCTGGGATATCATGGTACAGTAATTTTAACTCCACGCACACACTGCCAAATACATTCATCCATACACACGCACTGCCTAATACATACATAAACAGACACACACGCTGTTCAATTTACAATCAACTATAAACACACACTGCCCAATATATCCATTCAAACACACACCGCCCAATAAAATCATCAATACATGCACGCTGCCTAATACATACAAACTTCCATAAACATATAGGAAAAAATTGGGGTTGAACAGCGCTACAGTACTAATCACAGGGGTGGATGGAGCTGCACACCTGAGGGGAAGAGCAACCCTCAAACCCTTCAACAAATCTGGGAGAACAGGGAACAGCAAATACAGGGTGCGCTAAGTGGAACAAATGAGAGATAATATTTACAGAAAGGACAAAAAAGTCTCTGAAAATGCAAGGTGGACCTTCGGTAGGTATTCTTTGGTTCTTGATTGAGTCCTCAGTAGTTAATATGAAAAACAAAAGCAAAAACAAAGAGGGACCAATAGTGCAAAACCGTTAGGAGATGGTGTCACAGACAACACAGAAATACAGAAGTGCCAATTTACAATATACAGAGCTATGCCCAGCTCTAGGTAAAACGGCATACAGTGGTATTTGAAACTCCCCACATGTAGGATATAGCTGGGCAATAGGAGGTGATTCTTCAAGCCTTCTTTCAACGTCTCAAGTACATGTCAGCACATAAAATACATAAAAATAAGGGAAAAACCCAATGGTGCTGGGATACGAGGAGCATTCTGCTCAGGTGCAGTGGTTATAATAAATTCCGCTCCCTGAGCAGATAATCGGCAGCGACGGCATCAAGGAAGAGGGAACAGAGAGGAATAGCTGCGGCTGCGGAGTCCCTCGCCCAGCACTCCGGCCTAAGACAGGAGCAACCCTCCAAGAAACTTCCCCTGACCTGTAGGGGCCCAAGAGAATGCCCTATTCACGTTGCAATAGCACCAGCCCCATCAATACATAGATACAATGTACACTACTGAAATATATTTAATGTAGGATTTCATCTTTGTAATATGAATATTATCTTTTTTAATTAATTGAAATTTATTTCATTTCAAACTACTTTCAGACAAGGAACTGAGAGGCCGTACCTAGGCATATGGTAACAGACTTTCATTGTATATCAATGATTACCACATATGAAGGAAAAAGAACTAGAGTGAGATGGTTGTTCCACTAAAGATGGAAAAACTGGACACCCATTTCACCAAATGATATCTCAAATATATTACAATAATTATTAGGTATAGCCTTTATTACGCCGTCTTAGGGCAACACACAAAGAGTTAAATGTGATAATAGTGAAACACTCGTGAAAAAAACAAGTGAAATAAAAACTGGGTAGATGCCATATGGATATCCTCAAAAGATAATAGAGTGGCTAAGGGTATCTACACTGAGTGTTTGTAGTAAGAAGTACAATGTATAGTATAATATATATCCAGTCATACACCACAGAGCCAGTTCTCTAGAGGAAAAATCTACAGGGATCTAAAGATATCCCTATTAAATTCTATAGAGGTAATTCCACATAAAGTACCATAGACTCTAATATATTTTCAAAAGTATATAAATTAGACTTAGATACATAATGTATCGTCAATCTAACATAAATTTGATCTAAAGTGTTGCAAAATGAAATAGAGTCTAAAGAACAGCTGAGAGGCAGTACATGTAGAGTATGCTACTTAGTGTTTAAAGTTTAGATGGAGTAGTATAGATAATTATAATGTCTCAATAGACCAAATAGAGCGCAGATATATAAATAGGTCATGCACAGTCATGCCAGGAGCTCTTGATAAAGGCGTGTGATCACGCCGAAACGCGCGTCAAGCGTTTGCCGTTTTTTGTTTTTATTACTGGGGGATGCAAGTAGCGATTTAGTTACCTTAATGCTGGGAGACTCCTTTTGAGTATTTCTTTGGACTACTTAGTTACAATTATTATTTTGGTAGTAGTAGCTAGTGGCACTATTAAGAGTTCTATTATTAGAATCAGCCAGACTGTCTAGCTAGTGATCTTAGTGTTAGGCTGCCTCGAAGCAGCAGTGTTTAGTGTCTATAGAAGCTAGCTTTGATGAGTGCAGATTTAAACTCTCTCAACTTTCTACATATATTCTTTTCAAAGTGATTTTTTGTGTTTTCAATCTTTCAATCTTTCTGGGGGGGTACCTCTGTATATATTTACATAGGGATTGATTTATTAATCCACCTTACTACTATTATGAGATACCTGTTCTCTAACCCCCAGGATTATTTTGTCCAACCATTTTTCTAAACCTATTTATATATCTGCGCTCTATTTGGTCTATTGAGACATTATAATTATCTATACTACTCCATCTAAACTTTAAACACTAAGTAGCATACTCTACATGTACTGCCTCTCAGCTGTTCTTTAGACTCTATTTCATTTTGCAACACTTTAGATCAAATTTATGTTAGATTGACGATACATTATGTATCTAAGTCTAATTTATATACTTTTGAAAATATATTAGAGTCTATGGTACTTTATGTGGAATTACCTCTATAGAATTTAATAGGGATATCTTTAGATCCCTGTAGATTTTTCCTCTAGAGAACTGGCTCTGTGGTGTTTGACTGGATATATATTATACTATACATTGTACTTTTTACTACAAACACTCAGTGTAGATACCCTTAGCCACTCTATTATCTTTTGAGGATATCCATATGGCATCTACCCAGTTTTTATTTCACTTGTTTTTTTCACGAGTGTTTCACTATTATCACATTTAACTCTTTGTGTGTTGCCCTAAGACGGCGTAATAAAGGCTATACCTAATAATTATTGTAATATATTTGAGATATCATTTGGTGAAATGGGTGTCCAGTTTTTCCATCTTTAGTGGAGCAACCATCTCACTCTAGTTCTTTTTCCTTCAAAATTATTTTGTGGGGTTCATGCCCCTTGATATCTCTGTAACCCCTTCGGGAAATTTTTGATGTGGACTTAGTCCACCTCTAATATTTCCTTTCTTGTTTCTGATTACCACATATGGTTCTTGTCCAGATAATGATGCATGAAGGCCTGTTGATATTAACTTTTGACCCGGCATTGCAAACCAGATTCCCTGTGTATTAGGAAGGTTCAAATTTCTAAAGGCATTAATTCATTTAACCATGTATATAGAACATCCTTTGTGTAATTTATATTTTACTGCCCAAATATTACTAAGCCACCACCTTTTTTTTTTTATGATAGTATCAGGCAACATTATGGGCACGCCTTCTTAGTAACTAAAATTAAACATATAAAAATGATTGCATTTAGAATTTTGTTACCAATACTTTTAACAAGTGTGTGTATGTTTGAATAAATATACATTTTTGGCTGCAAGACAATCTGATTCGATTATTGTAACTCTGGTGTGAAATTTTTTTGAAAACTCACCTTATTTCCAGCACCATGCGAGTCTGCCAACGATGGCACCGCCCCCGATCCTCCTCCTTGGTCATATCAGATTGCCGATTTTTAACCAATCTAATGCTTTCCCACATTTCCCAAAGAGTATGAGTGCCAACCTTCCCTCAAATATGTGTATGTACATCAGTCATGGCTTTGAAGCACCCGACAAGACAACATGGATTAAGTCAGTGCAGGGATCACTTGGAATTTTCTATGTTTATCTATACACACACACACACACACACATATTGGATTAGAGAGAAAGAGGAGAGAGGGAAAGATGACAGAGACCGTGTTCATTAAAGTGGTCAGGGTGCACTGTGCCTGTCCCACTTAGACATAAAACAAGAAAGTGGGGTGATTTTGCTAGGGGAAATAAGAAAGGCACAACATAGTGTTTAGCGGGGTATAAACCTTTGTTAAAAAAAGCTCAAATGGGGGGACAGGGCCTGACCTGCATGGCGGCAAGACGCTACTGCACTGACTCCCAAAACGCTAATCCGACTATTCAGGCTACTTACCTGCTTAGGGAGACTGCCGGAAAGCTTGAGGGAGCTTTTTGTGGACTTCCCTCCACACGTTTGTATGGATCTCCAGTGTGGCCCGGCGAGGTGAATAGAGGTGATTCAACACAAGCTGTGCCCCAGAGGTGATACCCAACAGCCCTGTTACACCCCCCCTCCCCCCCACCGTTATCCTGGTCCCCATTGGCTGGCACTTCATATTTGCCTGATACTTGGTGCTGTCTGAGGCCTGCACAAGCGAGACAAGATGGCGGATGCGCCCATAGACCGCACACCAATGCAGTCCGGGCAGGACTGTCTCAGCATGTTGGAGTGGACCTAGAGGAAAGGCTAGAGGAAATATTCTCTCAATTCTGGGACACCCTGGAAAAGCATGCTGAGCTACCTACTCCACAAGTTGACACTCAGGAGAGCAACAACCAGGACGTGAGCGGAGCCCCTGTGGGCATTGCAACCATACAGCCACCCATGCCCACCAGTGCTCGCCCACCTAGACTGATGGCCATTAGGGATTATCCCCCAAAGCATCGTCCACGCAGACGGCAGGCAAACTGCCGTCGGCGGCTATACACCATCAAGGTCTCCTGTCACCCCCCAGATGGAAAGGACTTGGACTCACAGAGCCCCTGCATCCATGGCTACAAGATGCCGGACCGCACACAGGCCTGGGGCTGGAGGGAGCCCCCACCTCACTTCCTTCGAGCTGACACCCCCCTCGACTTCCTTGCATTTCCAACAATCTTCCTCAGGCTGGGCACTGGCTGACTTGGAACTCATCTACAGGGATAGCACCATGTCCCCCATTACACGCCCTTCTTTGCCACAATGGATGCCATCCAGTTCCATTTTAGGCCCTCTAAGTATTTACCGGATATAAACTGTACCCTTTTCTATCCTTATTGGTTTACATTTTCTATTATTTTATTCAACAAATACTTGCAGCACAGCCTCACTCCCCTGTGTGTTAGCCTCAGCTAATATACTGACAGGGAGCTAAGTTGCTGATAAAAAACTTCCCAGGCTGACATAGCTTGTTATACCATGGTCTTAGTAACGACCTCATTCAGAGCAAGATCAAGGCTCAGGGTTCAGACCCTAGGGGCACCTTAATAATGCACCCAGTTCCAGTGGTTTACCCAACATGTAATTAATATACAGTAACAATTTTTAGTTTATAGCCTACTCTACATGTCTAACCGGTGATTATAGCTGGATAATTCTGTAGTAATCCAATATCCTGGACATGTGCCTAGCTTGACTTTTTTTCTTGTTTGCATTCCTAAAGCTCAGCTTAATTAATTATATAAAAATGTGCAGTGTTCTCAATACCACAAATATGTTCTACTATCTCTATTCATATGTTTGCGCCAGCTGATGTGACAAAGCAAACTTGCTTGTCTAACCTATGTACAAATAAAATAAAGAATTAAAAAAAAAAAAAATTAAAAGTTCAATTGGCCACTCTTACTTTTAATGTCAACTTCAAGCTTTCAGATAATCTTTAAAGAGATCACTCTCTTGCTTCAGAACCTTGACAGTCTCAGGATTATTTATAGGAAGAGAAAGTACAAAAATTGTAAAGTTTGAAAACAAAGTGCATTACAATTTTATTTGCTTTCATGTAATGTTAAAACATTAGGTTCTGTAGTCCTACGCGTTTTGTTCCTTCAGGGACTTCCTCAGAGACACTGACTGCTCTTGTACAGATCACCAACAAAATGAAAACAAATATAACCAAACCCTCCCTCCCCTCTTGCTAAAATCCCCAAATTCTCCAATTAGTCCTTTGATTGGTTAAAAGATCTTCCAGCTGATTTTCCTTCGACTGATTAACCCCTTAACGACCGAGGACAGTTCAGGACCATATATAATGTCATACTAAGTGTATTTTTATAGTAATATATACATATATTAATATAAAAATACACTTATAATTCAATTACACACATATATATAATATATATAATAACTATATATATTGTATATATATATATTATTAGAAAATACAAATAATAAGTAAATTAAATTTAAAAATTTAAAAATAATAATAAAAATGTAAACAAATTATATATCTATATGAAATTTTATTCTAACTGTATTTTGATATTAATATATATATATTTATATCAAGATACACTTAGAATGAAATTGTATATATATCTATGTATATATAAATAAATAAAATAATATGAAATATACATATGTCCATATACAAAATTACATAAATAATTATATAAATATACACGTAGACGTCAAATATATAAATATCCATATATATTTAAATTCTATGTGCGTATTTATGTAATATTTTTACATAATTAAGTAATTTTATTGATTGCAATTTGAGGGACCTGCCTGACAACCCAGGCTGAAAGTCCAGAGAATTTAATTTGCTAGCACTGTATTTTACCCTGTAACTTTCTATGACACCCTAAAACCTGTACATGGCGGTAATGCTTTACTCGAGAGGCTTCGCTGAACACAAATATTAGTGATTCAAAACAGTAAAACATATCACAGCGATTATATTGTCAGTGAAAGTGACTGTTTTTGCAATTTTCACTACTGATGAATTTTAAAAATGTATGTTTTGAAACCGCAATATCCTACTTGTACTTATAGCCCTATAACTTGCAAAAAAGCATGTAAACACTGGGTATTTTTAAACTCAGGACAAAATTTTGAATCTATTTAGCAGTTTTTTTCATTAGCTTTTGTAGATGAGTAAAAGATTTTTCAAGTAAAAGTCAAAAAACATGTATTTTTTAAATTTTTCATCATTGTTTTTATTTTTTGTTAAATTAAATTACATGAGATTATATAAATAATAGTATGCAAAGAAAGCCCCTTTTGTCCTGAGAAAAACAGTATATAATTTGTATGAGAACAGTAAATGAGAGAGCAGAAAATTACAGCTAAACACAAACACCACAAAGGTGTAAAAGGAGGCCTGGTCGAAAATGTACAACATCGCAAAAACAGTCTGGTCCTTAAGGGGTTAAAAGATATTCTAGCTGACCTGTCCCACTTAGTCCTGCAATGTAAAATTCAGTTTCTGAGAAACATCAATGTTTACATTGCAGCACTAAGACAGCCTGTTGTGACTGTCTACCAGACAGCCACTGTAGGCACTTCCGGGAATTTATCGGACACTGGGTGCACTAACTGACGCTCTGCATGAGGACATCCAGCATCAGTGAAATCCTTGTACAAAAACATTGAGGCAATGCTCTAGCGGTGCATGATGCGCATGCACATTAGCCCCCCCTTCGGAGCACGTCAGAGAAGGCAGAGTGTGACCCAGTGCCAAGAGATATTGGCGCTGTAATCGAGTGAGTACATAAATGGGTTTTAACCCTTTATGTGCCAGAGGAAGGCCTCAAAGGAGGGTAGACCACACTTCCGATATTGTAACCACCGGTCTAATTGTTGTATTGTACAATATTTGAAAACCTGAAAATAAAGAATGTAAAAAAGAAAAAAAGGAGGGGAGACCAAAGGGCACTACAGTGTTGAGAATAAAGAGTTGTGTTCCTAACACTATAGAGTAATGTCACCTGCCAATGCAAGGTAACCTTCTTAGGTGACACTAACTATTCACCTTACTGCTTTCCGCTAAAAGGCAAAATCACTAATAAGACAGAAAAGAAAAATTTCCATGAATTACTACAAAAAGTTTAAAACAAATAATATTCATGCCTTTAAACGTTTCCAGCAGAAATACTATGTAGAGGTATTTAATCTCCCACACCAGGAAGAGAGTATATGACCCGTACCTCCAGCATGGAAAAAAAGTTAAAAAAAATAAAAAGGTATACTTATCAATGATACAAAGCAGCTTCCCACAGATCACCTCCCAGGTGGTGGTCTTAACAAACCATAGAAATACACAAAATACACATGGGAAAGAGCTGGTAGTTCTATAAGAAAATAAATACACAAAGCGTAGTGTAATTTAGCCATATAAAGAAAACACGCTTTGCTATTGCTTGCACTCACAAGATAATGGAATAGAATGCATTCCAAGGGTGCCTCCCCCAAAGTAGATGGGGGGCTGATCCTTCTAAATGTTTTAATTACCACCATGGATCAGGAACCAGCCAGGACTCTAAAAGGTAAGTAAACCTTAACCCCTTAAGGACCAAACTTCTGGAATAAAAGGGAATCATGACATGTCACACATGTCATGTGTCCTTAAGGGGTTAAACAGCTTTTATTTGGCAATAAAAGATAAAATAATAAAACAATGGGTCCTACCCATTTCATCCCAATATTGGGACTTCCTCAGGGACTGTATAAGTAAAAACAATGACAATAGTTATGCTTCAAAAACAACCTAATCCATTTTACCCTTAAGTCCCCTTAAATAAAAGCGTATCAATTAAACAGTTAATAGCTCCCGACTGATTCCTCTTCTGCAACTGTCACTAGTCTAATACTATCCTTACCTTTTTGTGTCATTTTACCCCACTCCCTCTAGCATGTAAGCAACTACATGTCTGTTCGTCCACCCATTGTAAAGTGCTGCGGAATTTGACGGCACTCTATAAATATCATAATAATAATAATAATAATAAATAAGGCTAGTCCCTAAAGTTTATTAGTGGTCAAATGGGCGTTTTCTTTTCCTCTGCACTCTATTGGTCCACTAGACGATTTGTTCACCAGTTCGTTGGTTGCAATTTCCAGTCTCCCTTCTCCAAGCTGCTCGCAATTTTCCGACTGTTAGAATTGGAGGTTCGTTCCGACACACACTTCTGTGCGTTTCAACATACACTTCTGTGCGTTCCATAGATCCAAGATGGTCCTGTGTTCCACTGTGAGTCCAGGGTTGTGTCATAATAAAGATCAATTTCCCCCTGTTGTTCTCCATGGATAATTCATTTAATTTAATAGATAGAAGAAACAGATCCTAATCCTGTTCATCTATTACAAAGAAAGTCCGTCTACTCAAAAGGAGAGGGTGGTTAGTTCATATTTAAAATATCAATTTATCCAGACGATAGTGACACCAATTGGAATATGTGCTTTTTTTAAAATTTTCTTAAAGTGCAATGTGAATATACTAAATTTGTCCTAAATGACTTACAACTTTTTTCATTTTGTTTTAAAAATGACATGCAGTTATAATTCAATAAAGTATCTATAGTATAATTTTCTTTATCATATATTATTTATATAATTGCTATAATAATCAGTAAAATTATATTGTATAATAATGAAGTGACTCATCAAACTAATCTGCATAAATGTCAGTGCCACACATACCCATTATGTAGAATGGGCACAATGCATTTACCCAGAATGGTATGAGAATGTGCTACAAAACTTAAATAGAAAATGCAATAAAAATATATACATAATAAATAAAGGACTGTTACATAAATATATAAAATGCAATTTAAATCCATTCACAAAAAAACAAACCAAGACTATATCTACATTTAATTAAAGTTGTAAGTCACTTAGGACAAATTTATTACAATATTTTATTAGGAGCATCTGCCGCATGTAGTATTTTAGCATGTTTTATTCTGAGTGCAGCTGTCACTGTGTTTTACATTGCAGGACTAAGTGGGACAGGTCAGCTAAAAGACACAATGTTTTAACCTTGACACAACATTAGTAACAGAACCAGTGATGCAAAAACATCACTTTATAACTCCCAGCTATGTCCTTTGGAGTTAACCCTTTCCTGCCTTAAAGCGGCACTGTTATGGTGAACTTACCTTTCCCCAATCGATTCCTCTTCTCTCCATCTGTCAGGATCTGTTCTTCATTTCTTCCTGTCAGCTCTAGCTTTCTTTAAATCATAAGACAAAGTAAGGACTATTTTGTCTTATGGAGGTTTCCTACGCCTGACCCTCTCTGACCAGCGGAGGAGCAAAGTGTGCTTCATTTCCTGTGGTCAGAGAAATGTTCCCACAATTCTTACCTTTTCCTCCGTTATCTCGCGATGCTTCCTGTCAGTATTCCCAAATGTCCTGTCACTTAGACAGAACACTGACAAACTACAGTTTGTTTATTCGTGTTAGGATGAAATTTGGGACTTTGTTCGGATCAGAATTTCATTTGCATTTTGCATTA
>OW240915.1:74047564-74059960 GCA_933207985.1 Pelobates cultripes | reverse complement strand
GATCCCACACTCCCTCACCCCCCCCCCCTACACACACACACACATACAATACCTCCTTACCCTCCTCCCGGACATCTCATACTCCTCACTACCCCCACCCCACATGAATAGGGTAAAAAACATTTAACTGCATTTCTTATTCGTAGACCCAGGCACACTGATACCTGGCGACACTACACCGAAATGGGGAAGCAGCCTAGACATTACATTGAATTATAGAATCGGGAGTGAAATTACACACCAGAGAATGGCGCTGACACACAACCACTCATAATTGACTCCCTTCAGTAAGGGAGTACCGACAAGTTGGCCCAGCCACAAAGAAGGGCAGATAAAGATAATGGAAACTCGGAACTCAGACAGAGTACACCTCACACCATGCCCAGGCCATCACAAAATATAAAACCCCCAATCCCCTCCCCCCCACCACCTCTAGTCTCATGCAACACTGGTATCATGCCACGACACATGCATGTTACTCTGAAGGAATCACCACACAAACCCACATACAATCTCTCCCTACCAACATTGACAAATTTTGCTATACTCGCAGTTCCATGATTATCAATAGACATACATGTCCACACGGACTCATATAATATCTACACAAAGCAATCATTTGTATGAAACAATTACGATCTCGTTTATTGTCACAGGATGTAAACTGATACTGGAATAGGATTACTATGGTATACAAATATGTTCAGAATACGTATAAGCACTGTTTCTATGTTATTACTATTTTACGTCATTATGTTGAGATGGGCCTGCGTGCCCAAAATGTGCTCCACTTTCTTGATAAAAATAAAATAAACAGATTAACAAAAAAAAAAAAAAAAAAATTAAAAGGCATGAATATTATTTGTTTTAAACTTTTTGTAGTAATTCATGGAAATTTTTCTTTTCTGTCTTATTAGTGATTTTGCCTTTTAGCGGAAAGCAGTAAGGTGAATAGTTAGTGTCACCTAAGAAGGTTACCTTGCATTGGCAGGTGACATTACTCTATAGTGTTAGGAACACAACTCTTTATTCTTAACACTGTAGTGCCCTTTGGTCTCCCCTCCTTTTTTTTTTTTTCCATTCTTTATTTTCAGGTTTTCAAATATTGTACAATACAACAATTAGACCGGTGGTTACAATATCGGAAGTGTGGTCTACCCTCCTTTGAGGCCTTCCTCTGACACATAAAGGGTTAAAACCCATTTATGTACTCACTCGATTACAGCGCCAATATCCCTTGGCACTGGGTCACGCTCTGCCTTCTCTGACGTGCTCCAAAGGGGGGGCTAATGTGCATGCGTATCATGCGCCGCTAGAGCATTGCCTCAATGTTTTTGTACAAGGATTTCACTGATGCTGGATGTCCTCATGCAGAGCGTCAGTTAGTGCACCCAGTGTCCGATAAATTCCCGGAAGCGCCTATAGTGGCTGTCTGGTAGACAGTCACAACAGGCTGTCTTAGTGCTGCAATGTAAACATTGCTGTTTCTCAGAAACTGAATTTTACATTGCAGGACTAAGTGGGACAGGTCAGCTAGAAGATCTTTTAACCCCTTAAGGACCAGACTGTTTTTGCGATGTTGTACATTTTCGACCAGGCCTCTTTTTACACTTTTGTGGTGTTTGTGTTTAGCTGTAATTTTCTGCTCTCTCATTTACTGTTCCCATACAAATTATATGCTGTTTTTCTCAGGACAAAAAGGGCTTTCTTTGCATACCATTATTTATATAATCTCATGTAATTTAATTTAACAAAAAATAAAAACAATGATGAAAAATTGAAAGACTTTTACTTGAAAAATATTTTACTCATCTACAAAAGCTAATGAAAAAAAATTGCTAAATAGATTCAAAATTTTGTCCTGAGTTTAAAAATACCCAGTGTCTACATGCTTTTTTGCAAGTTATAGGGCTATAAGTACAAGTAGGATATTGCGGTTTCAAAACATACATTTTTAAAATTCATCAATAGTGACATTGTAACACTATGATCTGTCATAAATCTCTGAATCACACCCCACCTGTATGGGTATGTCCAGTCTTTTTTAGTAGCCACTTAGTCACATACACTGGTCAAAGTTAGCGTTCATATTTGTTTGTGTGTGAAAAAAGTAAAAAACTAAATTGAACACTAGTGTTTGTGACCAAGTGGCTACTAAAAAAGACTGGACATACCCCATTTGCAATACCTTGAGTTGTCTTTTTTTGCAAATGGTATGCCACCATGGGGTTAATTCTCATTCCTGGGCTACCATATGCTCTCAAAGGCAACATTACCAACCTGGCAATTTTCAATGTAAAAATATTTGACCCTGTAACTTTCAAAAATGCTATAAAATCTGTACATGGGGGGTACTGTTATACTCGGGAGACTTTGCTGAACACAAATATTAGTGTTTCAAAACAGGAAAACGTATCACAATAATTATATCATCAGTAAAAGTGCTGTGTGTGAAAATTGCAAAAACAGTCACTTTCACTGACAATATAATCGCTGTGATATGTTTTACTGTTTTGAATCACTAATATTTGTGTTCAGCGAAGCCTCTCGAGTAAAGCATTACCCCCATGTACAGGTTTTAGGGTGTCATAGAAAGTTACAGGGTAAAATACAGTGCTAGCCAATTAAATTCTCTGGACTTTCAGCCTGGGTTGTCAGGCAGGTCCCTCAAATTGCAATCAATAAAATTACTTAATTATGTAAAAATATTACATAAATACGCACATAGAATTTAAATATATATGCATATTTATATAGTTGAAGTCTACGTGTATATTTATATAATTATTTACGTAATTTTGTATATGGACATATGTATATTTCATATTATTTTTATTTATTTATATATACATAGATATATATACAATTTCATTCTAAGTGTATCTTGATATAAATATATATATATATATATATATTAATATCAAAATACCGTTAGAATAAAATTTCATATAGATATCATTTTTTTACATTTTTATTATTATTTTTACATTTTTAAATTAAATTAAATTTACTTATTATTTGTATTTTATAATATATATATATACACACACAATATATATAGTTATTATATATATTATATATATATATATATATGTGTGTAATTTAATTATAAGTGTATTTAGTATGACATTATATAAATGATATATAGACACTTAGTATGACATATATATGATATACACTTAGTATGACATTATATATATATATATGATATATAGACATATATTATATATATATATATATATATATAATATATGTCTATATATCATATATATATATATATATAATGTCATACTAAGTGTATTTTTATAGTAATATATACATATATTAATATAAAAATACACTTATAATTAAATTACACACATATATAATATATAATATATAATAACTATATATATATTGTATATATATATATTATTATAAAATACAAATAATAAGTAAATTAAATAAAAATTTTTAAAAATAATAATAAAAATGTAAAAAAATTATATATCTATATGAAATTTTATTCTAACTGTATTTTGATATTAATATATATCTATATATATTGTGACGGAACGCTGGCACTCCGACTGAGTACCACCGCCAATCGATGCTCCTAGTGCTCACTGAGGATTCCAAGCACTCCAACCGACACCATCAGCACTGCAGACCCCACTTCCAGCGATGCAACTGCGCCGGGGTCTCTGCTGTCTCCACCCACCCTGGACCCAAGGCCAGGATCCAGCTTCCAGTGGGTGAACCTCTCTTTCCCCAGAGAGCAGGAACAGGAACAAGCTCTTAGCAGAACTTAGTGATCATACCCTGGGAGTATAGTGATTATAGCAATCCCCAGGGTGTATTTCTCCAATCCCCCCCAAACATGAGCCAAGGCTTAATGCTGGAACAAGACTGATTTACTGGCACACAGAACTCACAATTTATGCAACACAAAACTCCTCCTCTGGGCCAGGCTAGATAATTGAGTTTCTACAATACACAAAGCTCAATTATCTGCTGGCCAGAAATAATACAGTTTTAACAGCATATTCATAACTTCTAAAATATACATTACATTCACATAAAAAATATATATTCACAATCAATCCATTCAGGGAAACAACATATCAAAAAATGGGATAAATCAGACCAGGGGTTAAGAAGTTAGTAAAGTATCTTTTGGGGCCTGGCTGGCAGCATGGATATCTGGCCCAAACTGGTTTTACAGAGCCCTCTAGCCTGCAGACAATGGGGAAAGTAATCCAATTATCCAGGGATAGAAGCAGACTCCATTGAGCACATGTTCCCAGTAAAACACAAAAGGATACAAAAATACATAACTCCTATCCCTCTGAATTGAACGGGCCAAATCTCCCAGGGTCCATAGTCACAGGGCAAGAGGCGGGCAAGCAGTCCTCTCCAGGCACAAGTGGCGAAGGGCACTTCGTCACATATATATGTATATATATATATTTATATCAAGATACACTTATAGATATACTATATGTCTATATATCATATATATATATAATGTCATACTAAGTGTATTTTTTTTAATAACATTAAAATCTTTTATTTTTTTTATTTTACACTAGCAGAGACTGCCTCTCTGTTGAGCGATCACATGGCCCCAGGGGTCCTAATTCACCATAGGGGGACTGCCTGGGCTGCAGGCCGTCTCCCCACACCGGGAGCACCGCCGATCGACCGCTGGGGGAACGACGATCGAGTAAGTACATATGACCGTTGTGACGGTTCAGGACCGTCAGCGGTCGGCAACGCTAAAATGCCGATGATGGTCCTGAACTGTCCTCGGTCGTTAAGGGGTTAATCAATCGAAGGAAAATCAGCTGGAAGATCTTTTAACCAATCGAAGGAAAATCAGCTGGAAGATCTTTTAATCAATCAAAGGACTAGTTGGACAATTTGGGGATTTTAGGGAGATGGGAGGAAGGGTTTGTTTATATTTGTTTTCATTTTGTTGGTGATCTGTACAAGAGCAGTCAGTGTCTCTGAGGAAGTCCCTGAAGGAACGAAACGCGTAGGACTATAGAACCTAATGTTTTAACATTACATGAAAGCAAATAAAATTGTAATGCACTTTATTTTCAAACTTTACAATTTTTGTACTTTCTCTTCCTATAAATAATCCTGAGACTGTCAAGGTTCTGAAGCAAGAGAGTGATCTCTTTAAAGATTATCTGAAAGCTTGAAGTTGACATTAAAAGTAAGAGTGGCCAATTGAACTTTTAATTTTTATATTTAAAAATTCTTTATTTTATTTGTGCATAGGTTAGACAAGCAAGTTTGCTTTGTCAAATCAGCTGGCGCAAACATATGAATAGAGATCGTAGAACATATTTGTGGTATTGAGAACACTGCACATTTTTATATAATTAATTAAGCTGAGCTTTAGGAATGCAAACAAGAAAATAAATCAAGCTAGGCACATGTCCAGGATATTGGATTACTACAGAATTATCCAGCTATAATCATCGGTTAGACATGCAGAGTAGGCTATAAACTAAAAATTGTTACTGTATATTAATTACATGTTGGGTAAACCACTGGAACTGGGTGCATTATTAAGGTGCCCCTAGGGTCTGAACCCTGAGCCTTGATCTTGCTCTGAATGAGGTCGCTACTAAGACCATGGTATAACAAGCTATGTCAGCCTGGGAAGTTTTTTATCAGGGGACTTAGCTCCCACACAGGGGAGTGAGGCTGTGCTGCAAGTATTTGTTGAATAAAATAACAGAAAATGTAAACAAATAAGGATAGAAAAGGGTACAGCTTATATCCAGTAAATACTTAGAGGGCCTAAAATGGAACTGGATGGCATCCATTGTGGCAAAAAAGGGCGTGTAATGGGGGACATGGTGCTATCCCTGTAGATGAGTTCCAAGTCAGCCAGTGCCCAGCCTGAGGAAGATTGTTGGAAACGCAAGGAAGTCGAGAGGGGTGTCAGCTCGAAGGAAGTGAGGTGGGGGCTCCCTCCAGTCCCAGGCCTGTGTGCGGTCCGGCATCTTGTAGCCATCAATGCAGGGGCTCTGTGAGTCCAAGTCCTTTCCATCTGGGGGGTGACAGGAGACCTTGATGGTGTATAGCCGCCAACGGCGGTTTGCCTGCCGTCTGCGTGGACAATGCTTTGGGGGATAATCCCTAATGGCCATCAGTCTAGGTGGGCGAGCACTGGTGGGCATGGGTGGCTGTATGGTTGCAATGCCCGCAGGGGCTCCGCTCACGTCCTGGTTGTTGCTCTCCTGAGTGTCAACTTGTGGAGTAGGTAGCTCAGCATGCTTTTCCAGGGTGTCCCAGAATTGAGAGAATATTTCCTCTAGCCTTTCCTGTAGGTCCACTCCAACATGCTGAGACAGTCCTGGCTGGACTGCATAGGTGTGCGGTCTATGGGCGCATCCGCCATCTTGTCTCGCTTGTGCAGGCCTCAGACAGCACCAAGTATCAGGCAAATATGAAGTGCCAGCCAATGGGGACCAGGATAACGGTGGGGGGGGGGGTGTAACAGGGCTGTTGGGTATCACCTCTGGGGCACAGCTTGTGTTGAATCACCTCTATTCACTTCGCCGGGCCACACTGGAGATCCATACAAACGTGTGGAGGGAAGTCCGCAAAAAGCTCCCTCAAGCTTTCCGGCAGTCTCCCTAAGCAGGTAAGTAGCCTGAATAGTCGGATTAGCGTTTTGGGAGTCAGTGCAGTAGCGTCTTGCCGCCATGCAGGTCAGGCCCCGTCCCCCCCTTTGAGCTTTTTTTAACAAAGGTTTATACCCCGCTAAACACTATGTTGTGCCTTTCTTATTTCCCCTAGCAAAATCACCCCACTTTCTTGTTTTATGTCTAAGTGGGACAGGCACAGTGCACCCTGACCACTTTAATGAACACGGTCTCTGTCATCTTTCCCTCTCTCCTCTTTCTCTCTAATCCAATATGTGTGTGTGTGTATGTATATATATATATATATATATATTGTGATCCTTGTCACCAGGTAGCACGGCCCTCTAGGGTAAAAACATGCACAGTCCTTGTAATTGCATATACTCAGGCACTTTATTTGCAAATCCACACAGGATACAGCAGAAAATGAAAAAAACAAAAGTAACAGAAAACCCTATAAACAAACACCTAGCTCGTCTGAGCACTAACTGACATTAGTTCCCTATCTCTCAGGGTTAAACTAAACACAATATTGCACTAACCTTATTAGAGAGCAACACTCTGCTGCCTAGCCTGTTGCATTCCTTTCTGCACTCCCAGTGCTCCAAGCCAGCCTTGCCCTGACTGCTTTGCTTTCTGCACTCCCAGTGCTCCAAGCCAGCCTTGCCCTGACTGCTTTCCTTTCTGCACTCCCAGTGCTCCAAGCCAGTCTTGCCCTGACTGCTTCCTTTCTGCACTCCAAGTGCCTAGTCACCTTGACTATCTGGAGAGAACAGCCTCTCTCTCCTACCTGCTTCCTGGGAGGAAGCCAGCAATCCCTCTCCTTTTCCTGCCTAGCCGGGAGGAGTTTATTCCCACTGCAACAGCTGATTACCTGCAGCTGAGCAGTGGGTTGGAGACAGTCCAAAAAACCCTGGCCTGGATCTAGGTCTCCCCAGAACACCACTAAACTGTGGAGTGGAGCATTGGCCCACCCTTCTCTCCAAATGCTCCACCCCAGGGGCCCATAACTAAACAATGCGTTGTGTTGTGCAACACACAAACTACACATACTCCCCCTGGGGTTAAAAGGCCTATCTGCCTTCACTTTATCACAATATATATATATATATATAAAAATAAATTAAATAAATTCCAAGTGATCCCTGCACTGACTTAATCCATGTTGTCTTGTCGGGTGCTTCAAAGCCATGACTGATGTACATACACATATTTGAGGGAAGGTTGGCACTCATAGTCTTTGGTAAATGTGGGAAAGCATTAGATTGGTTAAAAATCGGCAATCTGACATGACCAAGGAGGAGGATCGGGGGCGGTGCCATCGTTGGCAGACTCGCATGGTGCTGGAAATAAGGTGAGTTTTAAAAAAAATTTCACACCAGAGTTACAATAATCGAATCAGATTGTCTTGCAGCCAAAAATGTATATTTATTCAAACATAAACACACTTGTTAAAAGTATTGGTAACAAAATTCTAAATGCAATCATTTTTATATGTTTAATTTTAGTTACTAAGAAGGCGTGCCCATAAGGTTGCCTGATACTATCATAAAAAAAATATATAAATTACACAAAGGATGTTCTATATACATGGTTAAATGAATTAATGCCTTTAGAAATTTGAACCTTCCTAATACACAGGGAGTCTGGTTTGCAATGCCGGGTCAAAAGTTAATATCAACAGGCCTTCATGCATCATTATCTGGACAAGAACCATATGTGGTAATCATTGATATACAATGAAAGTCTGTTACTATATGCCTAGGTACGGCCTCTCAGTTCCTTGTCTGAAAGTAGTTTGAAATGAAATAAATTTCAACTAATTAAAAATGATAATATTCATATTACAAAGATGAAATCCTACATTAAATATATTTCAGTAGTGTACATTGTATCTATGTATTGATGGGGCTGGTGCTATTGCAACGTGAATAGGGCATTCTCTTGGGCCCCTACAGGTCAGGGGAAGTTTCTTGGAGGGTTGCTCCTGTCTTAGGCCGGAGTGCTGGGCGAGGGACTCCGCAGCCGCAGCTATTCCTCTCTGTTCCCTCTGCCTTGATGCCGTCGCTGCCAATTATCTGCTCAGGGAGCGGAATTTATTATAACCACTGCACCTGGGCAGAATGCTCCTCGTATCCGGGCACCATTGGGGTTTTCCCTTATTTTTATGTATTTTATATGCTGACATGTACTTGAGACGTTGAAAGAAGGATTGAAGAATCACCTCCTATTGCCCAGCTATATCCTACATGTGGGGATTTTCAAATACCACTGTATGCCATTTTACCTAGAGCTGGGCATATATTGTAAATTGGCACTTCTCTATTTCTGTGTTGTCTGTGACACCATCTCCTAACGGTTTTGCACTATTGGTCCCTCTTTGTTTTTGCTTTTGTTTTTCATATTAACTACTGAGGACTCAATCAAGAACCAAAGAATACCTACCCAAGGTCCACCTTGCATTTTCAGAGACTTTTTTGTCCTTTCTGTAAATATTATCTCTCATTTGTTCCACTTAGCGCAGCCTGTATTTGCTGTTCCCTGTTCTCCCAGATTTGTTGAAGGGTTTGAGGGTTGCTCTTCCCCTCAGGTGTGCAGCTCCATCCACCCCTGTGATTAGTACTGTAGCGCTGTTCAATCCCAATTTTTTCCTATATGTTTATGGAAGTTTGTATGTATTATGCAGCGTGCATGTATTGATGATTTTATTGGGCGGTGTGTGTTTGAATGGATATATTGGGCAGTGTGTGTTTATAGTTGATTGTAAATTGAACAGCGTGTGTCTGTTTATGTATGTATTAGGCAGTGCGTGTGTATGGATGAATGTATTTGGCAGTGTGTGCGTGGAGTTAAAATTACTGTACCATGATATCATTTTTTAGAGAAATCCCAGCATTGTAGAACACTCTTTGAGAGTTAAGACAATCTCCTTTAATGACACATTAAAATGGACTTGTACATTTTGTGCTAAAATAGCAAAGATGGATAAATAGCTGAGTTGGAATTTTTTTACCCGTGGATTATTTTGCCCTAACATTTTCAATTCCACGTTTAGTGAATACCCCTGATTTTCTTTACGTGGTTTGTGCACGAGCTAACCACTAGAGGGAGCTAATCTCCTTCTTAAAAGGAGAAAAGTTAATGAATATTTTCTAAAGCATGGAGGCAGTTTCAAATAGCAACACATCTATAATGTTAAACTATAAAGAAACTGTAGGGACTATTTGTCTTATGGAGGTTTCCTACGCCTGACCATCTCTGACCCGCGGAGGACCAAAGTGTGCTCCGTTTCCTGTGGTCAGATAAATTTTCCCACAATCCTTACCTTTCCTCCATAATCTCAAGATGCTTCTTGTCAATATTCCCGAACATCCTGTCATTTTAGACAGAACGCTGGCGAAATTACAGAATTTCATCCTAAGAGAATGAGAATAGTTTCTCCATTTGTGTTAGGATGCAATTCGAGACTTTGTTCAGATCGGAATTTAATTTGAATGAATGAAATTCCGATTCGTGCCGCGACTGCATCTTGCAACTGCTTGGTAGATAACTTCCACGGTATTAGGGAGCTATCTACCAAAAGGCTGAAAGACCAATTTAGGATGGTGGGGGGGGAGTTCATTGTTTTTAAATTTTTTTTATTTTAACAGTTGCGACGTGTATTATCGATTTTTATTTGGCCTTTTTTAGGGCGGAAAAAAGATTTTAGAAAAACAAAGACATCAAATGGTTATTTTTTATATACAGGTATTTAGTTTTCTTGTTCCCTCCTCACTATTTTTAGGGTGAGGTGGGTAGGTAGGTCTTTATTAAATTTTTTGGGGTGGGTGGGGGGTGACTAGGAGCTTGCCCTTAGTCACCTGGGAGGCTTACATTTAGCCCCCACTCATTGCCCATGGGTGGTGGCCGTGGGGGGAGGACAATAGGTCCCTTCCCATTGTCATTTAGGGCCCCCACCCACCACTCATGGGTGGGGGCTGGGGTGGAGGACAATAGATCCCCCCATTTTCATTTAGGGCCCCTATCTGCCGCTCATGGGTGGGCACCAGGGGGGGACAATAGGTCCCTTCCATTTTCATTTAGGGCCCCCATCTGCCACTCATGGGTGGGGCCCGGAGGGAGACGCTAGGTCCGCCTTTAGTTTAATAGCTCATGCAGCACAGGTGGGGAGGTCATGAGGGGGCTTTTTTTAACAGTGAGCAGCCACCGACTATGCCGTGAGTAGGAGCATTCAGGAGATTTTAGTCTCACTTATGCTATTGTGCTATGCTATTATGGGGGTCATATTGACACCCATAGAGTGAGGGAGGATATGGGGGCTTAGGAAGTGGTGGGGAGCACTGCTCCCTGATGCTTCTATCTTTACATATTACAAGGAGGGAGCTGTGCACCGGTAGCTCCCTCCTTTTAATAAACCAAACAAACTAACGAAGAGGTCTTCATTCATTCGTTTCATATTTCTATTCATTTATTCATCTTTCTGATGAATGAATGAATGAATAGATGAAATTCCCGCTCGCATGCCCAAGTGTTTAACTGGGCATGTGCGGGAATCTCACAGCGCTATCTAGTGTGGGCAGATGACTTATCCCACAGGGACTTCATCGACCCACACAAAGATGGCGGCGCCCAGAACCTAGGTCTGGGCAGAAAATAAAGATTAAAAATTAGGTAAAATGGGGGGCTTAGGGGCAAATGGGGGGTGACTAGAGGGACAATCGAATGTAGTGGAATCGGGAGGGGGTAAAAAAAGAAACTGGATTCGGCCATGACAGTGCCGCTTTAAACTGATTTGAAACATGTCTAATACTGTGTTATATTGCATGTTATACTTATGTTTGTGGAAGCTGTTGTGGCTTACCAAGCATTATGTTACTTCTTCGCACGCTATAAATAACGATTGACAAATTTTTTTTAAATGAGTTAAACTTTTCAGTAAATAAACTTTAATTACAAATAAAATGAAACCTCAAAGGCAAACCATATTAGATCCAATACCAGACAACAGTTTCCATCCTCTATAAAAGAGTTCTGACAATTACTGAGATATTGCAGGGTTAAAAAGTCATTAAGATGAAGTGGTCTGGGTGACTTTAATGTCCCTCTGAGCAGTGTTCATTGGCTAAGAGTGTCAATTGACACATAACTTTCACTTTATCAATCCAGTTCAGACTGGAAGGTATGTGGGCACCCTACACAGCAAGATAAGTTCAAATAGCTTGACATATATCGCAGTACAGTACAGCAGTGCAGCACCCTGCAAACATAACTACCACAGTGAGTTGTAGTTGTTATGGTGATTACAGTGTCACAAAAGTACAACCTCAAAAATGTAAAGTATTGAATGAGCATCTCTGTGATCAATGGATCCTGATATTACAACCACTAGAGTGTGTTGAAGTGGTTGTGGTGCTTAGATTTAGCTGATCTGAAGGCAAAGAGTGTTCCTACACCAAATTGGGTCCTTAATATTTACATATTGTTTTCATTGTTTTGTCCTCATCTTTTAGGGGCAACTAGAAAAAACATTACAGGGATTTCAGGACAATACCTCCCTAGTCCTAATGAGAGGAAGGTAAAGAGAATGGACCAGTGATGCAATTGTGTCAGACTAGAAATGGTCTGCCCGAATGCACGCCAGGCTGCCTGACATTCATCTTAGACTAGCCCACTGAGGGCAGACCCTTCAGGGAGCACAGTGCATTCAGCCTTTGTACTATACTTCTTGTACAAAGCTCCCATATGTCCC
>OW240915.1:74032490-74047464 GCA_933207985.1 Pelobates cultripes | reverse complement strand
GGGGGTTGTGAGAGACACAGAAGGGGAAAAAATGTGGGATAAGAAACATTAAAGCAGGCAAGACATTCAAAAGTGGGGATAAGTAACACAGCATAGGGGTTGAGAGAAACACAAGTGAAGATGCATTATTATGTTTTTTGAAGTGGGGGGGACAGCAAAATGCATCTTCACCTGGGTAGCCAAAAGTCCTTGCACCGGCCCTGGATACAGCACATACACAGATATTACAGGTAGGGCAGTAAATAGAAAAGATATATTTTGTATAAACCTATTTAAAGATATCTCAAAACTGGTCACATGACACACAGGCTCTATATCGTAAAGGACATGCACTCTAGAAATGCATTATCACACCAATTTTAAAGGCTTTTTTTGTTAAGAAGTTTTGATCTTGCGGTTATTTGATATAATACATTTAAATAAATTTGACAATTTCAAAATGCCTGCCAAACCACATGGCTGATTGACAAATTGACAAAAAGATTTCAAATTTGAAGTGGCTACTGGCATTTGTGACTTTTGCACCCATAGTACATCGGTACAATTGACAACAATCTCAATATGGCTGGAAAACAACATGATGAATTCACCAATAACTGTGGCCAAGCATAAGAGTATGGATAAAGCGCCGGCATATGTATTGTAAAGAGAAGTAAGTTACAGAGATGTCAAATTCAAAATGGCTGCTGACCTTTGATCCTCATATTAGCTTTGGCACTTTTACTATTGAGTAATCACATATTTAAAGGAACACTTAAAACCACCTTAAACCCTCCAGTTTGCTGAAATACTTAAGTGGTTCAAAGAGTTTTACCTACTTCTCATTTCATAAAAGTGGTGATTTCAAGAGACGTAGGCACTTTTACAAAGGCCAACCAGATAGCCAGGAGGGTGCCTTACGCCCTTGCACAGGGGTAGGCAAAATTCTGCACTCCAGAAGTTGTGGACTACATCTCCCCTGATGCTTTGCCAGCATTATGGCTGTAAGAGGATTGTAGGAGATGTAATCCACAACATCTGAAGTGCCAAAGGTTTCCTACCCCTGCTCTAGCACAAAGCAGAGATGACAGCTTTTTATAAAGAAGCATTGGTTTTAATGCTTCTCTATGAGGACCATTGCAAACTCAGCACAGTTGCCATGCAGAATTCTTGATAGAGAAGCACACTGGAATATGTGCTTTTAGCAGTTTCTAATACAGTTCAGTTGTGAAATAAATGCAAATTTATGCGGTTCTGTGACACCTTGAAGGTTTTTGGCTAGTGTCAGTAATTTTGATACTGTTGTAGTTTCTGCGACAGAGAACAGGAAAACATGCTGTATGTAGGTTTTCCTGGTCTCACCTATCACTCAACTTTTAAAATTGTGTTTGTAAGAAATACTCACACAGTGTTTCGGGAACACCTGTAAGGCAATTATCTGACAGGTCCAGCTCAGTGCAAACTTTCAGACAGCCTATCTCTTCTGGGAGAGACTCCAGTTTGTTCCCAGACAGGTACAATTTATCCAGTTTCCGAAGTTGTCCAATAGCTGCTGGTATCTCAGTCAATTGGTTGAACATAACAGAGAGGTATGTCAAGTTGACCAGGTTACTGATGTCTTCTGGGAGAGTTCTAAGGTGGTTGCAGGAAAGATGAAGTTCTGATAGACTAGTGAGGAATGTGAGGCAGGATGGTAGTTCTGTGAAACTGTTATAGCTAAGGTCCAGGTAGGTGAGTCTTTTCAGGTTACAGAGCTCGGATGGAAGAGAGGTCAGTAATCCATGCTGACATTTGCCTAGCTCATCTCTTGCTAGTCCACCTGTGGTGTGATAAAAAGGAAGATAATACAGGTTATGATTGCCATACTTATTCCCAAACTGTTATCTTTTAACCCCTTAAGGACCAAACTTCTGGAATAAAAGGGAATCATGACATGTCACACGTCATGTGTCCTTAAGTTTAAAGGAAAGCTTTTATAAGTTTATAATTATTATTTAAAATAAAACTGCCAAGGATTTTTTTATATTATTATGTTTAACTATCCCTTTATATACAAAATGTATTTTTTTTTTTGTTAGACTGTAAAAATGAAAATTTGTTGTTCAAATCCACATCTCTTTAATTGGTACCTACATTGAAAATAACTTTGAAAATGTCTTATAACCTGTGTTTTCATGAGATGCTCCATTTTCAGACAGGGCAAAGACAATATATAAACATTGTTTAATTTCTCCTCTTCTAGGTATGCTTTCTCTATACAGACTTCCCAACACAAAGACAGACGGTATAATAATGATTGACAGGGAGCTAAGATGGAGGCACTCAGTTGCTGGATAAATGTAGATTTATTCATATACTTTTATTTTATTACACCGCACACATGTGTGTTTGTTATATATGGGGAATCAGTAACCATACTATTAAAAAATTTAGGAACTCACAGTTCCCCTTTAAGCAATGACATAATCTAGAGACCAAGGGTGCCCAAATGGTAGATCCCCAGATGTTGTAGAACTGCAACTCCAATGATGCTTTGCATACCTTTAAAATGACAAAGCATCATGGAAGCTGTAGTTTCCAAACATCTGGGGATCTACCTACTGGGCACCCCTGATCTATGCACAGCTACATGAACAAGTTGATTTGTAGCATCCGTTGCACATACTGCACCTTATACCTGATGAGTTACAATAATCGGTAGTAAATCAGACTGGCATATCTGAGAAAATGAAAACCCATCAATACCAGTCAAACAGCAGAGATTAAAAATAGAAAGCTCACCAATATACACTTAAACTACTGGTGCAAAACAACTTCATTACGCATGACATATTGAAGTTGTTGACACAGTACATTTGTGCAGAGGAGCAGTTTATTTACCCCTTAAAGGGAACCTATAGTCCCAAAAATTACAATTGTATAATTTCAGGACTACATGTTCCCTTACAGGTTTGCCATCACTGCCCACCCCCCTTTGCTCTGTAAAATTAGATTAGATAATGTTTACTCACCTTGTTCCCAGCACCGCGGCTCCTCCACTGCAGCCTCCAGCTTCTCCCCAAGTGATGTCAGCACCCAAGCTGACATCACCTGCGATTTCCTCCAATCCATTGCTTCTCATAGAGAACCAATGGATTGGAACTATGCATGCCCCACCAAGCGTTATGCTCTTCAAACCAAATGCTGTTATTGGCAGCGTTTGATTCCAGGTCTGAGTTTCACTCGCTTCAGGAGGAGGAAGCTCCTGTAGTGGCTGTCAGAAAGGCAGCTACCGGAGGCTTTAAAAAAAAAAATAATAATAATAAAGGTTATTCATTAAAGTTAGAATTCAAAGTGAAATTCACATTTTACGCTGAAAGCATAGATGACTTGGAAAATGTTGATTTAAATTTGAAATTCACATAGAATTCTTACTTCAGTGAATAACCCTGAATGTGTATAGAGTGTGCTTCTGGGATCTATATCTCTACAGACCACCTGCTTTTTCTATAGAACCATGAATTCCACAAATTGTTTCAGAACGGTGAAATATATCATTGCTGCTTTTTTTTCTGAAAAAAAAAATGTATTCTTGGTTACCCTATTATTGTGTAAACAGCAAGATCATGCAACAGAAATTAAGATGCTGAATACTACTATTCTACGAGCAAAATGGAATAATTATATTCTCACCTTTCAAGACCAAGACACGGAGCTCATGGAGGATATGCAATGCACCTACAGCCTGACTGATTTGTGCATTATTGCTGCTAAGGTGGAGTATTTCAACCTGTTCAAGATCACCTCTCTTTGCCTCTGTCAGCTGTAGAAAGCACTCGCATCCGTCCGAGCGATACTCCAGAACGAGCCTGTCCCCTGCAATGGGAGATGAGGGACTGACTGGTTCCTCTGTGCTGGTTCCCACCCACTGGGAGTCCATCTTGCATTGTCTGAGCGTAGCAACACGGGCATGTCACAGCTCGCCCAGCACAGAGACGATGCCAGCTAGACCAGGGTAATAACGATCTGCAGAGAGAGAGTGACAAAACACAATTAACAGAAGGAAAGGTGTAAAGTGAAAGCATAATATAAAAGATTTTTAAAAAAGTGGCTTAGAGGAAAATATATCTCATCAACGCATCACCAGGCATAAAGAAATAAAATAAATATAAAAAGGAATCAAAATTACAAATATACATAGCTATACTAGCGTATATAACATATACACCTAACGGTCCCTTATGCAAGATATACAAAGCCTACCAGTCCCCTAATCATTGTAGACCACGTTTACAATTTCCCACAGCAAAATGCATGAAATCATAAATATTATAAGCAAAATAAGGCTTTAAAATGGCCATATCACAATGCTGACTTTAAAAAGTCAAGAGTTATTATAGTATGCAGAAAGTTTAGGGATACATAGTGTTTTGGGAACTTAGACCTTCACCTCGCTTTGAATAACGGTTAGATTTCCCAGGAATGTCGAAAGCTGACAACTTCTACCTTAAATCTTCCATAACGCTAAGCCTCTGTATGCTAAGTCCCCCCTAACCTAGACTCCCCTTATTACAAGGGAACTCCTAACCGCTCCAAAAATATATAGATTTTAAATACTACTGTAATAAGGTTGCTCACTTGTGAATGCAGAAAATTTTTAGAGGTGATCAAAAAACACTTATTTAAAACATAGCATTGTGATTGCACAATGTAGCAGTCTGTAGCTACATACTCTACAGTCTTCTCACAAAAATGAGAATTTTATTAAAAACAACAAAAAAATTATCCTGCCAAATTTAGGCAAAACAAGAAGCGTTTTGGAAAACTTCCATTGGGTCTGCATTAGAAATTTGATCAAACTCTACTATATCCGACTTGATCAGGTCACCCAAAATGCACTATAAGTTAAATACAACGCCTTGCCTTCATGGACAAACATCTTACAACTAATCGTTTAGTGAACAAACCCCCAATTCCATATTTTTTTTTACACTCTCTTTTCAATAACACAGAATAATACTGAAAGCAATCACACTAAGAACGACAAAATAACATATTATTAGGATTACGGTGGAGTGTATTTTTAAATCAATCTGCCAATGCAGACACCTCTATAAAGAGTAAACATATTTCTACAGACAATTTGAACTTTACATTTAAAATGCATTTTCAAACAATTGCTTTTACTCATATGTTTTGAATAATAATTGGAACACATGCTCAGCCCTCTTTTTATACCAATACCAAAAGAAAATCATTAGTATACTCACTAAGAAATCACGAATGTCAGGACTGGCTGATCAATGATCCCTTTGTTCTTCTATGTAAAAACACATAAACCATCACATATAGGATTTTATGTTTGTGCAAAGGTTGGAGATACATGTATAAAACAGTGAATTAGTTACAGCAAGTTCTCTGTATTTCTGCCATTGATACACTTTTTAACTTCCTGGTTGTACAGGACAGAAGGTCTCTACGACAACAAATGGGGCAGGGCTTCAAATCTGGATGGCTACTCTTGCCCTCCCCCATCCACCCATCTTTGTGAGGCTTGTCAGGACACGTGTTCTAAAAGAACTGGAAACAGTTGATTATTGTTGCCTCAGGGATGAGGAGAAACAGTTATCCCACTAAAGTTTCAGAGATTTCAAACAAAACTGTTTCCTCATTTTAATTTATTGAGATTATTTTTCTGAGGCTCTGGCTATTTTTCTTATTTATATATTTTTACTGAACGAGAGCATCGTATTTTTGGGGGTGATTTCTTATATTAGGGTATTTTTTATCATCGGACTAGTTTTATTAATATTAATTTTAATCAAGGTGTAACTTTGTATTTAGAAACATTGTATAGTAACAATCATCAGTGCGTGGAATTTAAATCACTTTGACCCTAACATAAAATACCCTTAATTTAGACATTACCTTATCTCTAAATGTGAGTTTGTATGATGTGAAAAATAAAATTATTTATAGAAATTCACATACTCAGTCATTTGCTAAATCGTTAAAATTATATATGGTTTTGAAATGGTTCGCTCATGTGCAATTTCCAGAAAAGTGACAGTTCCCCTTTTAAGCTGTGGATGAGACCTGAGTACAGTTAAATGTAGTTGCTGGGATGATGGGATCATGACGAGTTGTACCGCTAACTATAAATTATATGGGCAAGCAGACTGCCAAGTTCGGCAATGTTGAAACAGTTATTGACAGATCTGCACTAAAACTTAAAGCACTATAACCACTACAGTGAGTCAGGAGATTTAGAATGATTTTACTTCTTGCATTGGGTCCACCAGGTATCACTTCCCACCTCCTCTCAACCTTCATGAGAGTCAACAGCTGCTGTTTATTAGCTTCCATTAGCTCTCCCAAGTGAAACGCTGCAGTGTAGGCTGGCTTATTGGCTGAGAGCATCACTTGAAAACCCAGGTAGTTTGACTACTTACAATGGGGTGCGATCAGGGCACTCCTGGCACCAAAACCACTGCAGTGGTGCTTGGAGTATTCCTTTACCAATAGAGTACACAATAAGTTGTAGTGGTTATGCTACTTGGTGTGTCCCTTTAAAGTTTACAAACCTGATGTGTCCCACAGGATTGTGTTATCTGTAAGTGATAATTACAAGGTATAGAGAAAAACAGTAGCGTATGCTGCAAACCTTCTCTTTGTCAGGATCAAACCAATCATTAAATATTCCCTAGTGACATAAGCCTGTATTCACACACGTAACATCGAGGTTTGCTATCCAGTAGAGAGGATAAGTCACTTACATTTTATTTTAAAACTATAAAATCAATATTGGATGAGTATAAAAGGGAATAATAACCAGGATATTTTCTGTCACAGATATTTTTATGTGTATAATGCATTCCAACATATATTTGTAAACGTAAGAAAATAATTAATTACATTATCACTTTTCAGTACATCACTTAGCCTTGCTCTATTGGCAGCCATTTTGTCCCTTTGGTCAGACACAAGCTAAACAAAAGCTGTGCTGATAATATGGGTTTATATGAGTCCACAAATCCTGAAATCACAAGCAAACACAGGACATCCCGGTCTCAGGCGGACCACCCCAGAGGCTATGGAAGCAGCCCCAACAAACTCGAGATGAAACCAATATGGCGGAGACCACGAGTGGGACACCAGGCCCCACACGAGAGAACGACATCCTGGCGCGGATAAACGCCACATTCGCTACATTCTGGGCAAAGCTCGAGGACCGACTGAGCACTTCCAACGCTTGGGTCCCAGACCCACCATCACGCCGCACCCGCCCTGCCTGCTCACCCAGCAAAGCCATGCGCACCAAACAAACACGGCGTCAAAGAAGGTGCACTCTCCGGCGGGCGGGGGCACGCACATGGCGGCGCCCGACAACGACTACCACCTGGCACAAGACATGGCAAGCCGCACCCAAGCACACAACTATAGTGCGGCCCGCAGCGAGAGCCAGGAAGAGCTTGCGCTCCCACACGGGAGGTACCCGCACCGGCAAAAGGGTCTGGAGGGACAGTGGTCTGCCCACACCCCATCAAGCGACCAAGGTTGTACCTGGAACACACAGACCTGGCGGTTGGGATGGGTGAGTCCCCAAGCAGCATACAAACCCTGGGAAACACCCCTGAAGGCATAGGCTAAAGGGGACTCACTGGGACATTGGGCAGGAGGCATGAGACACACAACCTCTGGTAGTGGCATACTATCGCTCCCTCTAAGCCAGGACTCATATTGTCTCACGGTAACCGAACCGCTTTCAACACTGATCCCCTGACCCCCCCCCCCAAACCGCCCGACCCTAACGATTAAGCTGCAACTCCAACTCCACGCTCCTGTCAGCGGAGAGATGAGGGCTGCCGACGGGGATGGAATACCTGAACAAACATGAGATCACAATGTGGACTAATAATGTCACTCAGATTATTATAAGCGATGACTTTGCTTCTTAGTTTAGCGAGCTATACCCTGCTCCCTGTGAAAACCCTCCTGAGCCTAGAAAGTGAAGCGACACAAGCATAAGTTGGTAATTTTGTCTAGTTAAGTAATGGAGGTACACACTTACATGAACCGGAGACAAAACAGCTAAGCCTGTAGATAAGCCTCGGACCGTGCTAATTGTTTTAAAAAGTATGCATTATATTGTACAGACAGGGAATCGCTATAGCTGCTAAGCTAAACCACAACCACACGTTACTTAAATACCTATCGTTCTGCCTACACATGATAAATGTCATCTTTGTTAATTAAAAAATGTGCACGTAATTTCAAATGCCCCATTGTTAAAAGGGCTTAAAATCGGTGTGAGGAATGCCACTGGGGTACCTTACGCATATTGTTACCTTTCATTGCACTGCAAAAATAAAAAATAAAAAAAAAACATTTAGACAGTTGCAATTTGTCTTCTGCGTCAAGACTATGTTTGTCGGAGGATTCCAAGAAGTAGACAAACTGGAGGAGCACCTTTGATGAAAAGGGCCTCTCAGCCTGCCTTATTTAGTCACCAAACTTCAAAAGGTCCTTGAGCAGGCTTGGCCCTATACTTTATGGATTGCCTAGCCATGCTGTTTTTGGGGATTGCATATACCGTTAGAAGTGGAGGTTCGTATGATGATTGCCAATGGCAATGTACGTACACCATATGTCCTTTGTCATTAAAGGTTTAAAGAGTTTTTCCAGCACATGGGATTAAATGCACACTGCGGGCACCCAGACCACTTCATTTTATTGAAGCAGTCTGGGTGCAGTGTGCCTGTCCACCTTAAATCCAGTGCTGGGTGAAGCTCCCTTTACTGATCTTTCACACCCCCTCCGATGTCACAGTGGCCAATCACAGGCTGCACACAAAGAATGAATAAACCACAAGTTTGAAAGTGTATTATAGTGCAACCACGACCAAACTAATACTCCCTATTTAGCTAGCAATAAAACAATATATACCACTAGGTGGGCGCATGCAAGGTGTGTATGTAACCGAGTAAACTTGCAGAAGCCAGACACAGAGAGATGGATGTAGGTTTTCAGGAAGTAAGAGGTCTTTATTAACATACCGATCGGGTCTCAGATGAACTAACGTTCCAAAACAGGTCTGAGGGCTGAACACATGGAGTACATGCTTTTTATAGAACTATAACTGCTCCCATTTATAGCTCCACCCGCACATACCCTTAACCAATCAGTGGACAGGATTTGGATTTCCTCATATGGGCAGACCACATGGCTCATCCGAAACAAAGGAGAAAGGAATGTGATTTCCATTCCTGCATTCCCGCACATGCTCAGTACATTGATGACAGTATCTTAGCTACGTGTAACTAACTAACTGATGTGGTGGAATCTCGGTAAAAATAAATTTAGTAGGCCGAGATTACCACGTGGCATGTGTACGTGCATATGCTGACGTATCGATCAGTTGGTTGTACGAGGCAAGATACGATCAGTAGTGTACGGAGCATGTGCAAGAATACAGGATGTAGTATTCCCCTCCTCCATTGTGCTGGACAAGCCATGCGGTCAAGCAGGAAGTTAATTCTCATTTGTAATGATTGGTCAAGAGAATGTGCGGGTGGAGCTTAATATGGGAGGAGCTATGTGCCTATATAGGGAGCCTGCACTATTGTTCAGGGCTCAGAACTTGCTGTATTTTTGGTGACATTAGTCCCTCTGAGTCCCGATCGGTGATCCAATAAAGAATCTCTTCCTTCCTGAAGAAACCTGTGTCCATCCCTCTGTGCTTTGCTATCATTTGGTGCATTGGCCGGGAAGCTCATCGTTCAACGGTAGCTGAGAGGCAGAGGCGTGAGACGGTCTATCTTTGCCCACGTTCTCTACGGCTGCACCCCTGAACTTCTGCGTGGACCTCCCTTCGTCTCGGCGCCACTGGTCTGTTGTCCAGGAGATCATCGGCCTCACAGTAAGAAGTGCTGGGGTGTCCCCGTCGATGAGTGTGAACTCAGGTTCAGGAACGAGGAGGTAAGACAACTGCTGTTTTAGACGGCAGACCCACTAGGGGTATACCGATTGTGCGGTAGGCCCAAAAGGGGTTTAAATCTGTATATGGAATCTGCCCCCTCTGTCGGAGGGAAGGAGCGAAGGCGCACCGCTCGATCGAACGCTCTTTAGTAAGACCGTTTGATCTGGTTAGTCAGGCGGGGTCCTGTGTAAATAGCCCCAGCCGGACACCGGTGTCTTGTCTAGACTAGCGTTCTAGGGTGTATATTACGTTCGCTAGGTCGGAGGGACCGGGAGACTAAGCGGCGCCTGTGTAAATTCGGTTCGCTAGCTCTCAACCCATCTTGGCTAAGTGGGAAGGCGTGTAAATTTGGAACCCACTAGACTTTTGATAGAGTAAATAGACTAGAAGGGCAATTTTGTAAATTTCGCCCTCTAGTTCGCTATATGTGGTGTTTGGGCAGTGTGGCTAACCAAAATGGGTGTATATAGTTTTAGGTAGTCCATTCAAGGTACTGGCCAATAGTTTAGTTGGGATTGTAAATGTGTTAAAGATTGTTAGTATAGTGTATATCTTGTTAGATAGCGCGAGCTCAGCTGTCTAGCGAGAGTGTTAATAGTGTGTTGCTGTATCATAGTGCACGGTACCATAACCCTGTATATTTACTGACACTGTATATAAGTACTAATCATTGTCGTCTATTGCATGTTTAACACCGCAACCACTAATAATTGTATTGTGACCTTAAATTGTGCTTTGACCTATGCTAACCGTACTGTAACCGATACTAGTAAAAGACGATGTTACTGGGGTGTGTTACAGACGGGTAATTCATATATAGAGAATTATAGCGTGGGTGACTGTATAGTTTCGCCAAAGGGCATAATATTGATTATTTAGTGACTGGTGTAACAGCTGTGTGTGTACAGGAATTCCCTGAGTGATTATTGTGTTATTGTGTACGTTTCACTCGGTAACTGTACCACGCGGTGCTGTTGCCAGAGGAAACGGGTGTGACTGTTGAATAAGAACGCGTGCATAGTATTCGTTGTCAACGACGTTCCATTGATAAGTATGGGCGCGTCAGAGTCAACGATTTCGGATCCCTTAGGTTGTATGGTAAAGAATTTTAAAAAAGGGATTCAAAACATGTGATTTTGGGGTTAAAATGTCTCCTGTACGTTTGGTCACTTTGTGCACTAGGGAGTGGCCTACTTTGGTTGCGGCATGGCCGCCGCGTGGCAGTTTGGATCCAACCCTGGTACAGTGTGTACACGTGGCTGTATCAGGTAGGCCTGAACTTTACGGACAGTTTCCATACATTGATTGTTGGGGGCAGGCCGTGAACGACTCGCCAAAATGGATCCGGATATGCCACGAGGAGCAATGTCGCCTCATGGTGGCCAGGACTTGTTTGTCCACTAGGACTGGTGTTAGGCCCATTTTGGACACGCCCCCTGAGTCCGAGATCCCTTTGCCGCCCCCTTACTTTCCTTTAAGAGGAAGTGACGCGAATGCAGGAAGTTCTGCACCCCTTCCCCTATTGCCCCATCCACTTCCGCTTCCTCCTCCAGTACAGAATCCACCCCACCTCGTATTAAAACTCCCCTTCCGGAACCAGGACCAACCCCCATTAGATCTGAATATCCTGATTTGGCGCCACTTCAAACTTCCGGTCAAGCTTCTTCTAGCTCGGCTCGGAGTATACTATTCACTGACTTTTCCCCAAATCAAGTTCCCACATCCTCATGCCCTATTACCTCTCGACCGGAACCTTTAACTGACGCCCCTCCACGTAGCCCCATACTAACCCGACAACTGACCGGTACCCAACAATTAAAACATTATCAGATGCCTCTTCGTCTGAATCCTGGGTCAGCCTATATCGATGTCGCAGGTCAAATGGCACATGCTGACCCAGTCTTCGTATATGTCCCGTTCACGACTACCGATCTCTTGAATTGGAAGACCCACAATTCCTCGTACACTGAGAAACCACAAGCTATGACCGATCTGTTCACCCCGATAGTTCAGACACATAACCCGACATGGGCTGATTGCCAGCAGTTATTAATGACATTGTTCAATAATGAGGAAAGGACAAGGATTAACCAAGCGGCCATTAAGGCGCTAGAGGAGAGAGCCCGTGCTTTAAATCAAGCCAATCCGGCAGCATGGGCCGCAACACATTACCCTAACACCGATCCTGACTGGAATGTAAATGGCGCAGATATGGCTCAACTTAAAGCCTATAGAGATGCTATAATTGCTGGCATGAAAGCCGGAGGGAAGAAAGCTATTAACATGTCGAAGACAGTTGAGGTGATTCAGAAAAGTGATGAAGCGCCCAGTGTCTTTTATGACCGATTATTGGAGGCATACCGCTTGTATACCCCCTTTAATCCGGAAGACGCTGATAATTCCCGAATGGTAAACTCCGCCTTTGTCAGCCAAGCTTACGGAGATATTAAGCGCAAGCTACAGAAATTAGAAGGGTTTGCAGGTATGTCTATCACCCAACTAATGGAGGTAGCGAACAAAGTATATATGAATAGGGAAACAGAAAGTAAGAAAGAGGAAGAGCGCAAGATGCGTAGAAAGGCAGATATGCTAGCGGTAGCGATCGCAGGCGTAGATAGACGGGGCCCAGATAGAGGCGATGGTAGATGGAATAGGGAGCCTTTGAGTAGGAATCAGTGCGCGTACTGCAAGGAAGAAGGGCATTGGAGGAACGAGTGTCCGCAAAGAGAGCAGTATGAGAGAGACTTACCCAGGGCAGGTTACGGAAACTTTAGAGGCAGAGCGAGAGGTAGAGGAGGCCCCGGAGGGAGTAATGGTAATAGAGGGAGTAATGGGAACAGAGGAAGTGTAAGGGAAGATAGGTACTATCCAGCAGCGCAAAGGTCCCGCGATAGAGAAGGTAGGGACTTTGTGGGATTGGCTGACACGGTCATGGAGGACTATTGATACCGACCGGGCTCCATCCCCCTTGGTCGAGCGGAGCCTATGGTCGATGTATCAATAGGGGAAAAAGGAGTGCGTTCATGATCGACACTGGTGCTGAACATTCGGTGGTGACTAATCAAGTTGCTCCTCCATCTGGAAGAACTATTACTGTAATAGGAGCAACTGGAAGAAGTGCTGAAAAACCGGTTCTTAAAAGTCGACTCTGTACATTGGGAGGCCACGTAGTAAAACATCAATTCCTTTATATGCCTGAGTGTCCAGTCCAATTGCTGGGACGTGATATGCTATCCAAATTACAAGCGCAGATTACGTTCCTACCAAATGGAACAACATCCTTAAAGTTTAATGGACCCTCACATTGTCCGTACCAAAGGAAGAAGAGTGGCGACTTTATACAGTGTTGACTAGCCAAAACCCGAGGAGTGATGAATCCTTATTTAACATACAGGAGTTTGGGCAGAGAACAACCCACCAGGACTGGCCCGCAATATTCCACCTATTAAAATCGAACTAAAACTTGGGGTTTATCCAGTAAGCCTGAGACAATATCATATTCCGCAGAAGGCTAAGAAGAACATCCACTCTTATCTGGATAAGTTCATACGGTATGGTATCCTAAAATTCTGTACTTCCCCCTGGAACACCCCATTGCTGCCTGTTCAAAAGCCCGGTACAGATGAGTATCGACCTGTGCAGGACTTGAGAGCAGTCAATGATGCAGTTGTTAGTATACATCCAGTCGTGCCCAATCCATATAACCTGTATAACCTGCTTGCTTTAATTCCGGGCGGGGCTACTTACCTTACAGTCTTAGATCTCAAAGATGCCTTCTTTTGCCTCCGAATTGCCGTAGAGAGCCAATGTATCTTTGCTTTCCAATGGGAAAATGCTGTAACGGGCTCGAAACGCCAAATGACCTGGACAAGATTGCCCCAGGGGTTTAAAAATTCACCTACCCTATTTGGTTCAGCTCTAAGCCAAGATCTACTAGATTTCGAGTCTATCCCAGGAGAGTGTGTATTATTACAATATGTAGATGACTTGTTGATAGCAGCAGTTAAAAAGGAAGTATGTCAGCAAGCAACGCACGATCTACTACACATTCTCTGGAAGGCAGGATACAAGGTGTCAAGAAGGAAGGCTCAGTTGTGTTTGCCAACTGTCAAATATCTGGGATTCCATATCTCTGAAGGTCAAAAAATTATGGGGCCAGAGAGAAAAGAAGCTGTGTGCCAAATACCGATACCCAGGAATAGAAGACAAGTGCGAGAATTCTTGGGGGCAGCAGGCTTCTGTAGGATATGGATTCTCAGCTACGCGATACTGGCAAAACCTCTGTATGCAGCTATCAAAGGTACAGAGCACGACCCCTTCTTATGGACTCAAGAACAGCAAACGGCATTCGAAGATGTGAAGAGGGCTTTGATGAGCGCCCCAGCATTAGGTCTACCTGACCACACACGGCCATTCTACCTGTATGTACATGAGCAAAGAAGAATGGCTGTGGGAGTATTGACACAGTACTTGGGATCATGGCAAAGACCTGTTGCCTACATGTCTAAGCAACTGGATGCAGTGGCCAGCTGACTTCCACCTTGTCTAAGAGCTGTAGCTGCAGCCGCCCTGCTAGTAGCTGAAGCCGATAAACTCACTCTGGGTCAAGAACTTTATGTACGAGTTCCACATGCAGTACAGACGTTGTTGGATTACAAAGGAAATCATTGGTTTAGTAACAGCCGTATGACCAAGTATCAAGCAATGTTGTGTGAAAACCCAAGAGTGCATTTAGAGATTGTAAATACCTTAAATCCAGCTACCCTTTTGCCACAACCTACTGAAAGTCAACATGATTGTCTGGAAGTAATGGATGAAGTATTTTCAAGTAGACCAGATCTTCGTGATTTTCCCATCCAGAACCCTGATGTTCAATATTACACCGACGGCAGTAGTTATGTAAAAGAAGGGATCCGCTATGCAGGATATGCAGTAACAACGATAGACAAGGTGATAGGAGCTCGGCCACTGGCAAAAGGAACATCAGCACAAAAGGCAGAATTGATAGCACTGACACGAGCGTTACAATTGGCTGAA
>OW240915.1:73982460-74032390 GCA_933207985.1 Pelobates cultripes | reverse complement strand
ATAAATTGTCGTGCTGAATAAAGGATTGTCAGTTGACTCCCAAAACTGTGTCTCGTCCGGTTATTGGGAGGTTGGGGATATTGCCTTGGTGTTTTCAGCGCTTGACTGTGGATTCGTTCTGGACCAGCGGAATTCGTGGATTGTATATTGGCGTTCCGCTACAATTGGTGGCAAGCGACGGGATCCAACTCTACAGCCGAATACAGCGCATTCGAATGAAAGGAATTACCGAACGGAAAGGCAATTCGTATGAAACAAGCAGACGAAAGCGATCAGGGAATGGGGACTGATTACACGGCGTTAAAGAGACAGACGCTAAAGGAGCTGCTGGAGGCTAGAGGGAAAAGCGCTAGCAATAAATCGAAAGCAGTCCTGATTGCAGAGCTAATGGAGGGCGACCAAGCACACAGCAGTCCACCCCCACCTGCCAGAGAGGAAACACCGTACCAGAGGGAACTGAGAACCCGGCTGGAATTTGTACCACAGCCAGTAACCCTGGACATCTTAACTATACTGATGGCGGACGTCCAGGATTATATTATGGCACAGCAACACCAGAGGTCACCATCCAGGGCAGAATCCATCGCCAATTCATTCTGCGCTCCAGAGAAGCAGAAAATACCTTACCAGGCATTTAAAGCATTCTGCGAGGAGAAAGACGAGATTGACGGATACCTGCAGGATTTTGAGCGGTTGTGCGACCTACATGATCTAGAACAGGCTATGTGGGTACCCCTACTGGCAGGCAAGTTGGCAGGACGAGCAGCCGAGGCGTATCGCGCTGTACCCAGAGAAGATAGCAAGGACTATTTTAAAGTTAAGAGGGCAATTCTGGAGAGGTATGCCATAACCCCGGAGGCATACCGGCGTAAATTTCGAGGATTGAGGAAGCCCGAGAAAGATTCCCACGCTGAGTGGGCACATAAGCTCGACCAAGCGTCGCAAGGATGGATTCAGGCGAGCCAAGCTACCACAATGGAGGAACTGCGCCAGCTCATCTTGCTGGAACAATTTTTTAACGGACTGTCACCTGAGGCACAAGAATGGGTAAGGGACAGGAAACCCCTCACCCTAACTGAAGCCGCCCGGTTGGCGGATCAGCATTTTGACGCCCGAAGGCATCATGGGCTTCCCAACAGGGCTCCCCTGAGACCAGCTGTACCACACCACCCAACCATCTCCACACCCGCCAACGCTACTCCATTCCGGCCACCATCAGGAAACCCCCCACCGCCATCACGCTACAATGGCAGGGCCAACATACAATGCCATACCTGCCGGCAGTGGGGGCATCTGTCCCGGGAGTGCACCCAGAATCGGAGCAGGCAGGCGTGGAACCAAGTACGGCAAAACTCCGCGCCAAGGGCAGTGGCCCATTTCTACCACACCGAACCGGACCACTCGGAGCTGACAAGTCTATCAACCGAAGAACCATTGGGGGTTCTGTACGAGGTGATGTCGGTGCAAGCCACGGACAACCGGCAGCATCATCGCCAAGTTGTATTTGTGGGGGGGAAAGAAGTGCAGGGGCTGCGGGACTCGGGAGCCACCTTGACCTTAGTGGCCCCTCATTTAATTCCAGATACGGCCCACACTGGCGGATCAGTGGCAGTCCGGGTAGCAGGGGGAGCTATGTACCGGTTACCCACGGCCAAAGTGCATTTGAACTGGGGTGCTGGGGAGGGGGTTGTAGAGGTGGCCATAATGAAGAAACTACCGGCCGATGTTGTTTTGGGGAATGTCTTGGGCCCGATGACTTCTGCGTTTCTTCCCCAGGCTCCTTCCCAAGAGGCGCATCCGGTAACCACCCGGCAACAGGCTCGCACCACGGCATTCCCCGCACACTCTGAGGCTCAGGTAAGACACCATGACCCCCCCTTGACCGACATGACTTGGGACACCCCGACCACATTTGAAGCTGAGGTTCAGACAGACCCCACACTGCAGGTGTATCGAGATAGGGTAGACACGGACCAGGTGGGGCGGGAGGGAGAACGGTACGTATGGGAAAAGAAGTTACTGTACCGGGTGGCGGAACGGGCCATAGGCAGCTCTGTGACGCTCCAAACCAAGCAGCTAGTAGTACCCCAGAAATATAGGCAGGAGTTACTAAGAATCGCCCATGACATCCCTCTGTCCGGCCATCTAGGGATGACCCGGACCCGATATCGCTTAACGCACGCCTTCTTTTGGCCCGGGATTTCCAAAGACGTAAGGCAATATTGTACCTCCTGTGATGTGTGCCAGAGGGTAGGCAAAAGGGGGGATCGCCATAAGGCAAAACTATGTCCCCTCCCCATAATTGAGGAACCGTTCAGCCGGGTAGCAGTAGATATAGTAGGACCACTACCAAAGCCCAGCCCCTCTGGGAAACGGTATATCCTGACCGTAGTGGACTACGCCACCCGGTACCCCGAGGCGATTGCCCTAACTAATATCCACGCGGAGACCGTAGCCGAAGCCTTGATGAAAATCTTCTCCCGAGTAGGGTTCCCACAGGAAATGGTCTCAGATAGGGGGACCCAATTCGCGGCTGAGGTTACTCAGCAGTTATGGAGGATATGTGGCATAAAGCCGATCATTAACTCCGCGTACCACCCGCAATCCAATGGATTATGTGAGAGATTCAACGGTACCCTAAAACAGATGCTTCGAACATTCGGAGAGACCCATAAGGACTGGGAACGATTCCTTCCCCATCTGTTGTTCGCATACCGAGAGGTGCCCCAAGAGTCTACGGGTTTTTCCCCCTTTGAACTATTGTTTGGGAGAAGGGTCCGGGGGCCGTTGGATCTCATTAGGGAGCATTGGGAGGGAGAGAGTAGTGCAGATGGGACCCCTATTGTATCCTACGTGCTGGCGTTCCGGGATCGCCTGGAGGAATTGACCCAGGCGGTGCGCACCAACCTCCAGGCCGCCCAACAACGACAGCGTCGTTGGTATGACAGAGGGGCCAGAGACCGTAGTTTTCAAGTGGGGCAGAAGGTGCTAATCCTTAAACCAGTCCGCACCGATAAACTACAGGCCGTCTGGCAGGGCCCATACCAGGTGGTAGAGCAGAGATGCGATACCACCTATGTGATCGGCCCATGCTCCGGAGTAGGGAAGAGACGCATGCTCCATGTGAACATGCTCAAACCCTACCACGAGCGGACGGAGGACGTGGCAGCTATTTGCACGCCCGCCTCCGAAGATCAGGAGAACCTGCCCCTTCCGATCTGTTAGAGCAGGAGGAGCAGAAGGAACCCTCCCAGGGGGTTCAACTGGGGGAGCGGCTAAGTCCTCAAGAGCGTATTCAGGTACAAGAACTGATAGCAGCAAAGGGCGCTACCTTTTCTAATCTACCTGGGTACACTCCACTAGCCACCCACCGAGTAGAAACCCCGGGACAGCTTCCCATGCGACAGACTCCATATCGGATTCCTGAATCCGTGCGGGAACATATGAGGAAGGAAATCGAAGAGATGTTGCAGTTGGGGGTTATTGAACACTCAGATAGCCCCTGGGCATCGCCGGTAGTCCTGGTTCCCAAGAAAGATGGTACCACCCGGTTCTGTGTGGACTACCGGAGGTTGAACGACAAAACTGTGTCGGACGCCTACCCGATGCCTCGGATAGACGAACTGCTTGATAGGATGGCCAGGGGTCAGTATCTCACTACCATAGATTTGTGTAAGGGATACTGGCAAATTCCACTAGCCGAGGACGCCATTCCTAAGTCGGCGTTTGTCACCCCGTTTGGCTTGTACCAATTTCGAGTCATGCCATTCGGGATGAAGAACGCCCCCGCGACATTCCAGCGGATGGTGGATCGGCTACTGGACGGGTTCCAGGACTATGCGTGTGCATATCTGGACGATATTGCCATCTACAGTCAGACCTGGGCAGAACACCTACAACACATAGGGGCAGTAATAGACCGGATTCGAGAGGCAGGGCTTACCTTGAAACCCAGCAAATGCCACATAGGGATGGCAGAGGTCCAGTACTTAGGACACCGGGTTGGTAGCGGGCAGCAGAAGCCTGAGCCCGCAAAGATTGAAGCTGTAGCCCAGTGGCCTACCCCTAGGACCAAAACCCAAGTCCTGGCTTTCCTAGGTACCGCAGGGTATTACAGAAAATTTGTACCCAACTACAGTGCCCTGGCCAAACCCCTGACTGATTTGACGAAGAAAAACCTGCCCCGGCAGGTCGTCTGGGCCCCAGAGTGTGAACAGGCATTCAACCAGCTGAAGACGGCTCTGACCAATGCCCCTGTACTGGCTGCTCCTGATCCAACTAAACGTTTTCTTGTTCACACAGACGCCTCAATGTTTGGATTGGGAGCAGTACTGAGCCAGGTCGGAGCCGATGGCGGAGAACACCCCGTAGCCTACTTGAGTCGGAAGCTGCTACCCCGAGAAGTGAGCTACGCCGCCATAGAGAAGGAATGCCTGGCCGTGGTGTGGGCTCTGAAAAAGTTACAGCCGTATCTCTATGGGCAACCCTTTTCTTTGCTCACAGATCACAACCCGTTGGTGTGGCTAAACCGTGTGGCGGGAGACAATGCCAGGCTGCTGCGCTGGGGTTTGGCGCTGCAGCCCTTTGACTTTACAATACACTACCGCCCAGGGAAACAAAACGGTAATGCCGACGGGTTGTCCAGACAAACAGACCTTGAGAAGTGATCTGTGAGCACTCCCCCGGACATCCCCAAGCCGATCCGTTGGGATCAGGCTGTGTATGCCGGCTTGGTTCTGGGGGAGCATTGTGGCAAACCTAGCCACTTGGACAATAACCAGAGACTGTGCCTTTAAGGGTTGCCACTAGGTCGGGCGAGATATGCGCTGTACACATATGTAGATGTTAAGGTATTTTCCGTGTTGCCTGTAATACTGTTTCCGCCGAATGCAATTGGCGGTTTTGTATGGGGATTTTCTTTCGTTTCACGAACGGCACTTTAGAAAGCCGTTCGTGAACCGAACGCGATACCCCCTAATAGCCCACACACTTAGAGGCGTGTGGCGCTAGTTAACCGATTGCAACATTGTTGCAATCGGTTATTAGAGGCTCTCCTGGGTGGCCGTCGTTCGACTACCGACCATGCGGCGGTCGGCCATCTTGGATCCCTTGTTCGTCAGCGGGTTCGTGTCGTCGAACGCATACTACTACCAATAGTTATTCGACGGCACGAACACCGCTGAGCCTCCCAGACGTTCGGGAGTTTCAGGACCAAGTTCACCCAAAGCAATCGGTTCCTTTTGTGGGTTTTGTAAGAAATGTGTTTTCTGTGCGGCGTTCGGTTAATTTGGCTGGGATCTGAGCGGCAATCTCACGAATGATGCGCCCAGACCCCAGCTATCTACCGAACGTCCATTCGTGTAAATCCACCGTGTATGTTAAAAGTTATGTATTTTTATATGAATTGCCGGTTCTGCTGCACGAGGGGATAATCCCCTTAACGGTGCATTCTGGGAGGATGATCCCTCTCGTGCAGCGGTGCCTGATGGGAGAAATATGTTATACTGTAAGTCCCCCATGTAGTCCCCTCTGGGAATACCCCTGGGAAGGGACTCAGGAGACCCCTTGCATGGGGACTTGTATAAATTGTCGTGCTGAATAAAGGATTGTCAGTTGACTCCCAAAACTGTGTCTCGTCCGGTTATTGGGAGGTTGGGGATATTGCCTTGGTGTTTTCAGCGCTTGACTGTGGATTCGTTCTGGACCAGCGGAATTCGTGGATTGTATATTGGCGTTCCGCTACAAGAATAAGAAAGGGAGGGAGCGGAGTAAGAGGAGAGGGGAATAAGAAAAGGGGAGAGGCGGAGTAAGAAGGAGGAGATAAGAAAAAGAGGGGGTAAGAAGAAGAAAAGAAGAAGGGGTGAGTAAGAAAAATTAAGGAGTAAGAAGAGAAAAGAGTAAGGAGTAAGAAGAAGAAGAGGGGGTAAGAAGAAGGGTGAGTATGAAGAAATGGGGGGAGTAAGAAGAAGAAGGGGGAGGAAGAGGAAGAAGAAGAAGGGGGAGCAATAAGAAGAAGGGGGGTTAAGAAGAACAGGTGGGGGAGTAAGACGACCAAGGGGGGAAGTATGAAGAACACAGGGAGGAGGGGGTAAGACGAACACAGGGGGTGTGAGGAGAACACATAGAGGGAGGAGTGAGAAGAACACAGGGAGGGTGGAGGGGGGATGAGAAGAGCACAGGGAGGGTGGGTGAGTGTGAGAAGAGACCGCTAGGGGAGGGTGGGGGAGAGGAGAGACCACTAAGGTGCAGGGGAGAGGAGAGACCACTAAGGTGCAGGGGAGAGCTCTACGGGACAGAAGGGGCAGCTCTATAGGACAGGGGCCAAGACAGGGAGCTCTTTCACACTACGCGCGCGCACACACACACACAATGCATCCCTATACATACACAGAAACACAACATGCTTCCCTTACACACAGAGAAACACACAATGCATCCATTACACACACACACACAATGCAACCCTTACACACAAAGACAATGCATCCTTTGCACACATACACAGAAACAGACAATACAAACCCGTACACACATATGCAAACACACACACTTCTTTTCTTACATACACACAGAAACACAATGCATCTCTTACACTCAATGCACACACATACAGACACACACCTTGCATCCCTTATGCATACAAACACAGATTCACACAATGCATCCCTTACACACAACCAGAAACACATAATACATCCCTTATACACAAATACACACTGCTTCCACTACACACAAACACACTACATCACCTGCACAAACTGGTAACCCTATACACTACATACCATAAGCACACATATTAGATCCTCTACAATAACACATAACACATCCCCTACACACTCCACTCCCTGTGAGCGAACTCATGGGTGGGTGGAACTTATGAGTGGGCCTTATGGGCATACTCACCGTCAGGCCCTGGGGCCCAGACCTTGAGCTGTGTAAGGGGCCCCAAAAAATGGAGCTGCTTCCAATTCTCCCAGAACATTGAATTTTGTGACCACAGCTGCAAACAGCCTCCAGAGATCCTGTTCTACACCAGACCAGTGGAGCCAAACTGCAGCCCATCATCATCCTCATCTGCTTGTAAGTAGGCAATCTAGTATATTATTAGTGACACTAATCTATAATGTACCTCACATTAAAGGGACACTATAGCTTAATGAAGTGGTTCTGGTGTCTATAGCTGGTCCCTGCAGGCTTTTTAATGTAAACACACACTGTGTGCAGCACTGGCGTTAGTTCATATGGGTGGGGCATTGTGATGTCACATGGGGGGGCAGCAAATTTTTATTTTGTCTAGGGCGGCAAAAATCATTGCACAGGCACTGATCCTGGGCAGGTGCACCAGTCTACTGGTGACCCACAGGAGGGGAGTGCACTGATTGCACTGCACTCTCCTCCTGTCCAGCCCCATCTTTACCACAGTGCAAGTGCCCTCTGCCCCTAATTTACAGTGGCTCACACTCACAACAAGCAGTGCCTGGAGCCGTGAAGGAGCGGGTATGGCAAAGAGCTACTGATTAGCATAACATCAATATCCGTTATAAAACCAGGAAAAGGTGGGCATGGATGGTGAACTGATTTGGTGGTGCAATGGGCCACTTGACTGGTTTTGCCCCCCAGGCCTAAGGCTGCCAGTCCTCCCCTGCTTGTAACTGTGTGTATGTGTGATACTGACGACCTGTAACTTTGTGTGTGTGTGATTACCTTTAACTGTGTGTGAGTGTGACTGTCTGTAACTGTGTTTTTGACAATATACCAGTAACTGTGTGTGGCTATTTACCTGGGACTTTGTGCAGCACAAATATCACACACATATATCACACACAGTCAATACAACCATTACAAATATTACACACAGCCAACATGCCTATCACACACAGACAACACGCACACTACATCATATTATTATGCACCTGGTGGAGGCGCCGACCAGATTACCAGCACACTGGATCACCAGAGATCAGCATGCCCCCCTCCCTGCAAGGTAACAACAGCGAAGGGGGGATATATGTTTGTTTTTAAATAATTATAATTTTTTTAAATATTATAAACAAACAATACAACTATTGACACACACTAAACATGGATGAAAGAGTATGACCGGCGGGAGGAGGGGGGCGCTGTAATGATTTTTCGCACAGGGCGCCTAAAAGTCTAAGGCCGGCCCTGCTAAAAGTAAATGGGCACGAGGGACTTCCTGGCAACATAGCAACTTCATTATAATAAAGTTATTATGGTGTTAAGTTTGTATATATTTTGCTGTACATTAATAGGAGCCTTTACATGCCACTTCATTCACAGATTAAATTAGAAATGGTAAATAATAGTAAGACAAACAGGAGAAGCAGTAAAAAAACAAAACAAACTATATATATATATATTTATGTTAAATATATTATACATCTTACATATAGAGAGAGATTTATAAAAACATTTTTTTACTATTCCCCCTGTTTTTCCCGTTATTGATCACTTCTCAAACTGTCACTTGGTCTGCCTGGAAATGCCATTGTAGCCCAGGGTTGCCCAAAAGGTAGATCCCCAGATGTGGTGAACTATAACTCCCATGATGCTCTGCATGCCTTTAGAATAACAAAGCATCAAGGAAGCTGTAGTTTTAAAATACCTGGGGATCTTGCTTTTGGGCACCCCTGCTGTAGACAGACTAGTGTTGGCATGGCAGGGGTTAACTGGAAAAGGGATTAATAGTGAACATCTCATTTAACAACTGAAGCAATCTGTGCAGCATGTTATGAAGTTGTTACATAGGGAATATACTAATAATGATAATAATAATAATAATGATGATAATAATGAATGATAACTGATAGGAGTATATATAACTCAGGGTCAGGGTATCAGCAGGAGTGACATGTGGGCGTGGCTAGGGACATGTGGCGATGAAGCCAGGGGGCGTGGTTAGGACCGCGTGCAGTGACGCAGGGTAGAGGGCGTGGTTTTCCATTGGTGGGTGACAGAGACCGGAAGTGTGCTCGCTGTTCTCGTTCCGTGTCTGTCGGTCCGGGGTTCCCTCTCTGTAGTTCCCACGTGTTCCCAGTGACCCCGCTGCCCCCAGTCCCCGGGCTCCGTGTCCCGGCAGGCGGGTCCGTGCGGTGAGTCGGGATCGGCCGATGGTGAGACCCGCTGAAGTCGCGCTATGATTGGATGTCAGCTGCTGCGTGTGACGGCCGGGGCGGGGCTACATCGCTGGGCAGGGGGTCTGAGTGCGGGTCTGCGGCACAGAGCGAGCGGCAACCTGGGCACTGAATGCAGGTAAGCGGGGAACTCATTTACGGGGACACCATGCTGATAGTGTGTTGTATGTGACATTCATATCCACTACTGACACTGACCGTGTAACTATATAACTGGGGTACACTGACCGTGTATGGGGGGGGCAACTATATAACTGGGGTACACTGACCATGTATGGGGGGGCAACTAAATAACTGGGGTACACTGACCATGTATGGGGGGGCAACTATATAACTGGGGTACACTGACCATGTATGGGGGGGGCAACTATATAACTGGGGTACACTGACCATGTATGGGGAGGGCAACTATATAACTGGGGTACACTGCTAACACTGACAATGTATGGGGGGGCAACTTTATAACTGGGGTACACTGCTAATACCGACAATGTATGGGGGCAACTATATAACTGGGGGTACACTGCTAACACTGACAATGTAGCAAGAGCAACTTTATAACTGGGAGTACACTGCTAATACCGACAATATGGGGGGCAGCATGACTGGGGTACACTGCTAACACTGACCATGTATGGGGGGGCAACTATATAACTGGGGTACACTGCTAATACTGACAATGTATGGGGGGCAACATTATAACTGGAGTACACTGCTAATACTGACAATGTATGGGGGGGCAACTTTATAACTGGGGTACACTGCTAATACTGACAATGTATGGGGGACAGCGGGCAGCTTCTAACTGGGATCCTGTGCTAATACCTAGGGAGACATGGCATGTGACACCTGTATACACTAACCCTGAGAGTGCAAGGGGGAAAGGGCATGTGACACCGGTATATACTAACCATGAGAGGGACAGGGCATGTGACACCGGTATACACTAACCCTGAGAGTGCCAGGGGGACAAGGCATGTGACACCGGTATACACTAACCCTGAGAGTGCCAGGGGGACAAGGCACGTGACACCCGTATAAACTAACACTGAGTGCCGGGGGGGCAGGGCGTGTGACACCAGTATACACTAACCCTAAGAGTGCCAGGGGGGCAAGGCACGTGACACCCGTATAAAGTAACACTGAGAGTGCCGGGAGGCAGGGCGTGTGACACCAGTATACACTAACCCTGAGAGTGCCAGGGGGCAGGACATGTGACACCCATATACACGAACACTGAGAGTGCCAGGGAGGCAGGGCATGTGACACCGGTATATACTAACACTGAGAGGGATAGGGCATGTGACACCCATATATACTAACACTGAACGTGCTAGGGGGACAGGGCATGTGACTCCTGGTATCCATTCAAAACCTTAAGAGTGGTAATGTTTAACAGGGCATGTGGCACCCTAGGAATGCCAGGATGGGGACAAAGCATGTGACACTGGTACCCACTGCTAAACCTGAGAGTGCCAAGGGGGACAGGGCATGTGACACACTGCTATTCAGGAAATAATCATATGAGTCCCAGGGTGGGTACAGGGCATGTGATCCTGTCAACCAGTACTAACTCTAAGAGCTCTAGAAAGTCACTGGAATTCAGTACTAACCCAGTGCGTGCGGGCAAAGGCATATGATACCGGAATCTATTACAAACCCCAGGACTGCCAGTAGAGGAAGAGGACAAGTGACATGAGCATCCATTAATTATCGTAAGAGTGTCCTAAGGGAGCCAGGACATGTGGCACATGCATGCAGGACTAAAACTCAATAAGCCTGCTGGAGGACAGGGCATGTGACTACAAACCTTCAGAGTGAAGGGAACATGGCATATGCGTCTCTGACAGTTGTTATGGCAGTAACCAACTCAGGCCTGTCTATGTGCATGCTGAGAACTTCAGATAAGGTAGTTCACACACATCTGCATTGCCAAGGTTTTTACATCTCTTTTCTCAGTGTAATTGTTTTTGCTACTTTGTATCTTCTAGCCAGAACAACATCAGAACAATGCCTGAGATAAATACAGACTCACTGGACAGTCAGCAAGTCCAGCTGCTGGCAGAGATGTGCATCCTTATTGATGAGGATGACCAGAAGATCGGGGCAGATACCAAAAAAAACTGCCATCTCAATGTTAATATCGATAAAGGCAAGTGATTTCTTCATGTCTCTTATCCAGTAGTGTTTTTTTCAGATTAGAGACCATAGGTTTGCAATTAGCAGCCACAAAGTTCCACTTGAGTCTTTTGGGAACAGCATGGTATCAATACCGTTGTCCTTTTAATTTATTTTTAACAATAAATACAGCTATTGTCATGTTGCTGTTGCCAACTACTACAACTTTAAAAGAACAGTTGGCAAAAATGTGTTGTGTTTTTTTTTGTCATGGATCAGTAAAGACATATTGTTGGGAAACACGGGTGTATAGTCAGTAAACAAGAAAAAGAGCAGACTTCGAATAAAGAAAAATGTCTTAATCTACTTTGATAAAAAGTTAAACTAAACTGTGGGGTGTACTGGATCAAAGCGCTAACCAGTATCATGGACTAGTGACACTGCATCGTAGACAAAAAAAACTGGCTGTTCTTTAAACAAGCAGGAAGTTCGGGAATACAAATGTGTTTTTTTTTTAAAAAAATGAGTATATCTTAAAGATAAAATCTTTATGAAACATCCATATTGGTTTTGTTCCAATTTCACTGAAATTCCGACACAATCCAAATATATTCTAAAACAACTACTTTATTGTATATATTTTTCCTCAGCTTAAAGGGCTACTATTGGCATCCGGACCACTTCAGTTCATTGGTGGTCTGGGTGCACAGTGCCAGGTCCCTTAACCCTGGAAAGGTAATGATTGTAATTTTTAATTAACTGCAATAATCACCTTTATGAGTTAACTCCAACGCTAGTGGCTTTTCAACGGACAGCCACTAGACGGTTTTTGGTATGCATAAGGATGTCCATCGTCACTGTATAATGCTTTCCTATGGGGTTGTTCTGATGAGAGTGTGGCCATTGCCGCAGATGCACATTAGGTGTCCCCAGCCGGACAATGTCGGAGGGGGACTGGAAAACTATTGGGAGCTATAGTTGTTTTCCTGGCATTATAGATTCCCTTTAACAAAGGTGTAAATTCCCACAGCGATCACTAGTGATGGCTGTGTGGAAAAATAATTGTCTCTCTGATAGCGAGACAATATCTAAAGTGTCTCCTGTGGTCTTGCTGGTTTCACCATAGACATCAGTGCCCTTGGCAAATTAAGTGTCAGGAGCTAAAGAAAGAAGATGGTGGCACCCGCAGAGGATAGTGTTAGGTAAGTATATCTCAACTGCATTGCACTCCTGGGCTGCTACTCTCCAAGTAGATATGTCACCAACCCGGAAGGTGACAGAGCAACTTTAATTTAAAAAGGTCATTTGGCTTACTAACATTAACATATATAATAACATGCAAGGTACATGAATGTTTTCTGTTATGTTTAAGTGAGCGCGTGTAATGACAGCAACCGGAACAGAGAAAATAAATGTAATGTCTGCTTTAACTCTTGCCTTATGTTGTAGCACAGTCTTTTCACATGTCAATTTATTTTTACAGGTTTATTGCACAGGGCATTCAGCGTTTTCCTATTTAACACTGAAAATAAGCTGCTGTTGCAACAGAGATCGGATGCAAAGATCACGTTTCCTGGTTAGTATTGTGGATAGGAGTTGCATAGTACTGGTCGCTTTAACTGGGCTTGACTGAACTTCACATTGCATCTTACTTTGGTCATTAATTGTTTGCTTGTATAGTTACTGATGATTATGTTCCATGATGTCTTCCACAGACGGAGCTGTGATGGCATGGAATGTCCAAATGTTTTGGTGTGTGCAGGGATAAATATTAATGCTCTAATATATTGGGGTGTACTTCAAGACACACTTTAAAAAAAAAAAAAAAATGATATTTAACCAGCAATTAAACTCTTTTACACAAATATACAAACTAGAATAAAGCAAGAAAGGTTAACAAAGTACATGATAATCATTTGCAAGCTTACTATAAACTTTTGTCCGTTTGTGGGGTTTTTTGGCACGCCTCTTAGCTACGGGAGTTTCTTTAGCCTCTCATTCATCCACCCATCTCATTTGAATTGGCACTAACCATGCTTGAGAAACTATGTGCACACTCAGTCATATTATGCATTATTATACAGTACAGGAGGATTGTGTGTGTGTGATATTGCCACATTACTATGACCTTTCTCAGTCACAGCCATGGGAGGTGTGGCTAGGACTGCATGAACAGAAACAAAAATGATTAATCAAACAAAAGCTCAAATTTGCGCCATTTGCTATACGTCTGTTCAACCATCATTTACCTCTTTCATATTAAATGCACCCACACTTATTATATATCATTTTGTTCAGGAGAAAGATGGCTTTCATTTCACATAGAATATACATATATGAAACCTAATGTAATATGTGTGTTTTATTGCAGTAAAAGCTAATCATATTTGTGTTCAGCCATGTCTCATGAGTACAGGTAGTACAGGTAGTATGGGGTTTGGAAAGTTAAAGGGTCAAGCATATGGCTTTCCCCGTTTTCAGTTTTTACACATTGAAATTGCCAGGTTGATTTGCTGGGCTTATGTTGCCTTTCAAACCATGTGGCAGCCCAGAAATAAAAATTACCCCCATCATGGCATACCATTTGAAAAATAGGGTATGTCCAATACGTGCGTGCCTGCCTGCCTGCCTGTCTGTCTGCCTGCCAAACATAGGATCTGCCTCTAGGTACGCCACTGATTAAGAGGACAGTTTATGTCTACCTTGAACTATGGTACAAATTACATTTTAAGATTGTCTAAGCCAATATTGTCATAATTGGTCTTTTAAGGATCATATGCCAGAGCTGAAAGACCCATGTAATGCTTTCTCTATGCTGACCGTCAGGTGCGCATGACAGAGCTATGACTAGGAGCCAAGAAGGAGTGCCAAATTGCAGGATGAAGAGGTGTAGTTCTCTACATTTCATATTATTATTATTATTTTTTTTATTTTTTTTACACCTCACAAATGCATATTTATTAAATATAGGGATAAGTAAACCTAGTAGTAAAAATCCTGTTAAATGACTTACCCTTTAGCATTTTACAAGAGTGATACACTTTGACTTTAGGCTAGGGTGGAGTCAGTGGTCATTTCTGTATATATTTTTAGGCTTCTGGATTATGTTGCCAAAGCAGCTTTGCCCGCTCTGTGTTTATAATTGACATTTATCGCACTTATTAAAACAAAATCAAATTGGCATCTCTTCTCAGTCAACTTTGTAATAATGTGGATTGTTCTCTCTTTTTCTTGATATTTTTTGGGGAAATTGTTTTTACTTTAATATGATTGCTACATTATATTTGTTGTATTTCTGGGGACAAACATACAATGACACAAATTCTTTTTAGTGAAAGATTTATATGCAGAATTTCACCGTTGTATTAGTCCTATTGCTGGCTAACCTTTGGTAAGCCATTGCTGTACTATGTAAGGGTGCATCTATGAAAATTAGGATTTTTGACCTTTTTTGCATGTGTTTGTTTTCTAATATTTCCCAGATTGTTTTACAAACACTTGCTGCAGCCATCCCTTAAGTACTCCGGAAGAAACGGAAGAACAAGATGCTCTAGGGGTGAGACGGGCAGCGCAACGGCGCCTGAAAGCAGAGCTTGGAATTCCAATGGAACAGGTGATATTCTGACACGTTAGAAAGGACAATGAACCTTTGAGAGCAGACTGCATCTTCAATTTTCCATGCAATTTATTCACACCTCTTGTAGTCAATTCACTGTGCCAATTATAATGCAGTCAAAAACACAAATCTTTGTTCTATATAAAGATCCGGTTAAGTTCTTGCTTCAGATGAACATTCTTGAATTCTTGCCATCTAGCAGGGCACGTCTTATTTTAACTTCAGGGTGCAAAGATATAAGTGGACTTATAGTTCCTTACTGAAGGCAACTAGCACATGCTGCCAAAGGCTGAACCTTTTGAATGTAATTAGAGCAGATAATTTCTGACTACTCTTGCAATGACCAGGATTATTCACGGATAGTCAAACTTGCTTCTATCCTGTGCAGGAATTCCATGAATTCGAAATGTTGCCATCAATACACAATTTGTTAAATGGACACTCTAATTGCCTCAGCATTATATACTGAAGCATAGGTTATAGTACAAAGAGGTCCAGCTCTGCCAGTAGGTTATTATACGAGTAGGTTTATGTCTGCCTCCACACACTTGCTTATATCTGCAGAGATTGGCAAAAAATCACTGCCACTACACATTTCCAATATAGTATATCCAATATTTTTGTACTTTGTGTGCATACCATTGAAGTCCAGAGCATACTCCCTTCCCCCCCAGGCTTGCTAAGCTACAGCATTTCTGCCTCCAGCACCCCACTCTCCACCCCACCTTCTCAATAAGCTATATTATAAAGCATCGAAAGAAAAGGAAAGCCACTTGTGACTCCAGCACAGACACTTCTCAATGAGAAGCCTCTGATTGGACAAATCCATGGTGTTAAGGAAAAAGAAAGGAGTTGCAAATGCTGCAGATAAGATATTTTGTATTATCATTTAAATATTATTGAGAATGTTTCACAGTGTGGTACAGCAATATGATGGCAATAGTAATTACAAAACGTGAATGATGGGAAGCAAGACTTTACAGCCTCTGTGAGAACAATATAAACAGTAAAGACCTCATTGTGTGGTAGGTTAGAGGCAAGGAATTACAGTTGTAGTTCTTCACAGGCTACATAGTTATGGAGCTGATAAACCTTCACAAAAGTAAAAGCCGCATAGTGCACATGAAATAAACAAGTAGGTTTTTACATCATAGATTAGCTTGGAAAAGAGTGTATGCGCTTAAACAAAATTTAGAGCAAGACAGCAGTGTACTTTTTCTTTAATTTTGCTTATTTTATTGTTTATAACGCCGAAGCAACCCAGCTTCAAAACGATTTTGTTTTTGCCTCTGATGTATCAAATACACAGACATATCAAGCAATACGATTTTCTTATCTCCAGAGCTCTATACAATGTATTGCTATTAGCATATACACTGCTAAGTTAATATGTCTGTGTATTTGATATATCAGAGGCAAAAACAAAAAAAGTTTTAAAGCTGGATTGCTTCCGGTACTAAACAATAAAATAAGGAAAGTTAAATAAAGTCCAGAGAATTAAAAAAAAAAAAAAAAAAAATAGAGATAAGGGACGTAAAAAAAGAGCCTGCGTGAAGACCCCTCTGAGTGACCAAATGGACAAATATGTGTCCAGACTCCCCTTCGGGTCTTGTACTGTGTACTCACAGCTAGAGAGGATTTTTTTTTTTTAAATAATTAGATGTCCAACCGGAATTTAGAACATAAAATTCTACAGGAACAGACTAGTTTCTTGAAGGGTTAACAACCTTCCCCAATCACGGGGGAAAGAGAGGGGAAAAAAAAAAGTATAAAATTACAAGATAAATGTAAAATGTATCTAGGCTTTAAAAAATAAATATATATATATATATATATATATATATATATATATATATATATATATATATATATATATATATATATATATATATATATATATATTTATTCTCTCAAGTATGTATGGATACATTGATCTTGAGGAAGACCAGGTTCAAAACGTTGGTCATTTTTTTGATGGATCACTTATTGGAATAAATCCTTTTATATTCACCTAAAAAGCCCTGAGAGTGCATCTCTTATTTTTCTATATATCTACAACGTGGGATTGCACCCAGGCATAAATTAACTTCATTTGGAGAAAGGGTGAGTGCCAAGATACCTATTTTGTGATTATATATATATATATTATCTCTGCAAGGTAACAAATTAATGTCCGTTTAGCCATGCTTAATGCTATTCTTTTGACTAATTGCTGAAGCATATGAGGGTGTGTCAGCTCTGCAGAAACTAGTATTTTATACAAGTGCTTAAGCTTTTGCATCATTAAATGGGGGCAGTGTGCATTCTGACATTGTTATATCTGTGGATTCAGCTATTTTGATCTTAAATTTATTTTATATTTTTAATTCCTGGCTCCTCTCACTTTACTGTATAACTGTGAAGAAAATAAAGTGAATTCTTTTTATTAACGTAACATTTTTGTTTACTTTTACGGCCTAGGTTACTCCGGATGAGCTGAAGTACTTGACTAGAATTCACTATAAAGCTCAATCAAATGGAATCTGGGGAGAACATGAAATAGATTATATCCTGTTTGTACAGAAGGATGTGACTCTAAATCCAGACCCCAATGAAATTAAAAGCCACTGTTTTGTGTCTAAAGAAGAACTCAAGCAGCTATTGGAAAAAGGGAAACGAGGTGACGTTCAGATCACCCCATGGTTCCAGCTCATCGCAGATACCTTCCTTTACAAGTGGTGGGATAATTTGCAAAATTTAAAACCTTTTGAGGATCATGACAAAATTCACCGTATGTAATCGAACTAAGGCAAATTTCCAGCAAGATTTGGTGTACCAAATACAGAACATTACTCACCTGTGGACTACATATACATATGGTACATGTATTTGATCTAAGAATGGAGTTATCATGGTTTCAAAAATTAATCTCTCAACCATTTAGCCCTATTATAAGAACTAAAAAAGGCTCTACTGTAATGGAACGATATCTTATAGATAAGAGTGTTTCAACAAGATACTAAGGATTTGTTAAAATGTCTTAACATACCTTTTAATTCTGTCCCCATTAGTGATATTAAAAATAAAGATATGTTTCAAATAGCAGTAAAAGTGCAGATTGAAATGGATCAATGACTAACAAATTTGTTATTTAAACATTATTTGACAACTTCAATCCAATAAGCAACAAAACAATGAAAACATTTAAAGCAAATATGAAGTCATCAGGCACAGTACTATAAAGTGGCCACATACAGCCCATGAGGATGCACTGTTGGTACTCTAATAAGTAGCCTTGACGTTTTGTACGAAGAGGAGGAAACTTTGGAGAGGCAGGATAGGGGAGATTTGTTTATGTGAAACATCATTTCTTTGGGCAGATGGTTGTACAATTTTCTCATTTTGTAGTGCTTATATAGAAATATATCATGGTCTAGGAATGGGAATAGATACAGGTCATATGTCCTGGGCTAGGAGTGGGTTTCTGTGGAAAGAGGAAACTCCTAATAGTTTAATCTTTAGGAATTGGAGATGATTAGGCGTGTAAATAACAATCAGGCAACCACAAATCCTAGATGTTTTTAAGAGTTTTAAGAGCGACTTTGGACATTTCAGCTGAAAAGCTTTGAGAGTCTATGTAGATGACCACTCAACTACACAACTGTTTTCTTCATTATCATCAAAAACCCTTCTTGGTATTCACTTTGCATTATTTAAAAAAATTAAATAAAAGTTTAAGGAATTTATAATGTTGCTGTATGAGCAATTTGTTGTAAATAAACATAAAGGAAAAAAATATTCTTCCTCAACAGGCGAGGTTTGTTATTTACTAACGAGTGAAGTGCCAGGAATTTAAAATTTTAAAGCCAAAATAACTACCGGTAAATTAAAAGGGAAAAAAAACACAAAAAGTCATCCATTTCCAGTTTTTTACTATTTTGGATTAAAATTTTAAATCTCTTTGGGTTATTCACTAACAAGTGAATGTTGGGAATTCAAAGAGAATTCATTTACAAAAGAAAAGGTTTTTAGTGTGATATTCGGGTGCTTAATAAAATTATACAAAAAAGGAGTATATTTGTCTAATAGCAGCTTTAACACTCTTTAGGTTCTCCTATTTACTCGGAAATCCAATAGTGAACCAAAAAACACAATGTGCTAGAACAAGGTTTAGGTGATACTACCCCTTTCAAAGTCAACAGTGTATAGTGCAGAGCTAGTAAGTCAAGGGCTTACCCATACAGCATGAAACATTTTCGTATGGTTACCGGAAAAAAGATAAAAATAAATATACAATATCGTTTACAATTGGCATGGATAAAACCAAATATAAAAGCGGGAATGCTCACAATTCTAGAGCCTTTTCAATGTTATGGCTCTGATTGTACTGGATTTCTGTGTTTTTAAGGTAGCAACAGGGACCTTCTTGCTTGTACCCCTTTAGACTCCAATAAGATATTCAGTTACAGCTGTGTCAAAAGGAGGAACTCTTAATCAAACCCGTATGCATATATCACACTAGATGTTACTCTCTGAGATATCCTACTGCTTTGGAAACATCTGACTGTCCAATTTAATGTTCATTATAGAGGAGCATTGGAAACCATGAGTGCATGTGCTGTGCTTGCTGTAATCCACCAAAGATTCTCTTGTCATTGAAAATTGTTGCATTCAATGATTCTCTGACCAAATCAGCTTCCAAAAACACGAATTGTCCATAGACTGTAAATGCCAGTCACAACCTGTAGACATGGACATAAAACATCTTACAATTACTAGACACAAAACTATTTCTATATTGGTATTTTCCAGTGGTAGGCCTCCACAATGTAAATGTATAGTTGTCACATTTCAAATATGCACAATAACTCAGTAAAATGCATGTCACATTGAGAATTGTGAATGGAAAAACCACTTGCCAGTTGCTAGACCAAAGAGGTTTCTCCGTAAGAAGGACAAAGACTGCAGTGCACCGATGGGTGGGACATTATATCTGCAGCTATTGCAGTAATGAGGAATTTGTACCTCCCGACGCCTAGGACATGTAATTCTGGGGCCGAACAAGGAGTTTTGATTTTCCTTTCCTTTTTTTTTGTCTTTAACCCTACTGCAATCAAGTGACAGACTATTGCTGGCAGCAATGGATAAAATAGGGCTGAGATATGTCATATCTCTTCCACACTGTCAGCCACCCACTGCTAACTAGTGAGGTGATATTGACAAAGCAGAGGGGGAGGACAGCTGATTTAGGAAACAACTTCTGTAAGTCTATATTCCCACAGCAAATGTTTCCTAACTCTTAACAGCAACTGGCTAGTAGCTGCATGTCCAAGGTCCCTCATAATTCCAGCAACTGGATGCCAATGTAAAGGTAAAAGGTGAAGGCCATTGCTAAAAGGGAAAATATATAAGAGGCTGTACCTAAATGAGAAAATACAAAGAATATAGGAGGATCTAGGTAGAGAGGAGGATACTCCTCGTCCCTACACTAGGTCAACCAAGAAAGGAATCCCCATCCTAGTTGTAATGCTGAAAAAATAATAATGATGGTAATAAAACTTAACCTTTAATTATAATGAATAAAACTATGTAAACACACGAAAAAAGACAAAAACTAGTGAATAAAATAAAAGAAAAATGATGAGTGCCACCACAATCACTGTGGGTATGGACAATAAAGATAGTGATAATTAATCATATAATTGTCCTACAAGAATCCCCTATAAATGGATATCTAGCAGGAGACTAGTAGCCAATAGGGTGAAAAAATATAGGGAGGAGAGAGAGAGAAAAAATATATGATATATGAAACAATTTAGTAGGCTACTCGTGTAAAAAGAAAGAAAGAGGATAGGATACTCAGTGACAAACTATAACAGAGTATCCAGTGCAAATAGAAACTAAATGCACCATATACCAGAGACCTCTATGTTGTGAGAAAAATAGATAGTATTCACAGGGAAATCACTGCAATATAAAGGAGGAATGATCTAAATGAAGAGAGATGCACTGCGTGAATCAAACAGAATAATCCCTCCTAGAGTGCCCCCCAAAATCCCCTTCGCTGATAACAGATGTCTGGAACCTAAAAATCCATACTCTCTCCAAGCTAGCCTACCTAGCAAAGTCAAACATCATTGTTCAACTATATGCCATCTCACCATGAATGATTAGGACTAAAAGCCTTTTTTGTGTCAGTATAAACATACTTCTTTCCTCTTATTTTGAGAGCACATAATTCCTGTAAATAGTTCTCTTTATTTCATCAGGTCAAATCATCTGACAGTATTATAAATGAACAGACACTATATATATACCTGTTTCATCAATACTTTATTAATGACCAGCTCAATGCTGAGGTGATGGTTCCCTAATGGGAACATTAGCATGTTTCTGTCAATCATTCACATATGGGGGAGGTGCTTGTTCAAACGCCTTTCGAGCGCGAACAGTTTGACACGCCCACACATTTCTCGCTGACCCGGCATACCTATTTAAGGGCCGGGCGGGGGACAGACCGCTGCTTTACCTCTAACGAAGGCGCATTGTGAGCGCTGAAACGCGCGTTACGTAGTTTAGTCTTGAGTTTGCCACGTGTGAGTCTAGCTAGGAGTGAGCACTAGTATCTAGTTTTCAGCATTTTGTTATTAGCGATAGGGATTTGGGGGAATTCGAGAGGCAGTTTTAGTTTGCAGTCTGCCATCAGGTAGGCTAGCTTGGAGAGAGTATGAATTTTTAGGTTCCAGACATCTGTTATCAGCGAAGGGGATTTTGGGGGGCACTCTAGGAGGGATTATTCTGTTTGATTCACGCAGTGTATCTCTCTTCATTTAGATCATTCCTCCTTTATATTGCAGTGATTTCCCTGTGAATACTATCTATTTCTCTCACAACATAGAGGTCTCTGGTATATGGTGCATTTAGTTTCTATTTGCACTGGATACTCTGTTATAGTTTGTCACTGAGTATCCTATCCTCTTTCTTTCTTTTTACACGAGTAGCCTACTAAATTGTTTCCTATATCATATATTTTTTCTCTCTCTCTCCTCCCTATATTTTTTCACCCTATTGGCTACTAGTCTCCTGCTAGATATCCATTTATAGGGGATTCTTGTAGGACAATTATATGATTAATTATCACTATCTTTATTGTCCATACCCACAGTGATTGTGGTGGCACTCATCATTTTTCTTTTATTTTATTCACTAGTTTTTGTCTTTTTTCGTGTATTTACATAGTTTTATTCATTATAATTAAAGGTTAAGTTTTATTACCATCATTATAATTTTTTCAGCATTACAACTAGGATGGGGATTCCTTTCTTGGTTGACCTAGTGTAGGGACGAGGAGTATCCTCCTCTCTACCTAGATCCTCCTATATTCTTTGTATTTTTTCTTCAAACGTATGTAAGGGTTACCCCCTTTTGGGATCCCCCAGACACACTCATAGGCTGGTTGCCTTTGGTCACCGGCCATCTCTTTCATGTACCTAAATGAGGGCATGGCTGAGTACAGGAAGGAAAGATGGAGGTGATTTGGAACATAATGTACATTACATAAAGCCCCCACTCACACCCACACACATTATGCCAGCACATACCACGGAGTAGGACATAGGGCCAGACCCACACTCCAAATGTTCACAAACTAAATCCAAATGGTGGAACTAAAGCAAAAATAACCAGTTGTGTCAAAGTTGGAGAATTATTCCAGTTCAGCAATTTTTGCCTCTTTTTCCATTCCGATTTACAGTATATGGACAAACGTATTGGGGGACACCTCTTATTATTATTGATGTCGGGTGTTTCAATACGACATTGTCACAGATGTATAAAATCAAGCACCTAGCAAAGCAGTCTGCATTTAGAAACATTTGTGGTAAAAATGGGTCATTCTGAAGAGCTCTGTGAATTCAAGTGTGGTACTATGATAGGATGCCACCTCTGCAATAAGTCAGTTTGTGAAATTTCATCCTTGCTAGTTATTCCACGGCAAACTATAAGTGGCATTATTGGAGGAGAGGTAATGGTATGGGGCTGTTTTTCAGGGGTTGGGTAGGCAAGCCTCTTACTGCCAGTAAAAGAAAAACTTAATGTTTCAGCATACCAAGACCTTTTGGACAATGCTATGTTTATGACTTTGTGGTAACAGTTTGGGGAAGGTCCTTTTCTATTCCAGCATGACTGTGCCCCATATGCTCCTTACAGGAGAGCTCACTAACACACAGATTCACTACAGACAAGCTCACTGACACACACATGCTCACTACAGACAAGTTCACGACCACACACATGCTTACTACAGACAAGCTCACTGCAAACACATGCTCACCACAGACAGGCTAATACACACCCATGCTCACTAACACACACACGATCCCTACAGACAAGCTCACTGACACATACAAGCTCATTCACTAGCAGATGCGCACACAAAAAAGCAAACTCACCAGCAGATGCGCGCGCGCACACACACACACACACACACAAGCTCACTCACCACACACACAGACACGCAGGCAGTCACACACACACTCACAGACCTGCTTCTTACCTCCAGATCCCTTGGAGCTCCTGGAGACTGGTTGCTGGGGGAAGCAGGGACTCCTTCCTGCTTCCCATGCTGCAGTTACCTGGCTCATTCAGCCCCACCCCCGTCGCACGCTAAGCTCCGCAATATAATTTTTTTTTTATTATAATCCTGGCTGGTCATGTGCGAGCTGTGTTGGCCTGCTCCCATAGGGCCCTGTGCAGACTGATCAGGGATGATTAGGGTTGTCAGCCCAGCCCCAGGTGCCGCGGCCCACCGTGAAATTTCCCGGTATGTCTGGACTACCGCTTTAATCACTTGGACAAGTGGATACTTTTTACATTTCCACACCTCTACATTGCAAGCTAATATGTCATACCAAAAAAGATAACATTCAAAAGAAAGTACATGCATGTTTTCTTTGGTGGTTTAACCATTAAATCATAAACTATTTAGTTTTTTTTTCTTCTTCCAATGGAGTGTTCCTCCAAGAGCCAAGAACAACATAATCAAAAACCGCAGAGCACAGTAGCAGTGGACTGCACAGTTTAAATTATGCTGTTCAAATGATGCAACAAACTGACGCATGTCGCCAAAAGAAAACTTGTGCTCCAGGTATATATAGAAATTAAAAGTTACTCCAAGGACAATGACTATTTCAGTGATCTGAAGTGGTCATGGTGCCTGGAATCTGTATGACAAGCATTTTGTTATGAAACACTGCACATATGGAGTTCAATCCCTCTGGCAGCTTCATTGGGGTGTCATTAGCCTGTCAATTCTGTGCAACTTTCATTGCACAGAAATTCACTCACTGGTTGAGAGCAATCAGCCGACACTCAATCAATGGATGTTAATGGCTGCAGGTTCCGAAGCTCGGCAGAAACCAGAAGTGCGCCACCAGACCATGTAATGGCAAACCTTTGCTAACTGGGCCAGAGTGCTCCTGACACTATAACCACTACAGCCCACTGTAGTGGTTATGGTGGTTGGAGTAACCCTTTAACTGCTTTTTACTGGATAAAAAAAACAAAAACAACTCGACAACTTCATATAAAATTAACTAATGCATCTCAAGTTATAATGAGAACTTATTCCTAGGCTTCTGTACCAAGTTAGCCAGCTTGATTCACCTGCAGAACATCCACACACAGGCAAAGCCTAGACAATAGGCTGCCAAAATGAATAAACACTTGTCCAGTAGAACAAAAATCATCAGAATCAGATCTTAACATTTAGAAACTGATTAATCGGATACCAGGACTCGCTACTTTTGATTGAAAATGTAGCCTTGGCAAAAAGAAATTCAACCATGGTGAATATGCTATGGACTCTCCAGGCTTTTTTTTTTTTTTTTTTTTTAATAAAGGTCTGGCTTTTTTCTTAGGACTTGAAATTTCAAGCCCTGCTTATATTGTAAAATAATGTGTACAAGATAATCTTGCCAAGTGCATCAGAGAGTGGCTTTCCACTGGTAAATAAATCACAAATGACAATAATTAAATATGCATCAACATTCAAGGGTTGAAGAAATCTTTTAAGAATTTTTTTATAGATTACTACTGGTTACTGGTCCTACTGACCAGTTTGGGATAACCGAATGAAATAGGACAATCTTTTTATTAATATTGGCAATATTGATTTTGTGAACATTGATGTATACGAACCTTGACTATATCCTAAAGAATTGGAAATAAATTAAACCAATTATATTATACTTATTGGATTTGTGTATGATTTATTGATAACATTTTTATTTATTTTTTCAGATTTTCTTTTTACACTCGCTATTGTTGGATAGACCTATTGCCTTTTGTGATTTAATCTCACTAATTTTAAAGTACTAATAATAAAGGTTGTTTTAATTTGTTGTATCGCACCATCTCCACATCTTTCTTTGTCCCTATTTTTGAGGACTTAAACCCATCGGTCATGTGGCTGACCTTCCACCACAGTTAGCAGTTTGACATATTGTCCAATTGCTTACAATTTTGTGAAACCTATACTGGTATCCCTGGGAAAATTCTGTCCGGTAAAACATTAAGGACCTCAAACTACAAACGGTCATGAACAAGGGGACTTTGAAAATTAATAGTCATAAAAGGTTCACGATTCCAACTCATAAACCGAGAATATAATTAGTAACATACAAAGATACAACATTCGGGGGGGGGGAGGGGGGCGAAAGAGGAAGACTCTTCAGGCACCAACAAAGTTTAGATGCATTTGATTAATGGTGTCAAATTAAGGAATGAATAGTTTATCCCCAGGTGTAGTTCTAGTCATCACTTTGCAGGAGTGTATCTTCTCAAATTACTGGGGTCAAATTGTGGTCCTCCATTCTCTTGTTGGACTACAACCCCCCCGGATTCTCTTGAAGTATACAGTTAGCCAACAATTATAGGAATTCTATTCCATCGTTACTCAACAATCTTACTCTAAATTCTACATTTGTATGTGTGCATCTTATCTGATTGGCTTGTTCCTGTCAAAGTATGCCAAACAATATACCTAATCTTATGTCCTGAGTGCTGCAGAGATTTTCCTACAAATTTTTATCTACACAAGAACCACGTTTTAACCTTGATCGATTACAGGGTTATTCACTAAACTCCAAAATGAGTAAATTAAAACCAAACCGCAAAATGCATGTAAAAATAGTTGACCTGAAAAAATTAACTAACTCTACTGTGGTTACAAAGGTTAGCTATTGTATCATCAGTTGTGCAATTTGGAATTACTTTCCCAAGATTAGTTAAAAACCCTGATTGAATGATATTGTGTGATTTTCTGAAATGAGACTTAAAAAATGTTAGCAACTTTAACTTTGTATAGACAAGGAACCCATTTAAGAATTATTTTGAAATCATAATTTTAAAAAAGCAACTGTAGCCAAGAAAATATACTCTGATGTTATTTATTTAAGGATGTCACAGAGGCATCCACACACATTTCAGGATGTAACACGGAACTTTGGAAAGTAACACTGTCTATACATGGTTACGGGTAAATATATGGCACCTTCTTCGGTCTTGAGACAGTTGATGTATAAATGACACATAGGGTTAGATCTCAATCTCATTAGCTGACCCATTAGCCTTATATAATATTTTAATTTATCAGATGCAATTAATTAAATCCCATGGTAAATATATGATTTCACTGTTGTAAAGTAGTAGAGAAAATTCTAAATAAAAGCTGGTAGGGATTCCAGGTGAGTGCATAGCACTCTTTCCATTGGTAGGCCTGTATACAAGTTCTTAGAGCTGTAGAATGAGAAGACTCGTTGATGCTTGTTCGATATTTATCTCCTGTCGTTTGTGCCAGATTTCCTTTTGCCAGCCAGTAAATGTTTGGGCTTCAGATCAAACACATGTCTGTCAGCCTCTCCTTTCTTGCCCATGCGATTCATTTTCCTCTGGGAGTTTTTCATGATCTTATTGGCTTTCCTTGCCATCTATTAAAAACAAAAGATAAAAGATTGCACAGTGTTTACTAAAGCATGCTAGGAAAAGTTTTTGTATTGCAGTTCATTAAAGGGGTAGAAATGTAATCCTATTGTTTTTAAATGCACTATTAAAAGGTAATGCAAAATTTTAAAAAAAAAATACAGGAAAGCATGCAAATTGCAGGGTTTCCCCCCCCCAAAAGAGGTCTATGAAAGCAGTGGTATATTTGTAAGAAACCTGGGCATGTGTGTGAATGGAGGGATGTATGCGTGTGGAGGGTCCGTTTGCATGTGAATACAGGAGTGTATAAGTGCCGAGTGTCAGTGAGACTGTAAATACAGGTCTGTAACCCATTCACCTTGTCCCACCATAGACAGTAACTAGATCTTCCAACCTTAATGAACAGCCCACCCTGCATAGTCAGTCAATTCCACCCCCTATTAGACTGTAGCCAACTCCTCCTGGATCCCTATTTCTAGCAGCCCATTTTTCCCCTCTCCTCCCTCATAATCTATTCTCCTCCTCTACACCAAGCCCTATTTCTGTCACTTATTACGAGGTCACCATTTGCTTACTTCTGCCTCATCTTCAAGCAAATAACAAAACAAAAGGACCAGGCACTCAATACTAGTTGAGTAACATTTAATCCCATAAAATGGGCCTTTGCCGAGCCATGAATAATTTTGTTTAAAGAGGACTTTCCCCTAAAATATTTTAGAACATTAGAATGTCTGCTTTATCAGAACACGCGTCATGGTTACTAGATCTAGAACAGTGTGCAAACTGGCAGCACTAACTGAAACAGGACAACAAAAAAAATTTAAAGAGGATAACACAGACCTTCACATCTCGAACTCCAGACTGGTCCCTTGGGGGCCTTGAGTTGCTTCTGCTGCGAGTTACGGAACTTGGTGGTTCTGATTCTTCACGCTTACGCTTTCTTTGTACACTTCTTGATCTTGCTTGTGTTGCATAGTGTGTCTGGAGAGAACACGGAAGGGTTAGGGGGGGATAACTAGAGGGAAGTAGAACGCTTATATCTTACACCAAAATATAGTATTCCAGTAAATCACTTCAGATTGAAAATTAGCAATAGTCGTATTTGACAAATGCTTCAAACTTGCAGTCTTAAAGACAAAAGTCTGTAAATCAAGAGCGAATTCAAAAAAAGACACTAACACAGCAAAAATCTTACACTGCTCCTTTAAACAAATACAAGTCTTAAAAGATCATCTGTAACAAAATATTCTAACCTCATCCTTCTCACTCATATCAAGCCCAAGGGAACCCATCTCCTTCTCTAAGGTCTTGCGTTGAACCTGTTTTGGAAACAAATTATTAAACTCTTCATTACATACTTAATAAAGCATATTAATCAATCGGATAAAGCGGCCAACTTTAAACCGCTCACTGAATAAAACTTGAGAAATGTGAAGAATATTGACCAAATTGTAAAAACCTGTCACATATTCATGTGTCCTGTTTATTTAAATAAAACGTTATGTCTTTTTTTTTTTCTTCTAACCAAAGAGGTAGGGGAAGTTTAAATAAATCAACCTCTGCTTTTTGTGACATTAGCAATAATTAATACAATATGTTGCAGCAAGAAGATAATGTGTGCATATAAAAGGTTTTTTTTATTCCTGAATTGTATTACTTATAACTGTTACTACAACAGTTCTTAGCATCAAAAGGGGTGGGGGGTTGAGCTGTGCATTCAATGTTAAACTCATCTTAAATTTACAGATTAAGGCACAGTAATGTATCAGCAGGTCACAAAAGACAAAGGTTCCAAAGGACCAGTTATTAGCTGAAAGGTCTCAGCAAAATAAAATAAAAAATATGATAACAGCGCATCATGGATTTTAACAACACAAGAACTGTATCTGTCAGGATCTGTCCATTAGGGTGTCAAGTGCCCCTTTATAAATGTAAAGAAAAACAAGGTGTAAATTATAACAGGGGTGGGGGGGAAACAAGAAATAACTGATGGACCGTAGGAGGGCAACATAATCACATCAATAAGTAGAAGTGTTTTGTAAGTTCAGTGTCCATTTAAAGAACCACTATAATGCCAGGAAAACATACTCGTTTTCCTGGCTCTATAGGGTCTCTAGGTCGCCCCCTCCCGCCGGGCTCTAGGGGGTGGAAGGGGTTAAATTTACCTCTTTTTCCAGCGCCAGGTGGGGTACTCTCCTCCTCATCATCGGCTGAATGCGCATGCGCGGCACGAGCCGCGCGCACGTTAAGCCAGTCCATAGGAAAGTATTCTCAATGCTTTCCTATGGACGCTGGCGTCTTCTCACTGTGAAAATCACAGTGAGAAGCACCTCTAGCGGCTGTCAATGAGACAGCCACTAGAGGCTGGATTAACCCTATTATAAACATAGCCGTTTCTCTGAAACGGCTATGTTTATAGAAGAAAGGGTTAATCCTAGATGGACCTGGCACCCAGACCACTTCATTAAACTGAAGTGGTCTGGGTGCCTATAGTGGTCCTTTAATGAGAAAGTGATTATGGTTGAACAAACTGCTAATCTGCTAGGCCACTACTGAAAAGAAAAAAAATGCTTGGGCCCAAAGTGTTTTAAGTGGATTTTTAGTAGGTCAAGTTTATTTACATATTCATTTATTTATCCCATATTGAGAATGGAACGATCATCTAAAAAGACATGGTGTTTATACATAGAAAATATGTAAAAATACATAAAAGGCGTGCAGAGATGCTGCACTCTATATTGTGGAAATACTACTAGTGACGTAGCAATGTCTCTGGGACACAGCAATGTCTCTTTAACACTTGCCTTTTTAGCAGTTCTGGGGAGTCTTGGTCCACTTTTATCCTTCTCCTTTGACTCAAGAAATTTAAGTTGTTTCTTTTCCCGGATCTGGTGAGCCAGCTGTCTGATCTCTGTCATTTCCTCGTCCTCACTTTCTATATCGCTGTCATATTCTCCAGCAGTTTCTTTCAGCTCCTCCTCTTTCTCCAAATCTTCAAGTTTCTTAGAAAATAAAATGGATCAATTGATAGATGTAAGACACAAGAATAAAAACACCTCAGTCTAAGGATGATGACAGATGTAGTGAAGGTGCTACTCCAACTAAAATGTGTGTGATACTATTGCTGAAAACAAATTTCACCTTCAAACTCCCCATGAAATCAATCCATTCTCCAACACAAAACTGATCACTCAAAGGCCAACAAACTAGTTTAAAAAGGGTTAGTAATACTCTATTCTCATCTATCCAGAGACAGCCAATCAAGATTGTAGGTGCAAACCAGAGCACCGGATGGTTTAAAAATACAGCTTCCATGATACTTTATTATTCCAAAGGCATGCACAGCATCATGGCAGTTGTAGTTCTAAAACATCCGGGTATCTACCTTTTGGGAACCCATGGTGTAAACATTATTTATTCTTGAATATATGTAGGTAGAATTTTATATAACTATCTGATTGCATATAGGAGTGAAATGCTGATATTTATTAGATCGCTCAAAGATGTGTGTATATTCAAGATGTGCCACATTAAGGATTTTAACAAAATCCAGCTCTGTGAAGAATAATATTTGCCCAATATTTCCCATATGTATTGGCCTACAGTTTGTACCTCAATGTTCTGTCAATAAACTTAACGAGGAAAAACAAAATAGCATGTGCAAAACTAGTGCAGCAATTCTAAACACATTTATTCAATGCAGTATAACGATTCCAGTTGAATGCATGAAACATAACTTACCTTCATAATCTCAGGATCTATATAATCAGCAATATTATGGCCTTGCCAGACCTCTGGTATCTTGTCATATCTTTCTGTTGGATTCATGAGATCCCAGTATTCTTTAAAAATAAAAATACACATTCATGAGCATAAGAGAAAATAGGATTGTGATAAGCATTGGGATTGTTCTCTATTTTGGTCAATTGATCAAATCAGAACTGAACACTGCACGCTGAGTAGCTTCACATGAATGAATGAATAGATAAATATTAACATTCGAATTTGCTAGCAGGTCTGTGAGCAGTTTCCAATAATTGGATTAAATTATGTGTCACAAGATTCTCTCCCAACCACAGATGGAGTTTTGATATCAAGGGTTGGTTCGTTATGGAGACATCTGGATAAGTCCTCAGCCTCATCTGATGACCTGAGATCATTTTGTTTTTCCCTTTGCCAGCAGGCAAGTTCTGGCCTTAGCGAATGAGACTTGCATGCAAAGCCAGAGAAAACAACTGGAAATAATTCAGACAACTGGAGGGTGACGTCTGAGCACTGTCTTGAATAATACTCTGGCATTAATGTTACCCACATATTGTGCTATCCCAATAACATACCTAAAAAAATTAACTTGTTTTACACCCACAGTGAACACATAAAATATACTTAGTTGCAGGAATACAGCAAAAATTAGTTCATAAAATGAGAGTGCACCGAAGAAGGCTGCATTCGAGCCGAAACGCATCTGCTGATACCTGGAACTTGCTACATAGGACTATTTATGTCACACTGCTTTTAATCTTCGTTTTGTGGTGTTTTATACCTTTAGCCTGGATTTATATGCACATTGCTTTTTATATATATTTAAGTCCTGCAGTTCCTCTACATTTTAAGTTCTATTATTTTTATATCGTGCGATTTTTCAAGAATAAAGTATACTATTGTAAATCTGGTGCTTTTGTCCTGGACATCTGTTGTTAGCCTGTATAGGCACCTTTGAGGCAGTTACTATAGAGCCTTATACGGCTCTCATTTTATGTATTAAGTTTTCTGCAACTTAGTATATTTTATGTGTTCACTGTGCGCATAATACGTTTCTGTATTTGTGTATGTGACAAGACAATTACAGGTTTTTATTCCTCAGATAAAAAGGGTAGAAATATTTCGAAAAAAAGTGTCATAATATTACAACAGTCTTTTAGAAAACTGGGATGTTGGAGCTGTTCATTAATTTGGTTAGAAGAAACTTCTAGATAACCATAATCATTGTACATAAAGCAAATCGAATGAAAGAATGAAAATTTAATGAAAGGACAGGTTCTATGCATGCCCCTACTAAATAGACAATAAGGACAAACTAAGCGGGTAAACATTCGCAAGTGTTGAGTGATGCATACATTTTTTTTTATTCATGTTGCCATGGAAAGAAACAAAACAAAATAAAAATATGGAGTGCAGCGCCAGGAAAAGAAGCAGCCAAGACACTCCGGAATGACAGTCCCAAATACAATTATCACCCAACTAGTCATGCACTTACTTTGCAGATCCAAAATATAATCGTCACCCATTTCCATTTCAAGATCTTTTTCCTATGAAAAAAAAAATTAAAAAAATGTAAATTAAGATTCATAGAGAGCCTCAGTATGTATGTAATATATATACACACACATATACATGCATGCAACAACTGTGCAAACACACACGCAATCTGTGTACAAATAACTCACGAGTCTCTTCTTAGGTGCGTCAGTTTCCATGCGTTTCTTTCTTACCAAAGCACGCTCAGGAATGAAAGGTGGTCTCTCCTGAAATAAACAAACATGTCTTAATGTTAGCATGGTTTTAGATAGGAACAGTTAAAAAAAAAAAAAAAAAACACATCTGATTTGAAATCATTAACACAAGTTGGAAACAGTACAGAATTGGTTTGCTAAATGTTAGTATTGCCAATTTAAAAACTTTTTGGAGTCTTTTTTGACTTCACTTTTAAAGAAAAGTGTCATGACACAAATCACTGGAATAAATAATTACACAATCTCACCTTCTCATCTCGTTTGCTTGGCACAGCCAAGTGCAGTCTGTTCAGTACATCATTCACCTTGTTTCCCTTCATTTTAGTTTCAACTCTGTGAGTGAGCAGTCGATCACAGGCCTGCATCGAAGAAGAATAAAATAAATACATTTACAAGGCACACAGACACTGCATACCAGAGGAAGATTTTCATAGCAACCAACCTCTGTTTTAACTTGAATGACACCTTCTTCTGTGAGAGTGCTGGTTTCAATAACTGGCAACTCTTCCTTCTCCAAGTCCTTGAATATTTTCTGGAAAGACATACAACAGTATTCTCAGCACGGCTGGTGGTTCATTAAATAATATATTATATGGCCAAATACTCCACACTGAATATCCATACAGTAGACACACTTTCCTTCACTAAAGAGTCTCTGCCTTCCTCAAACTGTATCTATACATCGGGCAGGCAAGATAACCAGCAAATGTACAGTCTAAAATATAAACGTTTCCTATATCTGATTGAACAAATCCCAAGATGACCAGCATAAACATATAAAAGCAGTTACCAATACATCAAAACAAAAAAAAATAACACGAAGTATTGGAGAAAGCTGTGTATGTCATTTATGGACGGCTAGATTTAGGTACAACCAGTGAGATCTTCCATATTTGTAGCTCTTCTGGAAACAGTGGACTGGTACAGCTAATACAGCAGAATGACACACACCTAATCTAGAATATTGAAACATTTCTTTATCTATATGTTTGCCAGCACGTAGATGAAATTAGGAAGCCATTAGAACCCTTTCAAAACACAATATACAGTTGACAAAATTATCTTCTGTGTTTGTGTAGATAGCACAGAATGTGACAATGTATAAGAAGCCCAATAATACGTTACAAAACCTAATAGGAACATATTTCCCATGAGATGTATTTAAAGGGGGAGGGGGGGGCATAACCACTTCATCTTACCGAAGCGGGTTATAGTGCAAAGACCTGGGTCATTTTAGAAATGTTTCATTCTGATGATAAATATTTTTACACCGTGTCTACCGCTTCCACCCGTCAATCAGCAGCTGGAATACTCTATTCTTGGCTAGAAATTATTATTGTGCAACTGTTATATATACACACAGTTGCAAGAAAAAGTATGTGAACCCTTTGGAATGATATGGATTTCTGCACAAATTGGTCATAAAATGTAATCTGATCATCATCTAAGTCACAACAATAGACAATCACAGTCTGCTTAAACTAATAACACACAAAGAATGAAATGTTGCCATGTTTTTATTGAACACACCATGTAAACATTCACAGTGCAGGTGGAAAAAGTATGTGAACCCTTGGATTTAATCACTGGTTGAACCTCCTTTGGCAGCAATAACTTCAACCAAATTTCCTGTAGTTGCAGATCAGACGTGCACAACGGTCAGGAGTAATTCTTGACCATTCCTCTTTACAGAACTGTTTCAGTTCAGCAATATTCTTGGGATGTCTGGTGTGAATCGCTTTCTTGAGGTCATGCCACAGCATCTCAATCGGGTTGAGGTCAGGACTCTGACTGGGCCACTTCAGAAGGCGTATTTTCTTCTGTTTAAGCCATTCTGTTGTTGATTTACTTCTATGCTTTGGGTCATTGTCCTGTTGCAACACCCATCTTCTGTTGAGCTTCAGCTGGTAGACAGATGGCCTTAAGTGCTCCTGCAAAATGTCTTGATAAACTTGGGAATTCATTTTTCCTTCGATGATAGCAATCCGTCCAGGCCCTGACGCAGGAAAGCAGCCCCAAACCAGGATGCCCCCACCACCATACTTCACAGTTGGGATGAGGTTTTGATGTTGGTGTGCTGTGCCTTTTTTTCGCCACACATAGTGTTGTGTTTCTTCCAAACAACTCAACTTTGGTTTCATCTGTCCAAAGAATATTTTGCCAGTACTGCTGTGGAACATCCAGATGCTCTTGTGCAAACTGTAAACGTGCAGAAATGTTTTATTTGGACAGCAGTGGCTTCCTCTGTGGTATCCTCCCATGAAATCCATTCTTGTTTAGTGTTTTACGTATTGTAGATACGCTAACAGGGATGTTAGCAGTTGCCAGTGACTTTTGTAAGTCTTTAGCTGACACTCCAGGATTCTTCTTCACCTCATTGAGCAGTCTGCGCTGTGCTCTTGCAGTCATCTTTACAGGACGGCCACTCCTAGGGAGAGTAGCAGCACTACTGAACTTTCTCCATTTATAGACAATTTGTCTTACCGTGGACTGATGAACAGCAAGGCTTTTGGAGATACTTTTATAACCCTTTCCAGCTTTATGCAAAGTCAATAATTCTTAATCGTAGGTCTTCTGAGAGCTCTTTTGTGCGAGGCATCATTCACATCAGGCAATGCTTCTTGTGAAAAGCAAACCCAGAGCTGGTGTGTGTGTTTTTTATAGGGAAGGGCAGCTGTAACCAACACCTCCAATCTTATCTCATTGATTGGACTACAGTTGGCTGACATCTCACTCCAATTAGCTCTTGGAGATGTCATTAGTCTAGGGATTCACATACTTTTTCCACCTGCACTGTGAATGTTTACATGGGGTGTTCAATAAAAACATGGCAACATTTCATTCTTTGTGTGTTATTAGTTTAAGCAGACGGTGATTGTCTATTGTTGTGACTTAGATGATCAGATAACATTTTATGCCAATTTGTGCAGAAATCCATATAATTTCAAAGGGTTCACATACTTTTTTTTTTTTGCAAAAAAATAAAATAAAAAAAAATATATATATACACATACACACACACACACATACATATACACACACACTATTACATCTCTGCATGTTTTTATTAATTATATCCACTAATTTGTGGGTTTTTTTTTAATTTTATTTATTTCTGTATTTGAGCATTGCAGTGTCCCATTAAAATGGCACTGCCGGGAAAAACAAATCCCCAAAAAATACAAATACTCCCCAAAGTGACATGGTGTTGCATTGATGGAAGAGTAAAATGGACATACACAGGATTGTATGTATGTGTGTATACACACATACATACACTAAGATGTATAGATTATGTGGTACAACTAACAACAGAATGAATTGTGACTAACCTTAGCAATTTTATTAAACCATAAACTACATTATTTAATGACTTATAAATAAGTATCTGTAAAGGCTGTGTGTAATGGAAGTGTGCAAATAATATACTTAAAGGGACACTATAGTCACCCAGACCACTTCAGCTCAATGAAGTGGTCTGGGTGTCAGGTCCCTCTAGGGTTAACCCTGCCTGATGTAAACATAACAGTTTCTGAGAAACTGCTATGTTTACATCTGGGGTTAAGCCAGCCTCTAGTGCTGTCTTCTGGACAGCCACTAGAGGTGCATCGGCAATGATTGAGCAGAGCGTCCATAGGAAAGCATTGAAAAATGCGCATTCGGTGCCGGTGACGTCAGACATGGATGCGGACGTTGGCAGGGGAGGAGAGGTAAGGGAGCCCGGCGGGGGAAAAGGGTGAGCGGGGAAAAAGGGCGAGTACCTGAAGGTGGGGGCACCCTCAGGGTACTATAGGGTCAGGAAAACCAAGCGGTTTTCCTGACCCTATAGTGTCCCTTTAATATGTAACGTCAGACTTACTGCAGAGACAGTAAAACATTGCCTCCACATGATTTTGTAGACAAGAAGCAAAACTAGTTATTTACACAGAAAATGGTTTTCCTTACCTGCTGTTCTTCGGTAAGTTCTGAAATCCTTTTCACATCACATTTATTCAGAACAACAATCAGAGGCTAAAAGAGAGGGAAAAAAATAAAAATCACATGGTTAGTTCACTGTTTAAGTACAATGTACCGTGGGATGGCTATATAACAAAGTGAAATTCATACAAACAGGTCTTCCACATTTAAATATCAGCCAAAAGTGATGCAAAAAATACATACAGATTGAATTTTACGTTATTATATAGCCATCCTATATTGTGTATTTTATGGTTTTTAGCGTTTTATCTAGGGTGAAGGCTTTGAAATTCTAGTAATTTTGATCTTTTTAGCTCACTGCCAGCAGGTGGGAACGTCCTGTTTTCAGAGCACCACTTACCTTGTTTGAAAAGAGAGGACGGATGTTGTTGAAGAGTTCTAGCTGCTCCTCTATGGAGTGTCCACACTGCTCCGAAACATCCATCACATATAAGACAGCGGCACGGAGGTGGGCAAGGGCTGTGATAGCCTGCATCTCTATAGTATTACGTTCTTCCAGAGGGTGATCAAGGATCCCAGGGGTGTCCACTACCTGGAAGGCAAAAGATACAGTGTGTGATAACAGTTATACCACAGATACATTAGTAGAGCAAGTTCCACATTTAAAAATGTGTTAAGTACAATGTGCATATCCATTCAACAAAGGTACTCTATACCAAAGCGCTTGACCGGTTTAAATCGACTAATTTACAAAATATCATATACAAATTTAATTAAGTCTTGTTTAGGAAACCAACCTGCCACCGAAGGTATTTGTAATCCATATGACCAACGAATAAGGATTTAGTAGTAAATGCGTATGGCTGAACTTCTACATCTGCTCTGGTCACCTAAGAAAAATGATAATAAAGAATATGTTCAACAAAACTTATTTTATTATTTTTATTTTATTTATTTTTTTTTATTTTTTTTTACAGATTTTCGGTTGAAAACAAGACACAAAAATAGACAAGGTGTAACGACACTGTCAAAACGAGTATAGAACAAAAATCTGAGAAGTGTGAAAGATGTTCTATGACATTTCACTATAGGTTAAACAAGTAAATCATACATTAGACAGAAACAATGGCATTTCATGTCTAACTCTCGGATTATACTTACTGGTCTGATTGAGCCTTTGAGTAGTATGAGTAGAAACAGTATGTTTCTTGCATTTTACTATGGAGTGTGTCCTTTATGGCATTTTTTTTTTTTTTTTATAGTGGTGGGGGGGAGAGGCGTGTATGTCAAGGGAGGGTCTGCAAGGGTAGGGGCGGAGGTGAAGTGATATTGGGTGTGGAAAGAGAAAAAGGGGAGGTAAGAAGAAGATATTAATACCACTCTAGGTAGTGTTAGATATCTGATTAGGGGCTTATTAAAAATTTGAAATATACTCAATCTAAGGTAGCCATGTTGTGTAGCCTCTGATATCCACTGGTGGAGCATCTGGACATTCTTCAGCCACCAGAGAATAGGGATCAGGGATTTAAGTGCCTAGTGAGGGATTATTTTGTATCAGGAGATTAGCAACGTAAAGTAGCATCTCCGCAGGTTTTAGCAGTATAGTTTCTACCACCATGTGCTTTATTGTGGCGTTTCAATTCCTAGTAGCGGACTATGGTGGAACATACCACCACATATGAAAAAAGGAGCATACCTCCCTCCCACAGCACCAACACAAGTCAGAAATCTTGTTGTTAAATCTATGTAGGAGCTGAGGTGTGCAGTACCAGCAGGTTCCCTGTATGAAAGAGCTGATAGAGGCCTCATGAGTTAGTTAATGCATTTTTGACCATTGCTCCTCAGAGAGAGCACATCAGTCGGCCTCCCCCCTTGCGACGAATCCAGGAGGCACAAAGGCGATTGGTGTGAGAAGTAACTGGTAGATGATCGAATCTTCCACAGGTATGGCTATAGGATTCGAAAGTTGAGAGCTGCCTGTGAAGGCTTATTCTGGGAGTTATAAAAGTGAGTTGGAGATAGGGAAGTTGGTCTATCCCTGTCATTGCTTTATCCCCTTTTCAAGTCTGTCAGGTGGAAAATTTGTGAGTTTGCGATGACATGGAGCAGATGCATTAAGGGATCCTAGCTTAAAAAGGCTAAATTCAAGTTTGAGCACAAGTGGGAAAATCTGGGTTATGGGTCAGAGGAAGCATGGGGCCAGGGATCGTATTAACGGTGTGTTTAAGTCGACATTTAATCCAAACTGGGAGAGTGGGGCCGATAAATAGTTCAAAACAGTATAGATACAAAGTTCCAGTGAGTATTACAAACAATAACTGATACTCTAACACCTATGTGGGGTCCCCTTAGCCCACACCAACAAATACAAAATCCAAATATACACAAGGTGGAGTATTACATGTAATTAAAAATGTAAGTTATAATAAATCCTTAAGGAGTATAGTCCTGTAAACAGAGAGCTTGCAGACAATGAGCCACCAGAATCCTCCAGTTCCAGGTCAATCCATTGAGCTTGTGGGAGAAGAGGAGGGAGGGTGGGGGAACGACATGCCAGTCCACTCGTCTCAAAAAATGGGCTACATCTGAATATTTATTGAGGAACGGGAGGGCCCCCTCCCTCTGATATTTTGGTAAACATAGGTGTTCTAAGAGGAGAAGCAATGCATATTGTGTAGTTTATGGAGAAGAAAAAGGCACTATGATTAATGGTAAATAACCTGAAAAAGATACAAGATTCTGGGTAGTATGGGAGAGAGTTTAAACCGTACTAACTAGATGCATCACGGTGAAGCTAGATATCTAAATTCCCTACACCAAACTGCTTCCCTGTTCTGGACTCTAATATTCAATATTTCAGCCACATCTTAATTTAATTTCAATATAGCCCCATGTGGTATTAAAATACCATTAATAATATAGTTGGTCAATATTAATAAACAAAACGGACAGCAACATAATAAGTGGGGCACAAATTAGACCAACAAACCCACTACCTACAACTGATCACATAAAACCACACAGCAACATACAAATTAATGGCACACAACCTTGGTTTTGTCAAAATGCTCCAAAACGATTTATAAAAAAAATAAAAATAAAAAAAAAAATAACCAAGGGGATATATACATTTATAGCACCATAGCCACACCATTATGTAAATGTTATGATGCTTACTGTGCTCCATTAAAATGGGGGACACATCATGCATGCAATTGAAGATTGTCTTCAATATAAACTAATTTCTATCACCTCACAGTTACATTACATGTCCAGGAGAAGAAAAAGTTTAATATGGCAAAGTAATTTGGACATGCATGGGATGTTCTCATGGACATAAACAAAACAAGACCCAACTTCACAGATCAATTCAACAGAATATTGTAGATATGGGCCATGTGCCTTCCTGTCCGCCCAGTGTTACTTTCTATAAACAAGAGTTTTGTAGTGACAACAAGAAAAAAAAACCTACTGTTGAAAGTTGGAGATGGAGTACATGAAACAGTGGTATAAAAACAAACCTTATTTATAAAGCTGGATTTCCCAACATTTGGATAGCCGCAAAGGAGAAGGGTTCTGGTGTTTGGGTCAATGGTGGGCAAACGTGACAAATGTTGTCGCACTGCATAAAGAAAGATATGCAAATTACAAACATGGAAACACGTGTTAAATGAAATGGACATATTTAAGGATTACAGTACTCTAGGCTAATGGTCACCGGTAGTCAAAGAACTCAACTTAAGGACTAGTGGCTTTGCCACCCCTATAATCCCATAACTGGCACGTCACTGGTCCTTGATGCATTAAAGTGTTACAGATCCAACAGGGTCTACATAAACTAAGAAGCATGGGTCTGTGACATCTCTATTTGGTCTTACAGCAAAAATCATTTTAACCCTTTACCATAAAAAAAAAAAAAAAAGATGCAAATAGAACATGCTCAGCCACTCCATACAAACACATTTGAAAATGGGTAAATGCAGGGAGTGAGAATAACAAAGTACACTGATATAACTGATAACTTCAGTAGTCGATAACCATTAACACTGCTGATGTTGCACACTACCTATACCATGATGCTTAAAGGACACATAACCCACAATAGGATTACTAAATAAGACTTAAGGATTACTTAAAAGATTTAAAACAAAAATGTGCTTTATTTTGTAATGCACCAACATATGCCCCAGCATTGTCAGTTGATATAATTAAAATACCTTGCTCCAGATATTCCAGACTTTGTTTCTGCCTTTTGATTATAGTACACATACGTCCAAGAGCTGCCCGTTTTAACTGTTTACAGCGGTATAGCGAGTCACCATATTTCATTAACCTCACATAATCTTTGGCCACGCTGAAACAGAAGAGAGAAGTCCATTAGAGGGAGAGGTCAGCCAAAGGCAAAGCATCCAGAATGGAATAGACAGACCAAAACAAATCTTACTTGTCAATTAGGTTCTTTGCAATGTTGATTTGCCCCAGCGCGAGTTTGTAATGATCTTTGTCATAAAGGACGTTCATTAAGTCTGCATAGAATGGATGCACATCCTGAAAAAGGAATAATGACGATAACGCTCAAAATTTAACAATATTTCAGAAAAACATAATGATCAAAAAGAAAATTAAATATTTTTTTTTTTGCTTGAAATACTGTGGATAATTGAAAACATTGTCAGTAGAGTCAAATTAAAGGCTTTTTTTGCTTTATAGTCTGTTGATAAAGGATCAGCATGTTGTACATGTATGAAATAGAAAACTATATATAATTCTGTAAAACATTTTGCAACTAAAGCATAACATTGTGTTACTTACATCCAGTTTAGGGAAATCAGTCAGAATCTGAGATAGACGGTCATGGTAATTTTGCTGCGTGTATTTTACTTTCCTCATGTAAAAATGCCGAATGCGGTGGATCTGATAATTTTTGTGGATGACTGTTGGTGTTTTCCTTTGCGTCTTTGACAACGTTAAATCAATGAAATCCTGGAAAGAATTAAGAAAAAACAGCTGTAAAAAAGCATTTTACAAAGCTTATCCCAAGTCTAACCAAAATCGCCAGGAGCTGATGAGAAGGCAATGAGGAAACTGCTGGAGATGGGGAAGAACAGCTTCCACTCTGTATATGCCTCCCACTGCCTACCCAAATAGAAGCCACCATACAGGCTGACATGTCAACTGATAAAGTAACAATATCGTGCCACTATAAAATGGTGGGGACTTTGTCTCTTTTGTACTCTCTCAAATGCTCAAGAGAAAACCAATGATGCAGTGCTTGGAAGATGAAGCCACTAAGAACTGAAGGAGGGCTGAGATGGCAGTGCCAAGGAGGCTAAGATTCAAGTACATTCCTGTGTAGATGCTTTTCACTCTTCCATCAATGTAACACCATGTCACTTTGGGGAGTATTTGCAGGGAACAATAAATCCCACAAATGACAGTGCTTTTTTAATGGGACACTGCAATGCTCAAATACAGAAGAAACATTTTTTTCCAATTTTATTTTTTATTTTTAAACAGCTTACAAATTAGTGGATATAACTAATGAAAACATGCACAGATGTAATAATGCATATTGTCATTGGGGGTATATTTAAAACCAGCTTGCAAAAGCTTAAGCAGGCCATCGCCTTTTAACCCATCCCAGAATATATGTGGCTGTCCAATCCAGCTCAATTAGAGAATTATGCAAGGCAGGTGGCTCTGGACAATTGCCTGCCTCTTGAGTTTAGCTCCACTGAGCTAAACACACCAGGAAGTAACATAACCCATTGTATGACTGACAGCAAAGAGGTTTAACAAGGGGAGAGGGAGAGGGAGAGGGAGAGGGAGAGGGAGAGAGGGAGAGAGAGGGAGAGAGAGAGAGAGACACAAAGCACTTCAGCAATCTAAAGTACCCTTTAAACTCCTGGTTTCCAATTTGCCTAAATTTACCTATTAACCATATATAGAAGATTGTATGTAGACTTTTTAATACTTTTCTTTTTTTACATTAAACCTTATCGCTGTAGTGATGTACTTCATTGCTATGGTTTTATGCAAAGCTTTTTTTCTGAGAGTGCATAACACATCAATCAGGGAAAAGCCAACATCAATCAGGGAAAAGACAATTGACAACTGAGAAGTAACTCAGGAGTAGGTGACAGGGAGTATCAATCAGGAACATCCCACCAGGTGCTGATCAGCTGGTGGTATGTTACAGTATTGGTGGTTGGGTAGATTTAAAATGTTGAGCTAATTAGTTAATATTCCACTATAAACGGGAGCAGAAATTATGTGTTTAAACTTTTTAGTCATGTTGAGGCTCCAGTATACCACCTCCAAAGTGTTACATCAGGGGTAAGCAATTTCCAGAACTTAAAGGGAAACTCTAGTGCAGGTACCCTCTCCCTCCCACCTCAGGTAGCTGAAGGGTTGAAAACCCCTTCAGGTCACTTCCCTGAGACCCCGCCGTCGTCGTCGGTTTCGGATCGGCATTGCTCCTCCCAGTAATTACGTCAGCCGGTGGGCGAGACTGATCCCACCTGCCAGCTGAGGAAACCTAATGCGCATGCGTGGCAATGCCGCGCACGCGCATTAGGTCTCCCCATAGGAAAGCATTGAAAAAGATTTTCAATGCTTTCCTATGGGGAATTGAACGACGCTGGAGGTCCTCACACAGCGTGAGGACGTCCAGCGACGCTCTAGCAAACAAAATCTTTGCTATCAACGCGGAAGTGCCCTCTAGTGGCTGTCTAGTAGACAGCCACTAGAGGTGGAGTTAACCCTGCAATGTAATTATTGCAGTTTATAAAAAATTACAGTTGCAGGGTTAAGAGTAGTGGGAGTTGGCACCCAGACCACTCCAATGAGCAGAAGTGGTCTGGGTGCCTGGAGTGTCCCTTTAAGATGTTATGGACTACATATCCCCTGTGCTTTGTGAGCATTAAGGCTGTAAGCATTAAACGGCCACTATAGTCACCAGAACTACAGCTTAATGTAGTATGTGCCTGAAAGCATTTTAATGTAAACATTGCCTTTCAGAGAAAAGGCAGACTCTACATTATTGCCTAGGAATACCTCTTGCGGCAGTCACTCAGATGGCCACTAGAGGTGTTTCCTAGGTCAACGCTGTACAGTATGCAGCACTGATGTCAACATCAACACATTCTGGATTGATTCAATACATATCTATGAGGAGATGCTGATTGATGCAGCGTGGTGTTTTGCCATGTATGCGCAATAGCCCCCATTGCTTTTTTTATTTATGGGAAAGCCTTGGACTGGCTGAGATCATCAATTTTGATGATCTCAGCCAATGTTGAGGAGTAGGACCTGAGTAAAGGCCAGCCACGACCGGACCAGCACGACACTGAAATAAAGGTGAGTTTTAACCCTTTAACCTTCCTAAAAGGTAAGCCGGTGGCCTAAATTGTGATACAGTACCAGAACTGTAGTGTCAGAAATACATGTTTGTATTTCTGACACTATAGTGTTCCTTTAAGAGAGATATAGTCAACAACATCTGAAGTGCCAAAGGTTGCCTACCTCTGCTATATATATATATTGAATGTAATACCCTTAGCACTGTGGGTGAAAATACAAACTCCTAGACAAACTAGTGCGGTCACAATCTGTCACAAGTGATCTGTTTGATAAATTCGAGCTTTATAAAGAGTTGTCACTTGCTCTGTACTGCAAGCCCCCAGATATTCACATAATTATCTAATGTTCAGAGAAGGGCAATTCACACACAGTGGCCCAGACTGCCCCGCTGATACAAGTTATATTAATGTAATGGGGGAGCTGAATCGGTTATACTGAGGGTGAAGCCCTGTACAGCCCGGGCTGCCTAGCGGGTCTCACTGCTTCCCACGTGTCCGTCAGCCCTGGCTTTAAACACGTGCTGTACTGGGTGGGGGGGGTAAGATCACCCCAAACCCCTCTAACCCGCTCCCCGCAGTACCTTAGAGGAGGGGACCACCATGATCTTCTTAAAGTTGTAGAGCGCCATGTTTCCTGCCCGTGAGGTCCCGACTCCGAGCAGAACGCGTGAGCACCGGGGGCAGCTGGCGACGGGAAGAGGCGGAACAGGACGTGCTGTGGGCGGAAGACGGCAGCGGCCATTGCTAGTGTGGGCAGGGCGGGGACGTGGGTTTTGTGTTTTAGATCTAAATTGATTTATTTTTTAATCCTGCGAGCGGCTTCTCCGACGTTGCGGCGCCGTTAGATAGAGATTGTTCATATTTCTGGCAGCATGGTTACAGAGTCACTGTTGACCTTTGACCTGGAGTAAAGATGTCCTCCATGAGACTTCCGTCTAACTGGGGAAAAATCTGGTCTGCGTGTTGGGTTAGAGAAACCCGGGGCGGGGTTATTATTATCACTGTGCGTTATAAGCACATATTCTGCAGCACTATATCATGGCTATATTTATACTGCGCTCCTACATGTGCTCAGCAAGGGTTAATTCAGCAAGTAATACATAACATGAAAAGGCACATAATATAATAATAAAAACACAGACTCAGATGTGTGCTGAAAAAGGCCATGTTTTTTATTTAGTTTACAAATTATACAAACGTAACTTATTAACTTTGAAACACGTCATTTGTAACCAAACATCTCCCTTTAACCCCTTAAGGACCAAACTTCTGGAATAAAAGGGAATCATGACATGTCATACAAGACCCCTTAAAGGACCACTCTAGGCACCCAGACCACTTCAGCTTAATGAAGTGGTCTGGGTGCCAGGTCCTTCTAGGCTTAACCCATTTTTTCATAATTATAGCAGTTTCAGAAACTGCTATAATTATGAATGGGTTAAGCCTTCCCCCTAATCCTCTAGTGGCTGTCTCATTGACAGCCACTAGAGGCGCTTGCGTGCTTCTCACTGTATTTTCACAGTGAGAGCACGCCAGGTCCATAGGAAAGCATTGTAAATGCTTTCCTATGCGACGGGCTGAATGCGCGCGCAGCTCTTGCCGCGCGTGCGCATTCAGCCGGCGGGGCGGGGCGGATCGGAGGCGGAGAGGAGGAGGAGAGCTCTCCGCCCAGCGCTGGAAAAAGGTAAGTTTAAACCCCTTTCCCCTTTCCAGAGCCGGGCGGGAGGGGGTCCCTGAGGGTGGGGGCACCCTCAGGGCACTATAGTGCCAGGAAAACGAGTATGTTTTCCTGGCACTATAGTGGTCCTTTAAGGGGTTAAACCCTCAGAGATTTAACCAAAAATCTCCGGTCTTTAAACTCTCAGAGATTTAACCAAATATCTCCGGTCTTTAAACCCTCAGAGATTTAACCAAACATCTCCGGTCTTTAAACCCCCAGAGATTTAACACATAACTCACCAGAGTTCCGTTCTATTAGCCAGAACTTAAACAAAATGATAACGAAACTCAACTAGTCCACCCCCCCCCCACCCCCCCCTTTAAAGGGATTCTCTAGCGCCAGGAAAACATATTTGTTTCCCTGGCACTGCAGGACCCTGCAGTGCCCCTCTCCCTTCCTGATAGACAGACACTAGAGGAGGACTTAACCCTGCAAGGTAATTATTGCAGTTTATAAAAACCGCAATAATTACACTTGCAGGGTTAAGGGTGGTTGGAGTTGGCACCCAGACCACTCCAATAGGCAGAGGTGGTCTGGGTGCCTGGAGTGTCCCTTTAAATTAGGCAGGTGACCTCAACCCCAATAAAAGACCACCACAATTGAACTATAGGGAGGGAGGGCGGGGAAAAACAGCTCTACAGTTAACTTTCCTTCTGGCGCCAAATATCACCGCAGGGCGCCTTACATATCACGTTTTTTCCTGCTCCATAGCACCAATCAGAGCAATCTTTCCTCTGCAAAAGTAAACTACTTCAATACCCTCATAACCACACTCTCCCGCGAACCCAAATTACTATTTACCACTTTTAATGCTCTCCTTTGCCCTGTTGCTCCCCTTCCTTCTACCACCTTGTCTGCCTCAAACTTTGCAACTTACTTCACTGAGAAGATTTCTACAATCAGGGAAGAGATCTCTAGCCTCTCTCCCTCCCCTTCCAATACATCACCCAACCCCACTCCCTCTGCTGTTCTATGCTAATTCGCACCTACTACAACGGAAGAGGTTTCTGCTCTGCTCCGGTCCTGCCGCCCCACCACCTGTTCCCTCGATCCTATTTCCTCATATCTCATCCGCACTCTGTATCCCACTCTTGCTCTTCCTCTCACTAAAATTTTCAATCTCTTCCTTTCCTCTGGCACATTTTCCACACCCTTCAAGTATGCAACCACAACACCAATTCTGAAAAAGCCCAACCTTGACCCCAACTCCCCATCCAACTACCGCCCTATATCACTAATGCCATATGCCTCTAGGATCCCTGAGAGATTTGTGTATGCGAGATTGACAGACTTCCTCGAATTCAACTCTCTGCTTGACCCGTTGCAGTCTGGATTCCGCGCTTCTTCACTCTGTTGAAACAGCTGTGACCAAAGTATCCAACGATTTAATCACTGCTAAATCTCGCAGCCATTAATCTATTCTAATTCTTCTTGATCTTTCTGCTGCCTTTGACACTGTTAATCATCAACAGTTTCTTCTCATTCTCCATAATCTCGATCTACGGGATACTGCTCTCTCCTGGTGCTCCTCCTACCTCTCCCAACGCTTTTTCAGTTCTTCTTTATCTGGCTCTGCCTCTTCTCCCCAACCCCTCTCTGTTGGCATTCCCCAAGGTTCTGTCCTTGGTCCCATAATGTTCTCTATCTATACTGCCTCCCTTGGCAAACTCATCAGCTCTTTTGGCTTCCATAATCATTTATATGCAGATGACACACAAATCTACCTGTCCTCTCCTGATCTATCTCCGCCCATCTTGACTCATGTCTCTGACTGAGTGTCCACGATTTCCAACTGGATGGCTACTCACTTCCTTAAACTCAACCTGTCCAAAACAGAACTTCTGGTCTTTCTTCCCTCAAGTGTTTCTACTCCTGTGTCTGTCTGTCTCCAAGTCAACGGCGCCACCATCACCTCTACTTCGCAGGCTCGCTGCCTAGGTGTTCTCTTTGACTATGACCTCTCCTTCACCCCTCATGTCCAGTCGATCGCCAAATCCTGCCGCTTCCATCTCAAAAACATAGCTCGCATCCCCCCTTATTTAACACCAGACGCAACTAAGGTGCTGGTCCATGCAGTTGTTCTTTCTCGCCTTGACTACTGCAATCCTCTTCTCAGTGGTCTTACGTGTTCCCACATTGCACCGCTGCAATCTATAATGAATGCGGAGGCGAGGGTCATTTTCCTGTTTGCCCGCACCACTCACGCCTCCCCCCTCTGCCAGTCCCTACATTGGTTTCCAGTTAGATATAGGGCTCAATTTAAGATTCTGGAGCTTGCTTACAAGTCACTACATAATGCTGTTCCAACCTACCTATCCTCCCTAATACACACGAAGACCTACGCCTATCCTCTGTCCATACTCCCACATCTGATGCTCGCCTCCAAGACTTCTCCAGGGCTGCACCTTTTCTGTGGAACTCCCTTAACTTCTCCGTTAGACTTTCACCCACTCCTTCAAAAAATCTCTGAAAACACACTTCTTCATGCTATGTTTATATCTCGTTTTTTATTTACTCTTGTTCATTACTCTCACCAATAACAAGATAGGATGTAACTCTTTGACAAGCGACATTAATCCATAAATTATGTGTGTGCCAGTATGTCCCCTATTGCAAAACCCAGCCTATAACCTGTTGCACATGCTAATCTCGGATACCCCTGAATGGTACTTATTGTCAGTTTGAAGCTATTGTTTTGTTACTTGTTTTACTCAACCTAGACAATATAGCTACTATTTCTTGTGTTATTCATTTCTGCACATTTCCAATTGTAATTATATGAATTGCACTTCCCCAATTGGTTTATACTTTGTATCGGTTTCTTATAACTTCTAAACATTGTCCTAAAGTATCTAAAGATATTAAATGGGGAAAGAGATGTTGCAGAACTACTCTTATTGTTACAAATGCATGATAGAGTGCAAAAATTAAAGTTTAAAATAAATAAATGAATATAAAATGAAAGTAAAAATTACAAATACAAACTAAATAATGAAATAACATTCAAAATAAGAATAAAAATAAAACAAATTTAGATTTTTGCTTTTGTTTTTCCCCCTCTTTTGGGAGTTATTGTGTGCACACTTGGGATTGGGAGCACTAGTGTGAATACCCCTTTCTCTCCCCCTTTCTTTAGCTTTTACTCAACATCTTTTATTTCAAGTCTTTATTTTATTTTTTAGGTCTGATGCTATTTGAATAAAAGCATTGGATATATTTTTATACATTTCAGTATGTCTGTCAGGGTATGTGCCTGTGTGTGTGTTAGTATGTGTGTCAGTGTCTGTCAGTGTATATGCCTGTGTGTGTGTCAGTATGCCTGTCTCTGGGTGTCAGTATGCCTGTCTGTGTATGTCAGTATGTCTGTCAGTGTTTGTATCTATGTCTGTCAGTGTATGTATCTGTGTGCATCAGCATGTCTGTCAATGTATGTATTTGTGTGTGTCAGTATGTCAGTCAGTTTATGCCCAGACAGTCCCCCCTCTCCAATTTAGGACCCCCAGGGGCCATGTTACCGCTTTAAAAGAGTGGTCACATGGCCGCAATAGGTGTCCACAGTGCTGCCAGCAGGTGGACTGCCGGAACTGACAGGCAATCCCCCTGCTGGTGAAAAACGTTTTAAAAAGTTCAAATAAATAAATAAAAGGTAATAAATTAAAAAATATATATATATTATATCTATATACAATATGTGTATATATATATATATCTTATATATAACGTCAACCTAAGTGTATTTATTTTATTAATATATACATATATTAATATAAAAATACACTTAGAGTAAAATTACACACATGTATATATATAATATATAGAATAACTATAGGTATTGTGTGTATATATATATATATATATATATATATATATATATATATATATATACATATATATATATATATATATATTATAAAAAATATATAATTAAAAATAAACTGTAAAAATAATTTTAAAAAAATAATAATATATATATATATATATATATATATATGTGTGTAATTTTATTCTAACTGTATTTTGATATTAAAGGACCACTATAGGCACCCAGACCACTTCAGCTTAATGAAGTGGTCTCGGTGCCAGGTCCATCTAGGATTAACCCTGCCTGCTGTAAACATAGCAGTTTCAGAGAAACTGCTATGTTTACAAATGGGTTAATTTAGCCTCTAGTGGCTGTCTCATTGACAGCCCCTAGAGGCGCTTCCGCGCTTCTCACTGTGATTTTCACAGTGAGAAGACGCCAAGGTCCATAGGAAAGCATTGAGAATGCTTTACTATGAGACTGGCTGAATGCGTGCGCGGCTCTTGCTGCGCATGCGCATACAGCCGATGACGGCAGTAGAAGGAGGAGAGTCCCCAGCGCCGAGGAAGCCCGGCACTGGAAAAAGGTAGGAATTTAACCCCTTCCTCACCCTAGAGTCCGGTGGGAGGGGGACCCAGAGGGGGAGTGGGACCCAAGGACCCTATAGAGCCAGGAAAACGAGTATGTTTTTCTGGCACTATAGTGGTCCTTTAATATATATTTATATCAAAATACACTTAGAATTAAATTATATATATATATCTATGTA
>OW240915.1:73913886-73982360 GCA_933207985.1 Pelobates cultripes | reverse complement strand
ACATCATTCACCTTGTTTCCCTTCATTTTAGTTTCAACTCTGTGAGTGAGCAGTCGATCACAGGCCTGCATCGAAGAAGAATAAAATAAATACATTTACAAGGCACACAGACACTGCATACCAGAGGAAGATTTTCATAGCAACCAACCTCTGTTTTAACTTGAATGACACCTTCTTCTGTGAGAGTGCTGGTTTCAATAACTGGCAACTCTTCCTTCTCCAAGTCCTTGAATATTTTCTGGAAAGACATACAACAGTATTCTCAGCACGGCTGGTGGTTCATTAAATAATATATTATATGGCCAAATACTCCACACTGAATATCCATACAGTAGACACACTTTCCTTCACTAAAGAGTCTCTGCCTTCCTCAAACTGTATCTATACATCGGGCAGGCAAGATAACCAGCAAATGTACAGTCTAAAATATAAACGTTTCCTATATCTGATTGAACAAATCCCAAGATGACCAGCATAAACATATAAAAGCAGTTACCAATACATCAAAACAAAAAAAAAATAACACGAAGTATTGGAGAAAGCTGTGTATGTCATTTATGGACGGCTAGATTTAGGTACAACCAGTGAGATCTTCCATATTTGTAGCTCTTCTGGAAACAGTGGACTGGTACAGCTAATACAGCAGAATGACACACACCTAATCTAGAATATTGAAACATTTCTTTATCTATATGTTTGCCAGCACGTAGATGAAATTAGGAAGCCATTAGAACCCTTTCAAAACACAATATACAGTTGACAAAATTATCTTCTGTGTTTGTGTAGATAGCACAGAATGTGACAATGTATAAGAAGCCCAATAATACGTTACAAAACCTAATAGGAACATATTTCCCATGAGATGTATTTAAAGGGGGAGGGGGGGGCATAACCACTTCATCTTACCGAAGCGGGTTATAGTGCAAAGACCTGGGTCTTTTTAGAAATGTTTCATTCTGATGATAAATATTTTTACACCGTGTCTACCGCTTCCACCCCTGTCAATCAGCAGCTGGAATACTCTATTCTTGGCTAGAAATTATTATTGTGCAACTGTTATATATACACACAGTTGCAAGAAAAAGTATGTGAACACTTTGGAATGATATGGATTTCTGCACAAATTGGTCATAAAATGTAATCTGATCATCATCTAAGTCACAACAATAGACAATCACAGTCTGCTTAAACTAATAACACACAAAGAATGAAATGTTGCCATGTTTTTATTGAACACACCATGTAAACATTCACAGTGCAGGTGGAAAAAGTATGTGAACCCTTGGATTTAATCACTGGTTGAACCTCCTTTCGCAGAAATAACCAAACATTTCCTGCAGTTGCAGATCAGACGTGCACAGCGGTCAGGAGTAATTCTTGACCATTCCTCTTTACAGAACTGTTTCAGTTCAGCAATATTCTTGGGATGTCTGGTGTGAATCGCTTTCTTGAGGTCATGCCACAGCATCTAAATCGGGTTGAGGTCAGGACTCTAACTGGGCCACTTCAGAAGGCGTATTTTCTTCTGTTTAAGCCATTCTGTTGTTGATTTACTTCTATGCTTTGGGTCATTGTCCTGTTGCAACACCCATCTTCTGTTGAGCTTCAGCTGGTAGACAGATGGCCTTAAGTGCTCCTGCAAAATGTCTTGATAAACTTGGGAATTCATTTTTCCTTCGATGATAGCAATCCGTCCAGGCCCTGACGCAGGAAAGCAGCCCCAAACCAGGATGCCCCCACCACCATACTTCACAGTTGGGATGAGGTTTTGATGTTGGTGTGCTGTGCCTTTTTTTCGCCACACATAGTGTTGTGTTTCTTCCAAACAACTCAACTTTGGTTTCATCTGTCCAAAGAATATTTTGCCAGTACTGCTGTGGAACATCCAGATGCTCTTGTGCAAACTGTAAACGTGCAGAAATGTTTTATTTGGACAGCAGTGGCTTCCTCTGTGGTATCCTCCCATGAAATCCATTCTTGTTTAGTGTTTTACGTATTGTAGATACGCTAACAGGGATGTTAGCAGTTGCCAGTGACTTTTGTAAGTCTTTAGCTGACACTCCAGGATTCTTCTTCACCTCATTGAGCAGTCTGCGCTGTGCTCTTGCAGTCATCTTTACAGGACGGCCACTCCTAGGGAGAGTAGCAGCACTACTGAACTTTCTCCATTTATAGACAATTTGTCTTACCGTGGACTGATGAACAGCAAGGCTTTTGGAGATACTTTTATAACCCTTTCCAGCTTTATGCAAGTCAATAATTCTTAATCGTAGGTCTTCTGAGAGCTCTTTTGTGCGAGGCATCATTCACATCAGGCAATGCTTCTTGTGAAAAGCAAACCCAGAGCTGGTGTGTGTGTTTTTTATAGGGAAGGGCAGCTGTAACCAACACCTCCAATCTTATCTCATTGATTGGACTACAGTTGGCTGACATCTCACTCCAATTAGCTCTTGGAGATGTCATTAGTCTAGGGATTCACATACTTTTTCCACCTGCACTGTGAATGTTTACATGGGGTGTTCAATAAAAACATGGCAACATTTCATTCTTTGTGTGTTATTAGTTTAAGCAGACGGTGATTGTCTATTGTTGTGACTTAGATGATCAGATAACATTTTATGCCAATTTGTGCAGAAATCCATATAATTTCAAAGGGTTCACATACTTTTTTTTTTTTGCAAAAAAATAAAATAAAAAAAAATATATATATACACATACACACACACACACATACATATACACACACACTATTACATCTCTGCATGTTTTTATTAATTATATCCACTAATTTGTGGGTTTTTTTTTAATTTTATTTATTTCTGTATTTGAGCATTGCAGTGTCCCATTAAAATGGCACTGCCGGGAAAAACAAATCCCCAAAAAATACAAATACTCCCCAAAGTGACATGGTGTTGCATTGATGGAAGAGTAAAATGGACATACACAGGATTGTATGTATGTGTGTATACACACATACATACACTAAGATGTATAGATTATGTGGTACAACTAACAACAGAATGAATTGTGACTAACCTTAGCAATTTTATTAAACCATAAACTACATTATTTAATGACTTATAAATAAGTATCTGTAAAGGCTGTGTGTAATGGAAGTGTGCAAATAATATACTTAAAGGGACACTATAGTCACCCAGACCACTTCAGCTCAATGAAGTGGTCTGGGTGTCAGGTCCCTCTAGGGTTAACCCTGCCTGATGTAAACATAACAGTTTCTGAGAAACTGCTATGTTTACATCTGGGGTTAAGCCAGCCTCTAGTGCTGTCTTCTGGACAGCCACTAGAGGTGCATCGGCAATGATTGAGCAGAGCGTCCATAGGAAAGCATTGAAAAATGCGCATTCGGTGCCGGTGACGTCAGACATGGATGCGGACGTTGGCAGGGGAGGAGAGGTAAGGGAGCCCAGCGGGGGAAAAGGGTGAGCGGGGAAAAAGGGCGAGTACCTGAAGGTGGGGGCACCCTCAGGGTACTATAGGGTCAGGAAAACCAAGCGGTTTTCCTGACCCTATAGTGTCCCTTTAATATGTAACGTCAGACTTACTGCAGAGACAGTAAAACATTGCCTCCACATGATTTTGTAGACAAGAAGCAAAACTAGTTATTTACACAGAAAATGGTTTTCCTTACCTGCTGTTCTTCGGTAAGTTCTGAAATCCTTTTCACATCACATTTATTCAGAACAACAATCAGAGGCTAAAAGAGAGGGAAAAAAATAAAAATCACATGGTTAGTTCACTGTTTAAGTACAATGTACCGTGGGATGGCTATATAACAAAGTGAAATTCATACAAACAGGTCTTCCACATTTAAATATCAGCCAAAAGTGATGCAAAAAATACATACAGATTGAATTTTACGTTATTATATAGCCATCCTATATTGTGTATTTTATGGTTTTTAGCGTTTTATCTAGGGTGAAGGCTTTGAAATTCTAGTAATTTTGATCTTTTTAGCTCACTGCCAGCAGGTGGGAACGTCCTGTTTTCAGAGCACCACTTACCTTGTTTGAAAAGAGAGGACGGATGTTGTTGAAGAGTTCTAGCTGCTCCTCTATGGAGTGTCCACACTGCTCCGAAACATCCATCACATATAAGACAGCGGCACGGAGGTGGGCAAGGGCTGTGATAGCCTGCATCTCTATAGTATTACGTTCTTCCAGAGGGTGATCAAGGATCCCAGGGGTGTCCACTACCTGGAAGGCAAAAGATACAGTGTGTGATAACAGTTATACCACAGATACATTAGTAGAGCAAGTTCCACATTTAAAAATGTGTTAAGTACAATGTGCATATCCATTCAACAAAGGTACTCTATACCAAAGCGCTTGACCGGTTTAAATCGACTAATTTACAAAATATCATATACAAATTTAATTAAGTCTTGTTTAGGAAACCAACCTGCCACCGAAGGTATTTGTAATCCATATGACCAACGAATAAGGATTTAGTAGTAAATGCGTATGGCTGAACTTCTACATCTGCTCTGGTCACCTAAGAAAAATGATAATAAAGAATATGTTCAACAAAACTTATTTTATTATTTTTATTTTATTTATTTTTTTTTATTTTTTTTTACAGATTTTCGGTTGAAAACAAGACACAAAAATAGACAAGGTGTAACGACACTGTCAAAACGAGTATAGAACAAAAATCTGAGAAGTGTGAAAGATGTTCTATGACATTTCACTATAGGTTAAACAAGTAAATCATACATTAGACAGAAACAATGGCATTTCATGTCTAACTCTCGGATTATACTTACTGGTCTGATTGAGCCTTTGAGTAGTATGAGTAGAAACAGTATGTTTCTTGCATTTTACTATGGAGTGTGTCCTTTATGGCTTTTTTTTTTTTTTTATAGTGGTGGGGGGGAGAGGCGTGTATGTCAAGGGAGGGTCTGCAAGGGTAGGGGCGGAGGTGAAGTGATATTGGGTGTGGAAAGAGAAAAAAAAAAAAGGGGGGGGGAGGTAAGAAGAAGATATTAATACCACTCTAGGTAGTGTTAGATATCTGATTAGGGGCTTATTAAAAATTTGAAATATACTCAATCTAAGGTAGCCATGTTGTGTAGCCTCTGATATCCACTGGTGGAGCATCTGGACATTCTTCAGCCACCAGAGAATAGGGATCAGGGATTTAAGTGCCTAGTGAGGGATTATTTTGTATCAGGAGATTAGCAACGTAAAGTAGAATCTCCGCAGGTTTTAGCAGTATAGTTTCTACCACCATGTGCTTTATTGTGGCGTTTCAATTCCTAGTAGCGGACTATGGTGGAACATACCACCACATATGAAAAAAGGAGCATACCTCCCTCCCACAGCACCAACACAAGTCAGAAATCTTGTTGTTAAATCTATGTAGGAGCTGAGGTGTGCAGTACCAGCAGGTTCCCTGTATGAAGGAGCTGATAGAGGCCTCATGAGTTAGTTAATGCATTTTTGACCATTGCTCCTCAGAGAGAGCACATCAGTCGGCCTCCCCCCTTGCGACGAATCCAGGAGGCACAAAGGCGATTGGTGTGAGAAGTAACTGGTAGATGATCGAATCTTCCACAGGTATGGCTATAGGATTCGAAAGTTGAGAGCTGCCTGTGAAGGCTTATTCTGGGAGTTATAAAAGTGAGTTGGAGATAGGGAAGTTGGTCTATCCCTGTCATTGCTTTATCCCCTTTTCAAGTCTGTCAGGTGGAAAATTTGTGAGTTTGCGATGACATGGAGCAGATGCAATAAGGGATCCTAGCTTAAAAAGGCTAAATTCAAGTTTGAGCACAAGTGGGAAAATCTGGGTTATGGGTCAGAGGAAGCATGGGGCCAGGGATCGTATTAACGGTGTGTTTAAGTCGACATTTAATCCAAACTGGGAGAGTGGGGCCGATAAATAGTTCAAAACAGTATAGATACAAAGTTCCAGTGAGTATTACAAACAATAACTGATACTCTAACACCTATGTGGGGTCCCCTTAGCCCACACCAACAAATACAAAATCCAAATATACACAAGGTGGAGTATTACATGTAATTAAAAATGTAAGTTATAATAAATCCTTAAGGAGTATAGTCCTGTAAACAGAGAGCTTGCAGACAATGAGCCACCAGAATCCTCCAGTTCCAGGTCAATCCATTGAGCTTGTGGGAGAAGAGGAGGGAGGGTGGGGGAACGACATGCCAGTCCACTCGTCTCAAAAAATGGGCTACATCTGAATATTTATTGAGGAACGGGAGGGCCCCCTCCCTCTGATATTTTGGTAAACATAGGTGTTCTAAGAGGAGAAGCAATGCATATTGTGTAGTTTATGGAGAAGAAAAAGGCACTATGATTAATGGTAAATAACCTGAAAAAGATACAAGATTCTGGGTAGTATGGGGGAGAGAGTTTAAACCGTACTAACTAGATGCATCACGGTGAAGCTAGATATCTAAATTCCCTACACCAAACTGCTTCCCTGTTCTGGACTCTAATATTCAATATTTCAGCCACATCTTAATTTAATTTCAATATAGCCCCATGTGGTATTAAAATACCATTAATAATATAGTTGGTCAATATTAAGAAACAAAACGGACAGCAACATAATAAGTGGGGCACAAATTAGACCAACAAACCCACTACCTACAACTGATCACATAAAACCACACAGCAACATACAAATTAATGGCACACAACCTTGGTTTTGTCAAAATGCTCCAAAACTATTTATAAAAAAAATAATAAAAAAAAAAAAAAAATAACCAAGGGGATATATACATTTATAGCACCATAGCCACACCATTATGTAAATGTTATGATGCTTACTGTGCTCCATTAAAATGGGGGACACATCATGCATGCAATTGAAGATTGTCTTCAATATAAACTAATTTCTATCACCTCACAGTTACATTACATGTCCAGGAGAAGAAAAAGTTTAATATGGCAAAGTAATTTGGACATGCATGGGATGTTCTCATGGACATAAACAAAACAAGACCCAACTTCACAGATCAATTCAACAGAATATTGTAGATATGGGCCATGTGCCTTCCTGTCCGCCCAGTGTTACTTTCTATAAACAAGAGTTTTATAGTGACAACAAGAAAAAAAAAACCTACTGTTGAAAGTTGGAGATGGAGTACATGAAACAGTGGTATAAAAACAAACCTTATTTATAAAGCTGGATTTCCCAACATTTGGATAGCCGCAAAGGAGAAGGGTTCTGGTGTTTGGGTCAATGGTGGGCAAACGTGACAAATGTTGTCGCACTGCATAAAGAAAGATATGCAAATTACAAACATGGAAACACGTGTTAAATGAAATGGACATATTTAAGGATTACAGTACTCTAGGCTAATGGTCACCGGTAGTCAAAGAACTCAACTTAAGGACTAGTGGCTTTGCCACCCCTATAATCCCATAACTGGCACGTCACTGGTCCTTGATGCATTAAAGTGTTACAGATCCAACAGGGTCTACATAAACTAAGAAGCATGGGTCTGTGACATCTCTATTTGGTCTTACAGCAAAAATCATTTTAAACCTTTACCATAAAAAAAAAAAAAAGATGCAAATAGAACATGCTCAGCCACTCCATACAAACACATTTGAAAATGGGTAAATGCAGGGAGTGAGAATAACAAAGTACACTGATATAACTGATAACTTCAGTAGTCGATAACCATTAACACTGCTGATGTTGCACACTACCTATACCATGATGCTTAAAGGACACATAACCCACAATAGGATTACTAAATAAGACTTAAGGATTACTTAAAAGATTTAAAACAAAAATGTGCTTTATTTTGTAATGCACCAACATATGCCCCAGCATTGTCAGTTGATATAATTAAAATACCTTGCTCCAGATATTCCAGACTTTGTTTCTGCCTTTTGATTATAGTACACATACGTCCAAGAGCTGCCCGTTTTAACTGTTTACAGCGGTATAGCGAGTCACCATATTTCATTAACCTCACATAATCTTTGGCCACGCTGAAACAGAAGAGAGAGGTCCATTAGAGGGAGAGGTCAGCCAAAGGCAAAGCATCCAGAATGGAATAGACAGACCAAAACAAATCTTACTTGTCAATTAGGTTCTTTGCAATGTTGATTTGCCCCAGCGCGAGTTTGTAATGATCTTTGTCATAAAGGACGTTCATTAAGTCTGCATAGAATGGATGCACATCCTGAAAAAGGAATAATGACGATAACGCTCAAAATGTAACAATATTTCAGAAAAACATAATGATCAAAAAGAAAATTAAATATTTTTTTTTTTGCTTGAAATACTGTGGATAATTGAAAACATTGTCAGTAGAGTCAAATTAAAGGCTTTTTTTGCTTTATAGTCTGTTGATAAAGGATCAGCATGTTGTACATGTATGAAATAGAAAACTATATATAATTCTGTAAAACATTTTGCAACTAAAGCATAACATTGTGTTACTTACATCCAGTTTAGGGAAATCAGTCAGAATCTGAGATAGACGGTCATGGTAATTTTGCTGCGTGTATTTTACTTTCCTCATGTAAAAATGCCGAATGCGGTGGATCTGATAATTTTTGTGGATGACTGTTGGTGTTTTCCTTTGCGTCTTTGACAACGTTAAATCAATGAAATCCTGGAAAGAATTAAGAAAAAACAGCTGTAAAAAAGCATTTTACAAAGCTTATCCCAAGTCTAACCAAAATCGCCAGGAGCTGATGAGAAGGCAATGAGGAAACTGCTGGAGATGGGGAAGAACAGCTTCCACTCTGTATATGCCTCCCACTGCCTACCCAAATAGAAGCCACCATACAGGCTGACATGTCAACTGATAAAGTAACAATATCGTGCCACTATAAAATGGTGGGGACTTTGTCTCTTTTGTACTCTCTCAAATGCTCAAGAGAAAACCAATGATGCAGTGCTTGGAAGATGAAGCCACTAAGAACTGAAGGAGGGCTGAGATGGCAGTGCCAAGGAGGCTAAGATTCAAGTACATTCCTGTGTAGATGCTTTTCACTCTTCCATCAATGTAACACCATGTCACTTTGGGGAGTATTTGCAGGGAACAATAAATCCCACAAATGACAGTGCTTTTTTAATGGGACACTGCAATGCTCAAATACAGAAGAAACATTTTTTTCAAATTTTTTTTTTTATTTTTAAACAGCTTACAAATTAGTGGATATAACTAATGAAAACATGCACAGATGTAATAATGCATATTGTCATTGGGGGTATATTTAAAACCAGCTTGCAAAAGCTTAAGCAGGCCATCGCCTTTTAACCCATCCCAGAATATATGTGGCTGTCCAATCCAGCTCAATTAGAGAATTATGCAAGGCAGGTGGCTCTGGACAATTGCCTGCCTCTTGAGTTTAGCTCCACTGAGCTAAACACACCAGGAAGTAACATAACCCATTGTATGACTGACAGCAAAGAGGTTTAACAAGGAGAGAGGGAGAGAGAGGGAGAGAGAGAGAGAGGGAGAGAGACACAAAGCACTTCAGCAATCTAAAGTACCCTTTAAACTCCTGGTTTCCAATTTGCCTAAATTTACCTATTAACCATATATAGAAGATTGTATGTAGACTTTTTAATACTTTTCTTTTTTTACATTAAACCTTATCGCTGTAGTGATGTACTTCATTGCTATGGTTTTATGCAAAGCTTTTTTTCTGAGAGTGCATAACACATCAATCAGGGAAAAGCCAACATCAATCAGGGAAAAGACAATTGACAACTGAGAAGTAACTCAGGAGTAGGTGACAGGGAGTATCAATCAGGAACATCCCACCAGGTGCTGATCAGCTGGTGGTATGTTACAGTATTGGTGGTTGGGTAGATTTAAAATGTTGAGCTAATTAGTTAATATTCCACTATAAACGGGAGCAGAAATTATGTGTTTAAACTTTTTAGTCATGTTGAGGCTCCAGTATACCACCTCCAAAGTGTTACATCAGGGGTAAGCAATTTCCAGAACTTAAAGGGAAACTCTAGTGCAGGTACCCTCTCCCTCCCACCTCAGGTAGCTGAAGGGTTGAAAACCCCTTCAGGTCACTTCCCTGAGACCCCGCCGTCGTCGTCGGTTTCGGATCGGCATTGCTCCTCCCAGTAATTACGTCAGCCGGTGGGCGAGACTGATCCCACCTGCCAGCTGAGGAAACCTAATGCGCATGCGTGGCAATGCCGCGCACGCGCATTAGGTCTCCCCATAGGAAAGCATTGAAAAAGATTTTCAATGCTTTCCTATGGGGAATTGAACGACGCTGGAGGTCCTCACACAGCGTGAGGACGTCCAGCGACGCTCTAGCAAACAAAATCTTTGCTATCAACGCGGAAGTGCCCTCTAGTGGCTGTCTAGTAGACAGCCACTAGAGGTGGAGTTAACCCTGCAATGTAATTATTGCAGTTTATAAAAAATTACAGTTGCAGGGTTAAGAGTAGTGGGAGTTGGCACCCAGACCACTCCAATGAGCAGAAGTGGTCTGGGTGCCTGGAGTGTCCCTTTAAGATGTTATGGACTACATATCCCCTGTGCTTTGTGAGCATTAAGGCTGTAAGCATTAAACGGCCACTATAGTCACCAGAACTACAGCTTAATGTAGTATGTGCCTGAAAGCATTTTAATGTAAACATTGCCTTTCAGAGAAAAGGCAGACTCTACATTATTGCCTAGGAATACCTCTTGCGGCAGTCACTCAGATGGCCACTAGAGGTGTTTCCTAGGTCAACGCTGTACAGTATGCAGCACTGATGTCAACATCAACACATTCTGGATTGATTCAATACATATCTATGAGGAGATGCTGATTGATGCAGCGTGGTGTTTTGCCATGTATGCGCAATAGCCCCCATTGCTTTTTTTTATTTATGGGAAAGCCTTGGACTGGCTGAGATCATCAATTTTGATGATCTCAGCCAATGTTGAGGAGTAGGACCTGAGTAAAGGCCAGCCACGACCGGACCAGCACGACACTGAAATAAAGGTGAGTTTTAACCCTTTAACCTTCCTAAAAGGTAAGCCGGTGGCCTAAATTGTGATACAGTACCAGAACTGTAGTGTCAGAAATACATGTTTGTATTTCTGACACTATAGTGTTCCTTTAAGAGAGATATAGTCAACAACATCTGAAGTGCCAAAGGTTGCCTACCTCTGCTATATATATATTGAATGTAATACCCTTAGCACTGTGGGTGAAAATACAAACTCCTAGACAAACTAGTGCGGTCACAATCTGTCACAAGTGATCTGTTTGATAAATTCGAGCTTTATAAAGAGTTGTCACTTGCTCTGTACTGCAAGCCCCCAGATATTCACATAATTATCTAATGTTCAGAGAAGGGCAATTCACACACAGTGGCCCAGACTGCCCCGCTGATAGAAGTTATATTAATGTAATGGAGAAGCTGAATCGGTTATACTGAGGGTGAAGCCCTGTACAGCCCGGGCTGCCTAGCGGGTCTCACTGCTTCCCACGTGTCCGTCAGCCCTGGCTTTAAACACGTGCTGTACTGGGTGGGGGGGGTAAGATCACCCCAAACCCCTCTAACCCGCTCCCCGCACTACCTTAGAGGAGGGGACCACCATGATCTTCTTAAAGTTGTAGAGCGCCATGTTTCCTGCCCGTGAGGTCCCGACTCCGAGCAGAACGCGTGAGCACCGGGGGCAGCTGGCGACGGGAAGAGGCGGAACAGGACGTGCTGTGGGCAGAAGACGGCAGCGGCCATTGCTAGTGTGGGCAGACCGGGGACGTGGGTTTTGTGTTTTAGATCTAAATTGATTTATTTTTCAATCCTGCGAGCGGCTTCTCCGACGTTGCGGCGCCGTTAGATAGAGATTGTTCATATTTCTGGCAGCATGGTTACAGAGTCACTGTTGACCTTTGACCTGGAGTAAAGATGTCCTCCATGAGACTTCCGTCTAACTGGGGAAAAATCTGGTCTGCGTGTTGGGTTAGAGAAACCCGGGGCGGGGTTATTATTATCACTGTGCGTTATAAGCACATATTCTGCAGCACCATATCATGGCTATATTTATACTGCGCTCCTACATGTGCTCAGCAAGGGTTAATTCAGCAAGTAATACATAACATGAAAAGGCACAGAAATATAATAATAAAAACACAGACTCAGATGTGTGCTGAAAAAGGCCATGTTTTTTATTTAGTTTCCAAATTATACAAACGTAACTTATTAACTTTGAAACACGTCATTTGTAACCAAACATCTCCCTTTAACCCCTTAAGGACCAAACTTCTGGAATAAAAGGGAATCATGACATGTCATGTGTCCTTAAGGGGTTAAACCCTCAGAGATTTAACCAAAAATCTCCGGTCTTTAAACTCTCAGAGATTTAACCAAATATCTCCGGTCTTTAAACCCTCAGAGATTTAACCAAACATCTCCGGTCTTTAAACCCCCAGAGATTTAACACATAACTCACCAGAGTTCCGTTCTATTAGCCAGAACTTAAACAAAATGATAACGAAACTCAACTAGTCCACCCCCCCCCCACCCCCCCCTTTAAAGGGATTCTCTAGCGCCAGGAAAACATATTTGTTTCCCTGGCACTGCAGGACCCTGCAGTGCCCCTCTCCCTTCCTGATAGACAGACACTAGAGGAGGACTTAACCCTGCAAGGTAATTATTGCAGTTTATAAAAACCGCAATAATTACACTTGCAGGGTTAAGGGTGGTTGGAGTTGGCACCCAGACCACTCCAATAGGCAGAGGTGGTCTGGGTGCCTGGAGTGTCCCTTTAAATTAGGCAGGTGACCTCAACCCCAATAAAAGACCACCACAATTGAACTATAGGGAGGGAGGGCGGGGAAAAACAGCTCTACAGTTAACTTTCCTTCTGGCGCCAAATATCACCGCAGGGCGCCTTACATATCACGTTTTTTCCTGCTCCATAGCACCAATCAGAGCAATCTTTCCTCTGCAAAAGTAAACTACTTCAATACCCTCATAACCACACTCTCCCGCGTTCCCAAATTACTATTTACCACTTTTAATGCTCTCCTTTGCCCTGTTGCTCCCCTTCCTTCTACCACCTTGTCTGCCTCAAACTTTGCAACTTACTTCACTGAGAAGATTTCTACAATCAGGGAAGAGATCTCTAGCCTCTCTCCCTCCCCTTCCAATACATCACCCAACCCCACTCCCTCTGCTGTTCTATGCTAATTCGCACCTACTACAACGGAAGAGGTTTCTGCTCTGCTCCGGTCCTGCCGCCCCACCACCTGTTCCCTCGATCCTATTTCCTCATATCTCATCCGCACTCTGTATCCCACTCTTGCTCTTCCTCTCACTAAAATTTTCAATCTCTTCCTTTCCTCTGGCACATTTTCCACACCCTTCAAGTATGCAACCACAACACCAATTCTGAAAAAGCCCAACCTTGACCCCAACTCCCCATCCAACTACCGCCCTATATCACTAATGCCATATGCCTCTAGGATCCCTGAGAGATTTGTGTATGCGAGATTGACAGACTTCCTCGAATTCAACTCTCTGCTTGACCCGTTGCAGTCTGGATTCCGCGCTTCTTCACTCTGTTGAAACAGCTGTGACCAAAGTATCCAACGATTTAATCACTGCTAAATCTCGCAGCCATTAATCTATTCTAATTCTTCTTGATCTTTCTGCTGCCTTTGACACTGTTAATCATCAACAGTTTCATCTCATTCTCCATAATCTCGATCTACGGGATACTGCTCTCTCCTGGTGCTCCTCCTACCTCTCCCAACGCTTTTTCAGTTCTTCTTTATCTGGCTCTGCCTCTTCTCCCCAACCCCTCTCTGTTGGCATTCCCCAAGGTTCTGTCCTTGGTCCCATACTGTTCTCTATCTATACTGCCTCCCTTGGCAAACTCATCAGCTCTTTTGGCTTCCATAATCATTTATATGCAGATGACACACAAATCTACCTGTCCTCTCCTGATCTATCTCCGCCCATCTTGACTCATGTCTCTGACTGAGTGTCCACGATTTCCAACTGGATGGCTACTCACTTCCTTAAACTCAACCTGTCCAAAACAGAACTTCTGGTCTTTCTTCCCTCAAGTGTTTCTACTCCTGTGTCTGTCTGTCTCCAAGTCAACGGCGCCACCATCACCTCTACTTCGCAGGCTCGCTGCCTAGGTGTTCTCTTTGACTATGACCTCTCCTTCACCCCTCATGTCCAGTCGATCGCCAAATCCTGCCGCTTCCATCTCAAAAACATAGCTCGCATCCCCCCTTATTTAACACCAGACGCAACTAAGGTGCTGGTCCATGCAGTTGTTCTTTCTCGCCTTGACTACTGCAATCCTCTTCTCAGTGGTCTTACGTGTTCCCACATTGCACCGCTGCAATCTATAATGAATGCGGAGGCGAGGGTCATTTTCCTGTTTGCCCGCACCACTCACGCCTCCCCCCTCTGCCAGTCCCTACATTGGTTTCCAGTTAGATATAGGGCTCAATTTAAGATTCTGGAGCTTGCTTACAAGTCCCTACATAATGCTGTTCCAACCTACCTATCCTCCCTAATACACACGAAGACCTACGCCTATCCTCTGTCCATACTCCCACATCTGATGCTCGCCTCCAAGACTTCTCCAGGGCTGCACCTTTTCTGTGGAACTCCCTTAACTTCTCCGTTAGACTTTCACCCACTCCTTCAAAAAATCTCTGAAAACACACTTCTTCATGCTATGTTTATATCTCGTTTTTTATTTACTCTTGTTCATTACTCTCACCAATAACAAGATAGGATGTAACTCTTTGACAAGCGACATTAATCCATAAATTATGTGTGTGCCAGTATGTCCCCTATTGCAAAACCCAGCCTATAACCTGTTGCACATGCTAATCTCGGATACCCCTGAATGGTACTTATTGTCAGTTTGAAGCTATTGTTTTGTTACTTGTTTTACTCAACCTAGACAATATAGCTACTATTTCTTGTGTTATTCATTTCTGCACATTTCCAATTGTAATTATATGAATTGCACTTCCCCAATTGGTTTATACTTTGTATCGGTTTCTTACAACTTCTAAACATTGTCCTAAAGTATCTAAAGATATTAAATGGGGAAAGAGATGTTGCAGAACTACTCTTATTGTTACAAATGCATGATAGAGTGCAAAAATTAAAGTTTAAAATAAATAAATGAATATAAAATGAAAGTAAAAATTACAAATACAAACTAAATAATGAAATAACATTCAAAATAAGAATAAAAATAAAACAAATTTAGATTTTTGCTTTTGTTTTTCCCCCTCTTTTGGGAGTTATTGTGTGCACACTTGGGATTGGGAGCACTAGTGTGAATACCCCTTTCTCTCCCCCTTTCTTTAGCTTTTACTCAACATCTTTTATTTCAAGTCTTTATTTTATTTTTTAGGTCTGATGCTATTTGAATAAAAGCATTGGATATATTTTTATACATTTCTATATGTTGTGTATATGTTTTTTCCTTTTGCGCTCTTTTTACATTTTTACCAGGTCACATCTTCACCTGCATGCAATATGGTGAGAATTGTGCTCAGGCACTGGGTCACATCACAGTAACCCAGCACACTGAGCAACTGACAGTACTTCTCCCTCGGAACCAAACAGCAGGGCCGTCATTAACGCGAGGCAAACGGGGCAGCTGCCCCGGGCCCAGTTACTCCGGGGGGGACCAAGGCAGCTGCCCTGTGGGCCCTGCTCTCCTCAACAATTTATTAGTGCCCCGCACTCTAAGGAGGCTCATCAAGTGGCCCATGCACTTAGGGCCCCCCAGTGGGCTTCTATCAGCAGGGGCCCGGTCGGGTGCTGTGGCCCTTTAACAGTACAACCGGGCCCTTGCTTTTCGGCAACATGGGAGGAAGTGACTGCCGAGAGTCACTTTCTCCCATAAAGACAGCAGCTGCGCGGGAGGGAGCAGGAGGAGCAGAGTGGGAGTAAGGCGAAGGCAGTGAGAATGGGGGCTCCTCATTCCAATCAGCCTCCGGCACCACACTGGACCCCAGGGAAGCCACCCTCCAGCAAAAGGTAGGAAACTGGAGGGAGGGTTTAAAAATGTTTTTACATGTGTGTCAGTATGTCTGTGTGTGTCAGTATGTCTGTGTCTCTGTCAGTATGTGTGTGTGTGTCAGTATGTCTGTGTGTGTGTTTCAGTATGTCTGTCAGGGTATGTGCCTGTGTGTGTGTTAGTATGTGTGTCAGTGTCTGTCAGTGCATATGCCTGTGTGTGTGTCAGTATGCCTGTCTCTGGGTGTCAGTATGCCTGTCTGTGTGTGTCAGTATGTCTGTCAGTGTTTGTATCTATGTCTGTCAGTGTATGTATCTGTGTGCATCAGCATGTCTGTCAATGTATGTATTTGTGTGTGTGTCAGTATGTCAGTAAGTTTATGTCTGAACTCAGCCCAGACAGTCCCCCCTCTCCAATTTAGGACCCCCAGGGGCCATGTTACCGCTTTAAAAGAGTGGTCACATGGCCGCAATAGGTGTCCACAGTGCTGCCAGCAGGTGGACTGCCGGAACTGACAGGCAATCCCCCTGCTGGTGAAAAACGTTTTAAAAAGTTCAAATAAATAAATAAAAGGTAATAAATTAAAAAATATATATATATTATATCTATATACAATATGTGTATATATATATCTTATATATAACGTCAACCTAAGTGTATTTTTTTATTAATATATACATATATTAATATAAAAATACACTTAGAGTAAAATTACACACATGTATATATATAATATATAGAATAACTATAGGTATTGTGTGTATATATATATATATATATATATATATATATATATATATTATAAAAAATATATAATTAAAAATAAACTGTAAAAATAATTTTAAAAAAATAATAATAATATATATATATATATATATATATATATATATATATATGTGTGTGTGTAATTTTATTCTAACTGTATTTTGATATTAAAGGACCACTATAGGCACCCAGACCACTTCAGCTTAATGAAGTGGTCTCGGTGCCAGGTCCATCTAGGATTAACCCTGCCTGCTGTAAACATAGCAGTTTCAGAGAAACTGCTATGTTTACAAATGGGTTAATTTAGCCTCTAGTGGCTGTCTCATTGACAGCCCCTAGAGGCGCTTCCGCGCTTCTCACTGTGATTTTCACAGTGAGAAGACGCCAAGGTCCATAGGAAAGCATTGAGAATGCTTTACTATGAGACTGGCTGAATGCGTGCGTGGCTCTTGCTGCGCATGCGCATACAGCCGATGACGGCAGTAGAAGGAGGAGAGTCCCCAGCGCCGAGGAAGCCCGGCACTGGAAAAAGGTAGGAATTTAACCCCTTCCTCACCCTAGAGTCCGGTGGGAGGGGGACCCAGAGGGGGAGTGGGACCCAAGGACCCTATAGAATCAGGAAAACGAGTATGTTTTTCTGGCACTATAGTGGTCCTTTAATATATATTTATATCAAAATACACTTAGAATTAAATTATATATATATATCTATGTACATCCCCTTAATGACCGTGGCTGTACTATGCACGTCCGACAAAAAAACGGTCGTTAAGGACCACGGACGTACCTGGTACAACCGCTGCAAATAGGAGCCCTAGGCTTACCTGGACCGGCGATCACTGTCGGGGGGACTCCTGGAGACCCCAGCGGTCCCCCTGTGGCAGCCCTGGCCACCCTGGCCCTCCAGGGCCATGTGATCACAATAATCACATCACCGCAATAGGAGTCTAGGAGCTGCCAGCAAGGGAATGTCTGAGCTATCAGACAGTCCCCCATGGTGCAATAAAGTAAAAAATAAATAAAATCAATATAAATACCAATAAGAGGGAGAACTAATGTCCTCCCCCCTGGCCCCCACCCCTGAGCGGTGGTTGGGGCCCCTAAATACTAATAAGGGGAGTGTTATGAGTCAAATTACACAGCATGGGAAAATTCCAAAGAACTTTCCCATGCTGTGTAAAATGACACAGAGCACTCTGATTGGTGGATTTTAAGCCAACCAATCAGAGTGCTGTGACAGGTAAATGTAGAGACTTACCTGTCAGTCTCTTCATTTACCTGTCAGAGCACTCTGATTGGATGGCTTAAACCCACCAATCAGAGTGCTCTGATCCTAATTGCAGTGCGGGGCAAGGCTTTATAAGCCTTCCCCCGCCCTGTAGAGCTCAGTCTGCATGGAGCCCTCCATGGGTGAAGATGGATTATCCCCCCTTATTAGTATTTAGGGCCCCCACCCACTACTCAGGGGTGGGGGCCAGAGGGGAGGACATTAGGTCCCCCCTTATTAGTATTTAAGGCCCCCTCCCACCGCTCAGGGGTGGGTGCCAGGTGAGAGGGCATTTGTTCCCCCCCTTTATTAATATTTTGGGCCCCCACCCACCGCTCAGGGGTGTGGGTTAGGGGGGAGGACATTAGGTCCCCACCTTATTCTAATTTAGGGCCCCCACCCACTTCTCAGGGGTGAGGGTCAAGGGGGAGGACATTAGGTCCCCCCTTTATTAGTATTTAGGGCCCCCACCCACCGCTCAGGAGTGGGGGCCAGGGGGGAGGGCATTAGGTCCCCCTTATTCTAATTTAGGGCCCCCACCCACTTCTCAGGGGTGGGGATCAGGGGGGAGGACATTAGGTCCCCCCCTTATTAGTATTTAGGGCCCCCACCCACTGCTCAGGGGTGGGGGCCAGGGGGAGGACATTAGGTCCCCCCTTATTCTAATTTAGGGCCCCCACCCTCTTCTCAGGGGTGGGGGTCAGGGGGGAGGACATTAGGACCTTTTTTTTTTTAACAGTGAGCAGCCAAAGGCAGCCAAATAGCAAGTAGGGCATAATTTACTAATACCAAGTAATCTTTACTTAGTATTAGTAAATTTGGCTGAAAGACCAATTTAGGTCTTTCAGCCTTTTAGTAGATAGCTCCCTAATAACATTGGAATTAGGGAGTTATCTACTTATTCATTCCTATCATTACATTGATTGGCTAAGTGACTTACATTTTATATGAATGTATGTTACTTGATTGTTGTAAGTGTTGCAAATGCTTACAGCTGAATCCTGGCTATGTTTGTATACTTTTTATTTAAAATTGTATACAGTGTAACATTCTTCATTCTTCCATTGGGTAAGTATATTAGTTCTTAGGCAATACTGTACTTCGGAACATTGGCACTTCAGGACTTCGGCACTTCGGAAATTCGGTAATTTCGGAACTTCGGGACTTCAACCATTCGGCAATTCGGCAATTCACGTATTCGGACATTTGGAAGTACCTGAATGTCCGAATTGCCCAAAATTCGTCCGAATTCACATTCGGACCGAAACTAATTGCACTTGTCTAGATAAAGGAATGTATTCCTAGCGCTATTGTGTCCTTGTTCCTAGATATTGGTCTCTTCCTGTCCCATTTTCAACAGAAATTAAAATTATAAATTGTTCGGCTCACCTCTCAGCCTCCTGCAACGTCAATGAGGAAGCATGACCCAATTCAATTTCTCATAGAGGAGCATTGGGGACCTAATGCGCATGTGGGGCAAGTGCCATGCGCTCATTCAATGCTTTACAAAGGGCTTCCACATCATGTTCTACTCGGTCAGTGCAGCAGAAGCAGCTCTAGTGGCTGTTAGTATTCTAAAAAACTGCAATGATCTGGGTGACTATAGTGTTTCTTTAAAATAAAAAAAATATTGAGATACTTCAAAAGCCTAAGCAGATTGTGACTATTACAGGTAAAACCGCAAATGACAGATTTATAGGTTCGTAACTACTGGTTCATGAAACCCGTTGGAAGTACAATATACAACTGCATTCTTGGAATGTACAGCTAGGGTGTTAATTTTCCAGCTAATAAACAGCTGTGTGTGTATTATTATATCATTGTTAAACAATGTCGCTTTTTTAGATATGCTGCAATAACATTTAGTGCAGCAAAGTAATTACAAAGTAACATCATTCAGAATAATGTATATAAAGAACCTCTTACAGAAAGTTGTTTGCGATTAACCTGGTTTAAAACACCACAAAATTTTTGTGTTTGGTACTTTTACTGTGTAATATTCTGCTTATTGCTTCCTATACTGACAGAATCTTAGTTATATGTCATAGGAGGATACCTAAAAGCCTAACAAGGTTCAAAGTACTGATCTCTGTACTGTACTGTGTGTATAAAATAGTACAGAGAAATTCTCTGACAGAGAGACCATGTGACCACTGCTAATTTGCTCCACCATACACTGATTCTCAGACTTCAAAGATATGTGTTTGTTTAATGCTTCTCTGTGGAAAAAGATACCATATAGTAGGCATTTTAGAGCAGGCAAGGGACTGTCATGGGTTCATGCTCATCTGGAAATATTCTTGTCACTGCTAATGATTGAAAATAAAGAAGTATTATTACTTGTTGGAATTAAAAATAAAAAAAAAACAGAATCAGTATTCAGGTTAAAATCTTTGGAACTGGAGCCCAGTTGTAGAGACCAGCATAACCATCCGAACACAACTTACCAGAAAGGCTTAGACTTGATGATAGATGTCCAAGAGGCAGGGCCGGCGCGTTCATAGGACGGACTGGAGCCATGGCTACACGCGGCAATTTAACAGGAGTGCATTTTGCTGCTCCAGACGTTAGGAGCCTGGGCGGCCTCTGCTGCATATATATATAATCGTTCTATGACCGAGGGCCCGACACGAGGTGGGGGCCCGGCGGCTTGCCCTGTATGCTGCCTGTGCGGGGCCCCTCCGCTCAGTCTGCCATGACTGAGAGCCTCCTGTTTGCAGCTCCGCTGGGTGCAGAGCTGCAGAATATGTGATGGAGGTCTCGCAGGCTCCCAGAGCATTGCTGCAGGTTACCACGGCAACGCTCTGACCATAGCTCGCAAGAACTCGAACCACGTGGTCTGCAGCTCACACCCGGCGGAGCTGCAGACAGGAGAGCGATCCCACTGGATCACCAGGGAAATGGTATGTAAATTTTGGGAGGCTTGTCACAGCCTCCCCACAACCTGCCCACCCCACACTGCCTGCCCCCACCTCAACCTATCCCCCCCAACCACACCCTGTCCCCCCAACTCAACCTGTCCCCCTCCAACCACAACCTAAGGATATTATGGCACTAGAAAAAGTACAGAGGCGGGCTAAAAAATGAATAAAAGAAATTGAACATATCAGCTACAAAGAAAGGTTAAAGGGAAACTCCAGTGCCAGGAAAACAATCTGTTTTCCTGGCACTGCAGGTCCCCTCTCCCTCCCACCCCCCAGTCCCCGGTAGCTGAAGGGGTGAAATCCCCTTCAGTCACTTTCCTGAGGCAGCGACGATGTCCCACGTTGCTGCTTCTTCCTCCGCGCCGCTCCTCCCTCTGATTGCATCGGCCGGTGGGCGAGACTGATCCCACCCACCGGCCGGGTAGACCTAATGCTCATGTGCGGCAATGCCGCGCATGCGCATTAGTGCTCTCCGTAGGAAAGCATTGAAAATGCTTTGAAAATGCTTTCCTATAGGGAAATGAGCAACGCTGGAAACCAGGAAGTGCCCTCTGTGCTAGAAACCAGGAAGTGCCCTCTGACACTGACAGCCACTAGACAGCCACTAGAGGTGGAGTTAACCCTGCAAGGTAATTATTGCAGTTTATAAAAAAACTGCAATAATTACACTTGCAGGGTTAAGAGTAGTGGAAGTTGGCACCCAGACCACTCCAATGGGCAGAAGTGGTCTGGGTGCCTGGAGTGTCCCTTTAACAAATTTAAACCTATTTAGTTTAGAAAAATGTTGCCTGAGAGGGGATATGATAACATTATAAAAATATATCTGGGGGAGGCGGGGCTGAACGCAGTAGCGAGCGGTCGCAAATCTAAGAGCTCCGGCACATAGCCACGACAATCGGTTTTCTAGCCGCCTTACCTCCAGCCATCGGGACCCGGGGAACCCCCACACAAAGCCTAACCGACATGGGGAGGAAGAATAAAAAACAAAGACCCGACAAACCAAACCTGGGGATGACGATTGGCGATATGTGGCGCCAGGCGCAGGGAGTGACGGGGCCTAAAATGGCCGCCCTCTCAGACTGTGAATCCGATTACTCGGATGACTACTCTGGCGGAATGGAGGAACAGACCCCGCGAGGGGCAACAAGACTGCAGCACAACCCGGACAAACCTGACAGCGCACCGGTGACTAAAGCGGTGCTGCAGGAACTCCTGGCCGACCTCCAGAAACATATCTCAGCTGATGTGGCAGCAGTCCGCAGCGATATACAGGGCCTCACAGGCCGCATGGGAACCCTGGAGGGCACAACTACCCAGAACACCCAGCATATAGCAACACTCCAACGGGAGATGGCAGACCTATGCACACAAAACTTGATGCACGAACGCCGCTTTGCAGCGCTGGAGGACAACAGGCGCCGCAACAATCTAAAGGTGCGGGGGGTAGCCGAGACCGTTCTGGACGCGGAGTTACCGCACTTCACAAGGCGGCTGTGGGACACCTTGCTGCCATCGAAACAAGCTAGGGCAATGCAGCTGGAGGGTTTGTTCCGCATCCCAAGATCCAACAAGGCTTCAACTGCAGAACCAAGGGACCTGGTGGTCCAGTTCAGGAGTGGAGCAGACAAGACCACTGTGCTTAACGCCCTGAGGGGGAAAACCCCATACCAGTTTGAAACAATGACACTCACCTTCTACGCTGACTTATCAGGGCAAACCTTAGCCTGGCGCAGATCCCTCAAACCACTGACTGCACTCCTTCAAGAACACGATGTGAGGTACCGCTGGCGCCCCTCCCGCACGCTGCAGGTCTACCATAATGATACCACTCACCAAGTCCAAGAGCTCCAGGAAGCCACGGCCTTGCTGCACACATTGGGACTGCCTGTGGACTCCCTCGACCAACACAAACTGGAGAACCAACGTACCCATAACTGGGACCCAAACCAGATTGCCCCTTTCGTCCCACAAAAATGCACGCCAGACCAGTACGCAGCAGCAACAACTTGAACTTTGACAGGAGCTCACACCACCATACCCAGGGATAACCCCACGAACTGGATGCCCCGCTGACCCATTGGAATTGTGTACATATTTCCTTTGTCTCTTCTCTCCTCTTCCCTTTACTTCTATACCCCTGTTGGCATTACTCTGCAAACTACTTCTCACCCACATACACTAGCGAGGCTCCCAATGCACGCAACCCCTACACCCTCAACACCCCTTAGACGGCAAGACCGTTTGACACACAGAGGTTACAGGCAAATATGGGCCAGCACCCGCTCCTGAAATGGCATAGGCCCTCGCAGAGTCGCACACCTAACCCAGACATCACACCCATGTCTTGCAAACCTCCCCTCTATACAATGATGGGTTAGTGTTAATATATTCTTTTACCATTGCTACATTTTCTGTTCTTTATTTTTTAAGTATTAGTTTTAGTTTATTTTTCAAACAGCTACCAATATGATACCTCTCGGGGAACCAAGCTAATGTCCCCCTCTGCTGTATGCGCAGACTATGACATAGTCGTACACGTTTACCCTCACAAACAGATCTAAGCAAGGATACTGCCTAGGACAAAACTGATACGCATGTTCCTAAATCTGTTGTTATACGTTTAAAAATATATATGTGCATGTTTATCTTTTACCAACGCCTTAATGCTTATAAATTGTGTAAATTGCTTTCCTGGTCTCAAGCTGTTGGGGCTTGGCGAGAGGATGTGTATTTATCTGCACTTCAAAAATAAAGAATTAAAAAAAAAATAAAAATAAATATATATCTGGGGCCAATACAAACCATTGTGTGGAAATCTATTCACAAACCGGACTTTACATAGGACATAAGGTAATGCGTTTAGACTGGAAGAAAGAAGATTTTGTTTAAGGCAAAGAAAAGTTTTTTTTACTGTAAGAACAATAAGGATGTGGAATTATCTGCCTGAAGAAGTGGTTTTATTAGAGTTCAAACAGATGTTCAAACAGCAACTAGATGCATACTTGCAAATACAGAATATTCTTTCAATGTAGGGTAATAGCTGCTTCATCCAAGGAGGATTTTGGGGGTCAAGAAGGATTTTTTCCCTATTTTGTTGCAAAATTGGAAGTGCTTCAAACTGGTTTTTTTTTGCCTTCTTTTGGATCAACAGCAAAAAATGGGAAGAAGGCTGAACTTGATGGATGCAAGTCTTTACAGCTATGTAACGGTGTAACTATGTAACCTGTCCCCTCCAACCACAACCTGTGCCCACACCTAAACCTGTCCCCCCACCACAACCTGCCCCCCACAGCCTGCCCCCCCACTATCTGCTCACCACACACTGACAAAAGGATAATGGTTCAGCGCTAGATAATCTAAAAGAAACTAAAATAAGTATAAAAGCAGCAACCTATAGGAATGAGGTCCCTCAGCAAGCCTCACATGGAATAAGATAGACAAAAAGGGTATATAGGTCACGCTAAAGGGACATTTATTGTAAACTAGTAGTTCCGTATGCTTAGGTGTTCAAATGAATATCTGAATCTTTCTTATGTTGAGATGTCTTGACTTAATATGTGGATACATTGCACAGCACTATTGGAGTTCTTTTTATCTCTTTTATGTATCCACATATTGACAAGCGAATCAAGACATCTCCAACATAAGAAGATTCAGATATTCATTTGGACTTTATATTCACCTAAGAATAATACAGGTTTATCTATTACTTGGGACTTTATTTATACTTATTTATTCCATTTATATCACCTCTCTGTCCCTTTAGCGCGACCTATATACCCATTTTTGCTCACCACACACTGCCTGCCCCACCCCAACCTATCCCCCCAACCACACCCTGTCCCCCACCTCAACCTGACCTCCTCCAACCACAACCTGTCCCCTACAGCCTGCATCCCCAAACTCCTGTCCCATCCCTACAGCTTGCCCCCCATTAGCCTGCCCCCACACCATAAAACCACAGTCTGCCCCCCACACCATGTCCCTTATACCATGCTTCCCCATTAGCCTGCCACAGCCTGCACTCCCACACCATGATGCCCCCAAAACCATGCACAGCCTGCTCCCCACACCATGTCTCTCACAGCCTGCCTCTTACAGCCTCCCCCAAGCCTGTCCACCATTGAACCTGCACCCCACAGCCTGTCCCCCAAACCTTGCACTCCCATTACTCTGCACCCCTCAATAATCCATTCTCCCCCTCACAGCCTGTCCCCCATACCATGTCCTTCACACTCTGCTCCCCCACAGCCTGCATGCCCACTGTCTCCCCCCCCACACTTTCACCATACAGACACTACATCCACTACACCAAGCATGTCAAACTCGTTGCCCGTGGGCTGCAAGCAGCCCACAATGAATATCTTTGTGGCCGGGCGAGCTGTGAGTTTGACATGTTAAGGCAGAGTAGGCACCTGTTCTCCTCACATTGCAGGTGCCTACTCTGCTAAAAATTTACCCAGTCCGGGAGGAGAGGACGCTGGCGGTAGGAAGGGAGCTCAGTCTTCCTGCTCCTCACTGCTCCCTCGTGCGCGCCCTCTGTAGTGTTGTCGGAATATAATGTCATTCCAGCCCGGCATCACTAAACTGCGCACGTGAGGGAGCTGTGAGGAACAGAAAGGGAGATCTCCAAATAGAAGATCCCCACTGGACCCCAGGGAGAGGCCCCACACCAGCTCCCAAAGGTAGGCAACAAATAAAATGATGTGAGTGTGTGCAAGAATGTGTAAGTGTGTGTATGTTTGTGTGTCATGGGCGTCTGCACTTGCCCACCGCCCCTGGATTTTTCAGCTTGATCTGCTATTTTTCGTGTGATATTGAAAATGCACTGCAATACCAGCGCCGGCCAGTAGGCGCTGTGTATGGAGAGAGACAGGGATAGGAAGCTACATCTTATCTCTGCTTCTCTCTGCTAACTGAAACCGCAGGGGAGCAGCACATGCAGCCAGCAGAGACAGCCTACAGATCAGGTAAGTAAGGGATGAGGGGGAGCTTACAGATCAGGTAAGTAAGGGATGGGGGGGAGCTTACAGATCAGGTAAGTGAGGGATGGGGGGCAGCCTACAGATCAGGGAAGTGAGGCTTGTGGGGGAGAGATAGCCTATAGATTAGGCAAGTGAGGCATGGGGAGAGATAGCCTATAGATTAGGCAAGTGAGGCATGGGGGGAGAGATAGCCTATAGATTAGGCAAGTGAGGCATGGGGGGAGAGATAGCCTATAGATTAGGCAAAAGAGGCATGGGGGGAGAGAGAGCCTATAGATTAGGCAAGTGAGGCATGGGGGGAGAGATAGCCTATAGATTAGGCAATTGAGGCATGGGAGGGGCAGCCTTTAGATTAGGCAAGTGAGGCATGGAGGGAAGTTTATAGATTAGGCAAGTGAGGCATGGGGGCAGCCTACAGATCAGGGAAGTGAGGCAAGGGGGCAAGCCTGCCAGATCAGGGAAGTGAGGCATGGGGGGCAGCTTATAGATCAGGGAAGGAGGCATGTGGGGGGACAGCCTACAGATCAGGGAAGTGAGGCATGGGGGGGCAGCCTACAGATCAGGGAAGTGAGGCATGTAGGGCAACCTACAGATCAGGGAAGTGAGGGAGGGGGAAGGGGAGAGACAGCCTGTAGATTAGGTAAGTGAGAGATAGGGGGGTGTAGCATGCAGATCAGGTAAGTGAAAGTTGGGGGGATCCACCTACAGATCAGGTAAGTGAGGGAGGGGGAGGGAGACAGCTTATAGATCAGGTAAGTGAGGGATGGGGGGAGGCAGCCTATAGATCAGGTAAGTGAGGGATGGGGAGACAGCCTACAGCAAGGACCAGGAAGGTAAAGTAAGAGAAGGAGCAGAAAGGAGAAGGAACAGAAATGAGCAGAAAGGGACAGCAAGGAGCTGGAAGGGACAGCAATGAGCACAAAAGGTAAAGTAGGAGAAGGAGCACAAAGGAACAGAAATGAGCACGAAGGGTCTGCAAGGAGCACGAAGGGTATGCAAGGAGCACAAAGGTTCTGCAAGGAGCAGAAAGGGATCAGAAAGAGAAAGGATAAGAAGGGCACAAAATAAGCAGAAAGGAGCAGAAAGGTAAAGGAGCCAAGAAGGAGAGAAGACAATGTCAGAAGAAAAAGAAGACTGTGTCAAATGAAGGAGAAGAAAAGGAAATTGGAGCAGGAAGGACAAATGAAGTGAACCCTCCACTTTATTCTGGACACTACATCATAAGGCTTTGGTACCTGGGCGTGGCAGGGAAACTTTGGACCTTCTCATCTCCCCAGGTAAAAAGAAATATCAGTTAATGTGTTATTTACTGAGTGTCAGGAAGCACAGAGTGATGCTGGGTAGGGCTGTCACTGATTGGCTAGAGCTGTCAGCTGGCACTCTAAGCCAATCAGTAGCTCCCCATTCATAAAAAAAGTAAAACATTTTTATGAACTGGGAACTAGCGATTGGCTTGGAGCGTCAACTGACCACTCTAGCCAATCAGCGGCACCCATGCCTGACGTCCATCTGCACTTCCTGACACTCTGTTTCAGAAGCTGAATACCACTGAGTGACCTGGAGATCTGGAGCTAGAGGAAGCCTTTGGGGTTAAACCATTTGAGAGCGGTTTAACCCCTTAAAGGAAAGAGAGCACCCAGGTGCTTCCTGGCATCATAGCATTTTCATTTCGATGAAGTTGTTATGGTGACCAGAATGTTCCTTTAATTTGCTTAAAGGAACACTATAGTGTCAGGAATACAAACATGTATTCCTGGCACTATAGTTGTGAAAACGCTATTCACCCTGGCTTTATGTGATAATGACTATGCCCTTCCCTTTCATGACATTGTCAAAAAGGGACCAAGCATTAATGTAATTACAATTATGCCCCCTCCCCCTGTGGACCCCCATGGTGTGTGTGTCAGTGAATGTGTGTGTGTGTGTGTGTCTGTCAGTGTGTGCATTAGTCAGTCAGTGAGTGAGTGTGTGTGTGTCTGTGTGTGTGTCTGTTGGTGAGTAAGTGTGTGTCTGTCAGTGAGTCTGTGTTTTTTAATGAGTGTGTGTGTGTGTGTCTGTCAGTGTGTGTGTCTGTCAGTGTGTGTGTGTCTGTCAGTGAGCGTGTGTGTCTGTCAGTCAGTGAGTGTGTGTCTGTCAGAGAGTGAGTGTGTGTCTGTTAGTGAGTGTGTGTGTGTGTGTCAGTGTGTGTGTGTGTGTTTGTGTCTGTCAGTGAGTAGGCGTTGGTCAGTGTTGCAATGGCCACTGTACATTGGAGGGCCTGGAGGCACGTCACATTCCGACATGACGTCAATGTGCTCCCTCTTTACATGGTTTCAAGGAGTAACGGGTGGATCCGCTTTGGCACAGGGTGTGGACGGCGCCATTGGGGGTATACCAGAGTCTCATACTGGCAGCAGCAATGCGAGTGGAGTCTGCTTGTTGGCTAATATTGTTTTTTTTTGTTTTGTTTTTTTGTTTTTTTAAAACAAGGCCAGAGTTTAGTAGAGGGAGGTGCTGGGATTTAGTAGAGGGGGAGACTGGGATTTGTAGAGGGGGAGGGGGTCTGTGAATTAGTATAGAGGGGGGGGGACTGGGATGTAGTATATAGGGGGAACTGGGGTTTAGTATGCAGTTTTTTTGTTTATACTGTACTTTTCTAAACAAACCTACGTTTGTATGAAAATGTACATTTTGGGGGGTTTTTTGCGGCCAATATAAACTTAAACCTTGTTTATTTGGCCCGTGATAGCCTTTGAGTTTGACATGCTTGCCCTACACAGACACTGCATCCATCACACAAATACTGCATGCACTACACACGCTACGTCCACTACACAAACACATACACTGCATCCACTTACACACAGACTATGTAGACCACATACACTGCATACAATACAAACTACATCCGTGACACAAAAACAGACAGCATCCATGACACACATACACTGCATTCACTACACACACAATGCATACAATACACACACAAACCGACATTGTATTCATTACGCACACTGCATAACATAATAGATGTTGGCGTGCTTTTGGTGCAGGGGTCGGGTGTGGGGGGGTGGGGACAGGATTTTATCCTTGCACCTAGGCAGCACAACGTCTTGAGCCGGTGTTCTATCAAAAAATCCTACCCTCGTCACTTCCGGTGACGTGGCCGCACCGGAAGTGACATTCGCCAATGGAGGAGGAGGTGTGCTGCATAGCGCAGGCGCACAACCACAGGGTAGGGAAATTTCAAAGCAAGCGCTGGGGAGAAGGGGGTACCTATTGCGCATGCGCCATATCTGCCAGCTGGCCGCTGGCCGTCACTGCGCATGTGCAAGGAGGCTCAGGAGGGGTTACAGGGTAGGGAAAAATTACGGACCAGTGCGCGGGATACACCGCGCGTGCGCACAAGCGGGCAGGGAGATCTCTTATACCGAACATCCATACGATCTCCCTGCCCCACACTGCGCCCGCGCCAAGCTAGCTATCACAGCCTGACATATGGACACCGCGCGTGTGCAGTGTGGGGGTAGGGAGATCTGATGGACACTTTCACAAATCTCCCTACCCCTCGCACGCGTGATGTCTGATCATCTGGAGCATCCTGTCATCTACCAAGTCAGTCTCTCCCTGCTTCCAACACTCTCAGCCATGTGGGGTCTGCAGAGTATATGGGGCGTCTGCGCAATATATTGGGGGGACTGCGCAGTATATTGGTGGGGTCTGTGCTGTATATTGGGGGGTCTGCGCTGTCTATTGAGGGAGTCTGCAGAGTATATGGGGGGGTCTGCGCAGTATATTAGGGGGGTCTGAGCAGTATATTGGGAAGGTCTGTGCTGTATATTGGGGGGTCTATGCTGTATATTGAGGGGGTCTGCAGAGTATATGGGGGGTCTGCGCAGTATATTGGGGGGTGTCTGCGCAGTATATTAGGGGGTCTGTGCTGTATATTGGGGGTCTGTGCTGTATATTTGGGGTCTGCAGTATATGGGGGCTCTGTGTTGTATATTGGGGGGGTCTGTGCTGTATATTGGGGGTCTGCGCTGTATATTGGGGGTCTGCTCAGTATATTGGGGGGATCTGTGCTGTATATTGGGGGGGTCTGTGCTGTATATTAGGGGGTCTGTGCAGTATATTGGGGGGGTCTGCGCAGTATATGGGGTCTGCGCAGTATATGGGGTCTGTGCTGTATATTGGGGGTCTGTGCTGTATATTGGGGTGTCTGTGAAGTATATGGGGACTGTCTGAGCAGTATATGGGGGGGTCTGCTCAGTATATTGGGGGGTCTGCTCAGTATATTGGGGGGGTTGCTCACAAAACAAAGCATAACTTGACCTTCTTAATATACATATGGTGTGTGCATATGGGGTGATGTGTCTAAGGTGTGGTATGTGTTGGCCCTTTCAGGGTAATGTTCGAGGAATGGAGGTGGGTAAAAGCGGGTGCTAGGGGAGGGTGGAAGCTAATTTAGCCATAGTTGTGTACATGTTAGCTACGATTTGGGATTTATTTTGGCTTTGTTGGCGTAGCCCGCTTCTGTGTGCCTGTTTTGTCCTAGTCTCTGTGCCGAGTCATGTCCCCAGTGGGCAGGTTCAGCTTCTGGAAGAACGCCGCTCGGTCATCTGCAGAGGTCAGGGTGTGTATCTGGTCCCGTCTTTGGACCTGCAGTGAGCCGACAGCCCCCCATCGGTAACGGATTGTTGCCTCCCGGAGCTGTTTAGTAATGGGCGCAAGATGCCTCCACACCACCAGTGCTGCAAAAGGGATGTCTCCATAAATAGCCACTGTATGTCCCTCAAATTGGATATTGTTTAAGTCTCTGGAGCGTGATAAAATAATGTTACGAACTGCCACGTCCCTAGTCACGACTATAATGTCCCTTGGAGCGTCGTCTGGGGCAGCTGCAGCCTTCCGGATTTGGAATGCAGAGAGTACTGTCCCTGGGTCTGTGCTGCCTTTGATGCCCATTGTGGTAAGTAGCCTCTGTATATGTGGCAGCAGGTCATCCCTGCCGATGCGTTCCGGGATGGCTCGAAGGCGGACATTCCTTTTCCTATGCCTTGCTTCCAGTGACGTAATGGTCCGGTTCAACCATTGGACCTTTTGGAAGATTTCCATCATTTGGGCTTGGGTGGTTTGCTGGGTATGTTCCATGTCGTCTTCTCTGGCTTCCAGTGCAGTGATTCTTTGCTGGAGGACCCCATTCTCCTTGCGAGTTTCACGGAGGTCGGCCTTCCAAACCTCCCTCATTTCCGTCAGGAGGTCTCTGATGTCCCTCTTCGTAACTGGGGACGAGTCCTCCTTTGACTGCGAGTCCCCGGTCATCGTGGGAGCGCACTGAGGCCTCTTCCTCGCTGTGGCGGAACCAGCCTCGCCACAGGGCATTGGAGAAGACTGATTACCAGCCTCCTGCCATGTGACTATGGCCCCTGGGATGTATTGCCTGCCCTCCTGTACTGCTGAGGGTTGCTACCAACTAGGTGGATTTGGCTATGGAGCTTGTGTAGTGCCCTCTGTTGGTAGCAACAGTAATATGCACTACCTGAATAGCAAGACTGGTAATTTGCATATTCGGGTAGATTTGCATATCGCTAATTCTGCATGCAGGAGAGACATTTTGTGTTAATTATGGTCTTCCCCACCCATTTATAAATATGTAATTATGTTATAATAAGTCACTGTATGTTGCCTGCTATGATTTGATTGTTTGTAATTTTATTGAGTTTTCACAGCAATGTTAATGTAATGACCATATGGGCTAGTCCAAAGTAAAATAAAGTTTTAGACAGTTCTACTTCACCCTCAATTTGGAGTCCTGTCTCTTATTAGGGGGGAATCTCCTACAAGGGATTGCTGTGCTCTGCGTATTCCCTTGCTATAATCACTCCTAAACTCTTTTAAGAGCTTGTTCCTGCTTTGCTCGGAAGGAAGAGAGGTTCTGCCTGCGGTGGTTGTGTTGTCGACTAGAGTGCTTGGAGCCCGCAAGAAGCACTAGGAGCATCCATCAACGGAGGTACCCAGTCGGGGTGCCAGGTGATCCGTTACACTCGCTTAGCGCCTCCGGTGCCATTTTGGTCTGAGCCAGCGGTGCAGGCCTTTCAAACGAGAGCCGAATGTCAGCTAATTTAGAAGTCTCTGGTAGGCGGAATTTTTTATTCTAGCGCTCCGGGGGGTGGGGAGGTAGTGTGGTTTTGGTCTCTGATAGGGAGCCGAATCGCTCTTTTAGGTCGTGTTTGTCCCAAGATTGGAATGGAGCTCCACATGCACACATCTGGTCTGTGAGCTGATCGGCCACGCCCCCCATGTTCAGTCTTTTTTAGTAGCCACTTAGTCACAAACAGTAGTCAAAGTTAGCGTTCATAATTGATTTTTGCATTTTTAACACCCAAACAAATATAAATGCTAACTTTGGCTAGTGTTTGTGACTAAGTGGCTACTAAAAAAGACTGGACATACCCATATTAAATACCCTGGGTTGTTTACTTTTCAAAAATATATGGTTTGATGGGGGTAAATTACATTGGCCGGCTTCAAAAATGTCCCAAATAGGACATGGGTGCATGATGACTAGCTGTGAAAATTCCAAGTTGGAAAACTGGAATGCGCACCCTCCAAAGTTCCCAGAGAACCCGACACAGCTATACATGGGGGGTATCACTGTACTCAGGAGATGTTGCTGAACACATATTGGGGTGTTGTTTGGCAGTAACACTTAACCCCTTAAGGACACAACTTCAGAAATAAAAGGGAATCATGACAGAATATTTCTGTCGTGTCCTTAAGGGGTTAAAGTTCTCAGTACATGTATTCTTAAATTGCTGTGTGTGTTGAAAAAATCACCAACTTTTTTTTATTTTTAAATTTGGTGTAGATTGGTGTTAAAATGGTTTCATGAAAAGAGTCAAAATACCCCAAGTTTAATACCTTAGGTTGTCTTCTTTTAAAAAATATATACATGTGATGGGTTATTCAGGGATTCCTGACAGATATCAGTGTTACAATGTACCGGTAACTTGCCTTAATGTTGCAAAAAATGGTTTGGAAATAGCAAAGTGCTATTTGTACTTATATCCCTATAACTTTCCCAATATAAAAAAAGCTAAGAACATGTTAACATTGGGTATTTCTAAACTTAGGACAAAATTTTTAAACTATTTAGCATGGGTGTTTTTTGGCGGTTGTAGATGCGTAACAGATTTTTGGGGTCAAAGTTCGAAAAAGTGTGTTTTTAAAAAAAAAATTTGTATAATATTTTATAATTTTTTTTATAGTAATTTATATATGATATGATGAAAATAATGGTATCTTTAGAAAGACAATTTAATGGCGAGAAAAACAGTATATAATATGTGTGGGTACAGTAAATGAGTAAGAGGAAAATTACAGCTAAACAAAAACACAGCAGAAATGTAAAAATAGCCCTGGTCCCAAACGGTAAGAAAATTGAAAAGCGGTCTGGTCACTAAGGGGTTAAACATCAAAATTAAATATAAACACACAATTAAAAAACAAACACTACACATAAATGTATGCTTGCATTCAAATACCAACACTACATACAAACACACAAACAGACTCCATACAAAAACATGCTTACATTCAAACACACAAAGTCTGCTCGGCGCTAAATACAACCTTGCAAGCGTGGGAAAATGGTAGAGCCCCAGCTGTCAAAGCATTGTTGGAGTTGCATGACAAATGGGGATCTACCTTTCAGCCACCCTTGCAATGGCGGGGCCTAGAATAAGTCTTGAACCAGGGCCTTCCCTACTTTAGTTCTGCTGTGTCAGGGAGTGGGGGGGTGGGGAGGATCCAGGGGGCCCAAGAAAATGCTTGCCCAGGGTCCAACCATTATTAAAGACGGCCCTCCTGGACATGACGTAACCATCTTCCAGTGATTAAGAATCCTGGACAGCCCAGATAGAGAGAGACTATTATATTATAAAGATACTGCCTTCCTAATGCCATACAGCCTTTATGTACAGGTGATTGAACTTTCTCCATGTTGGATATGACACTCTGCTTTTTTTAGCCAGGTTCCGCGTTGACTTTTATATTTTTTTCACTATCCATATAAAGTGTAAACTGCATATTAACTTTGAAGAAATAAAGTATATTTGCTGACACCTTGACATGCTATTTGTGTTACTTAGCTATAAATAATAACAGCACTTGCTGTGTCCCATTGTATGACATAACTGCAATTCTACAGCAGGGTGATGAGATGGTGGATTTCAGAGGAGAAAACACAAAACAACAAAGACGTCAGGTTCTATTGTTGAACACAGATTGGAGTGCCTTTTTGGCGTTATAGATGTTTTGGGAACCTATATAAATTTAGAAATGGGGTAAAGACTCTTTGTTTTAAAGGAAACCTATGGTGCTAGGAATATCAAACTGTATTTCTAACACTAGTGCCCTCTTCACCCTTTTTGTCTGTTACCTGATTGTTAGGTCAGGCTCCGCCAACATCAGGTCCCTCCTGCGCACAAATTTGGGCTTCCACATTGGAAAGCATTAACTCAAGGCTTTTCTATAGCGTTTTTAAAGACACTGGTTGTCCTCATGCAAAGCGTGAGGATGTCTAGTGTCATTTCACGTAGTTGGTCTCCGCTAAGGACCTGAAGCGCTTCTAGTGCCTGTCTGGTAGACAGCCAATAGAGGATGAGATAACCTTGCAAGGTAATTATTGCAGTTCCTCAGAAACTGCAATATTTAACATTGCAGGGTTAAGGGGACATAGGCACTGCACCCAAACCACTTCAACGAGATGAAGTGGTCTTGGTGCCTATAGTGTCCCTTTATATATATTCTTTATTTTTGGAGTGCAGTGAAAACAAACATTGCGTAACATTGACATAGATTTAAGTTGCATTATGAATGGTTACAGGCTTCAAGTATAAACTCAGTATGTCATGAGTAGCTGCACACATTCTTTGGTTTAAAACGTAAAACAAGAATTAGTCGCAGCGCAAGCGTATACAGACATGCATTTTATACCTTGTCGAGATGGCCAACCGTTTAGCATCACTAAGATCGGGTCTAAGACATGGTTTGCTAGGAGCTTGCGTTGTTACAGGTTATTATAATAGGCTAGTGAAACCTTAGAAAGGTACAAACTGTTATTGCCACTGGGAGACTAGGCCCTGTTGCAGAGAGTAGTGGGGTGCTTTTCACAGAATAGAATACTTTAAAACAAATTAGCATGGTGTAGCTAACCGAGGCTCACTGGTCTAGCTGAGTTAAAGGGCACAATATCCTGAAGGTGTCTAACTTTTTGCAGCCACATTATGATTTAATACTAATGGCACCAGGCCACCATTCCATCCTGTCAAGTGGCTAGTGGGAGTAAAAGATTTGAGGACAGAGCTGCTACTTTGCAGTGGGAAGTTACATGGTCACCTCGGGGGCCTGTGGTCAGTTCATCATGGGTGCTGGATCTTACCTGTGTAGTTCCCATAGTATGCAGGTGTAGTTCGACGGGACACTCAGGCTGGACATCCATGTGAGTCTCTACTCGGGTGGTGTCCTCCGTGTGCCTCTCCAGCCACTGCTGCATGCCGGCTGTCAGGTGTTCATCGCGGCTCTTTCATGGCATGCTGGGGAAGGATGTCCGGCTTTGCGCCAGAGGTGTGCGGCTCGTTACAGTGGAGACCAGTCGGCTGAAAGGTAGGGTTTCTCAGTCGCTTGCCTGTTCCATGGGGTGAGTGTTGTCTCGTTGTGCTTATAGTGTCCCTTTAAAGAGCAACTTCTTACTCTGCTTATTGCTATCTTTTGAAAGTCATCACAGTTATAAGCAAAACTTTCCATAGGCACAGTGACAAGAGGACCTATGTGCACCATAAATTATCATAGTTATAAGCCATATTTCCTAACAGTCCTGGATTGTTTGATAGAGTACCAGTTTGGGGTTGCTCTTCATTGTCCCACAATAATTAGCAGGCTAACGTTGATTACAGATACACATTTCACCGCACATTTGATAATTGTTTGGAGTTTTAATATTTTTTTTTAAGGCAGCAGTAAACAAAAAGTCTAACAGTATTTGTTAATTTCTAATGTAACAAAAAAGTATGTTGTACATTAATTACATACATAATAATTGCACGTGGCCTATTACCAGATATTGTTAGCCGCTCTTTACTCTTAAGAGGCCTCTTGGGTGATGCTGTGATGAGATCGTCCTTTAGTACAGCCTTCTGTATCCAATGGTCTCTTATGCAGGGAGTCCTCAACACGCCCACAAATTAAGAGCAAACAGGAACAACTTTATTTTAAGTATTTTTCCTACTTTTGACAAAAGACAGAGCTAATGCATGCACTTGAGTAGAGCGCTTCCGTTGGCTCCTGGCAAATTAACGCTCCAGGAGCTGAAGAGGACGTTGAGAAAGAAGATGCATACATTTTAAGTCAAGTAAAAACTACCTTTACCTGCCCTTCATGGCCACTGGAATACAAGTGGAACAGTGGCCATCTGGGGTCTTTGCACAACATTCAAAATACATAAATAAAATTTCATAAAAATATTAAGTGCTTTAGGGTTCGGTCATAATCTCAGAATTGGGTCTAATGCAACAGAGGGTTCCATTTCATGAACCTGTTGAATTCCTGCTGAGCCGCCAGTCATAGATGATGCACAACTAACCTCTTGTTAAACAGAACGATGGTCTCCATTCCATACTGGGACACCAGATCTAAAATACAGAAAATGCACTTAGTGTGTAATGCTTTAAACTACCTCCCTCATCAAACTGAAACTTGATCTGGAATTGAAAAAACAGTCTAACATATAATGATTTAAACCTGATCAAACTGGGGCACTATATCTGGAACACTTTATTACCCCGATTAAAGTGGCATGGAGTATATAACCCTTGATTTCACCTTTGATGGATCCCGATAAGTATAAGCAGTTTATATGATACAGTCACAGTGTAAGCAGTGTTTCAGAGATACGGTCACAGTATAAGCAGTGTTTAGATTGTACGGTCACAGTGTAAGCAGTGTTTAGGAGATATGGTCACAGTATAAGCAGTGTTTAGGTGATACATGCGTTTAATTCTCCATAGTCACAGTATTTATGGTTACCTCATAAGTATTACAGCCACTACAGTAACACCACGTCAAGGCTTCAACCCTTGTTACTGACCATTCACACACACCATACATTCGATATTCCAGATGTTTTGCACTACACCTTCCATAATGCTTTGCCAACATTATGGGAGGTGTAATTCACAGCATCTGGACTGCCCAAGGTTACCTACCTCTGAACTAGGCTGTGATCACAGTACACAATGTTGAAGTCGCTGTGCAAACAGGAGCAGCTTGTCACGTGCCAGATGCCACTTCAGTACTTATAAATTCAATACTCCACCCTGGAGATGAGCCTCAAACATGGGCTTCTTCATTCCTCTTCATGTACTTCGTGTCCCATAGGAGAACATGCTTGTCAGAGTTGTGACACACACAAAAAAACTAAAAAAAAAACTGGTTAGAGGAAATGGCATAACAGACACAGTGCATGCGTGCCACATACATACAGCAGACAGACACAAAGATTGTGGGAGACACACCGCATTAAATATAAGAATTGGGAGTACTATACATACAGAATGGACAAAGAGACAGAGATTACAGAATTTGGTGACCGACGGATTTTGTTGCAGATGTGGGGCCTTCCCTCTGGCTGGGGTGCAGTTTCTCATCCATCTCTGGTGAGTGACTAGATGGCTGCGGTTTCATAGCAAAAAGCATGCCATGGCATATGATATCTATGAAATAAATATTTTTTTGTGAAACTCGGGTTGTACACATCTAACACACAGGCCACACATACTGCACAGCTCCCCATCTAACTCACATCCCCCAAATATAATACACTGTCCCCCCACATCTAACGCACAGCCCCCTCACATCTAACGCACAGCCCCCCATCTAATACACTGCCCTCCACATCTAACACACAGGCCACCCCAATATACTTCACAGACCCCCCAATATACTGCGCAGACACCCCCCATATACTGCGCAGACACCCCCCATATACTGCGCAGACACTCCCCATATACTGCGCAGACACCGCCCAATATACTGAGCAGACAGCCCCCCAAATTACTGCACAGACCCACCCAATATACTGCGCAGACCCACCCAATATACTGATCAGATCCCCTAATATTCTGAGCAGACCCCCACAATATACTGAGCAGACCCCCCAATATACTGCGCAGACACTCCCAATATACTGAGCAGACAGCCCCCCATATACTGCACAGACACCCCAATATACTGCACAGACCCCCAATATACTGCACAGACAGCCCCCATATACAGCACAGATGCCAGAGCCCCATATACAGCACAGACCCCCAATATACTGCACAGACCATATACAGCAGCCCCTATAGCCAGATATACCACCGAGAGCAGACCCCCATTTACAGCACAGACAGCCCCCAATATACAGCACAGAGCCCCAATATAGTGCACAATATACTGACAGCCCGACCCCCAATATACAGCACAGACCCCCAATATACAGCACAGACCCCCAATACACAGCACAGACCCCCAATATACTGCACAGCCCCCCATATAGAGACCCCCATATACAGCACAGAGCCCCCAATATACTGCACAGACAGCCCCCCAGCACAGATATACTGTGCAGAGAGCCCCCCATATACAGCACAGACCCCCAATATACTGCACAGTATACAGACAGACCCCAATATACCCCCAATATAGACCCCCATACACAGCAAAGACCCTCAATATATTGCACAGACAGCCCCCCCATATACTGCCAGACCCCATAGCACAGACCCCCAAAATACTGCAGAGAGCCCCCATATACTGAGCAGACCCCCCAATATACAGCACAGAGCCCCCAATATACAGCACAAACCCCCCAACATATTGCGCAGACCCCCCCATATACTCTGCAGACCCCACATAGCTGAGAGTGTTGGGAGCAGGGAGAGACTGACCTGGTAGATGACAGGATTCTCCAGATAATCAGACACAGCGCATGTGCACTGAGGGGTAGGGAGATTTAACAGTGAAAGTGTCCATCAGATCTCCCAACCCCCACACTGCGCACGCGCGGTGTCCATATGTCAGGCTGTGATAGCTGGGCCGGCACGTGGGGCAAGGAGATCGGATGGATGTTCGGTATAAGAGACCTGCCCGCTTGTGCGCACGCACGGTGTATCCTGCCGATGGGAGTAGTTAGCCACGCGTGCGCACTGGCCCGTAATTTTTCCCTACCCTGTAACCCCTCCTGAGGCTCCCTGCGCATCTGCAGTGACGGCCGGCGGCCAGCTGGCAGGTATGGCGCATGCGCAATATGTACCCCTTTCTCCCCAGCGCTTGCTGTGAAATTTCCCTACCCTGTGGTTGTGCGCCTGCGCTGTGCGGCACACCTCCTCCTCCATTGGCAAACGTCACTTCCGGTGCGGCCGCGTCACTGGACGTGACAAGGGTAGGGAAATCTAATGGGGTAGGCCCTGCCAAGTAGTCTGTAGTAGGTCAGAATGATTTTTCAGACAATATAATCAAATGACATTGTAGCTGGAGTTAGGGGGAAGACAGGTCTAATGCATCACTTTTTAAAAGTGGTCAGACGAATAGCGAGGTCAAGAATGGAGTCAGATGAGCTAAGAAGCAATCCAAAATTCAAGATATTACGCTTTGGAGCCTCATCCTAAGAAAGCCATGGATTGGCTGTTAAAATTACAATTGACATATAATAAATAAATTTAAAAAAAACACATTTAAAAAAGATTAATAAGCTTATTTATTTTTACTTAAAATTTTGTTTAAAATGTAACTTTTCTCTGGCCAATATACTGAGTTGTCTCCGTTATGGTGAAAGACATCCTCACTACTATGACTGCACCTAGAATGCTTCTCATTAGATTTGTTCTCATGCCTGTGAAATTGATACAGTATCAGCAGCAAAAGTTTTTAAAGGGTTTGGTTTTCCTGACACTATAGTACCCTGAGGGTGCCCCCACCCTCAGGGTCCTCCTCCCGCGGCGCTTAAGGGGTTAAAACCCCTTCAGCCACTCACCCTTTGTAGTTGTTCTGGTGTATATAGCCTGTCCCTGCAGGCTTTTCAGTGTAATCACAGCATTTTCTGCAAAAAGGCATTGTTTACATTGCTGCTTAGTAACACCTCAAGTGACAGTCACTCGGACGGCCACTAGAGAGTCCTGAGTCACAGCTGCACCACGTGCAGCACCCAGGTTCAGTGTCTACAAGCTCTGTATGGAGGTGCTGAATGTTCCTCATAGAGATTCATTAATTTAATGCATCTCTATGAGGAGATGAAGATTGGTACATTTGCTGTGCATGCACAAAATCCTCCCAATGTTTTCCCAAGGGAAAGTATTGGCTTAGTTGAGGTCATAAAGATTGAGGGTACTAGCCATGGTGAAACTGGCACGGCGTCAGAAAATGGGGGTGAAAGGATGAGTAAAAAACACCTTCCTCATGCAATCGGAGGGGGCAGATACCTAAACGCATACACACACACACTCTTGATAGGAACTCTCACACACACACAACCACTCTTGACAGGCTCACACACACACAAACACACTCTCTCTGACAGGCTTTCGCACACACTCACTCTCTGACAGGCTCACACACACACACTCTACAACAGGCTCACACACACACACCCCAAGACAGGCACACACACACACTCTCTCTCTCTGACAGGCTCGCTCACACACACGCACACTCTTGACAGGCTCACACACACTCTTACGCTGACAACAGGCTTGCATGCACACACTCTGACAGACACACTCACTCTGACAGGCTCTCTCATACACTGACAGAGTATCACAGGCACACACACACACACTCACTTTGACAAGCTCACACACACTTAAATTTTTGTTTTAATTGAAACCCACTCAGCCTCCCTACCTTTGGGAGAGCTGAGTCAGTCTTTCCTGTGGTCCAGTGGGGCTGCTCTCCTCCTGTGTGCGAAGGAGCAGTACTCTGCCTGTAGCTCCTATCTGCTCCCTCGCGCTCTGTAATGATGCCGGGGCCGGAATGACGTCATATTCCAGCTCCCGATATCATTAGACAGCGAGAGGGAGCAGAGAGGAGCTACAGGCAGAGTACTGCTCCCTCGCGCGCCGCCCACAATGCTCCTCAGGGCAGCCAGACAGCCGCCTCCATGCTGCCTTTGCCAGCCGCCTTTAATGTTCCATGTGACGGCTGCCGTCAAAGTTCCCTCGGCGGCCACATTAATTAGAGAGCTGGCAAAATCCAGGAGCCAGGGCGAAATTTCTATTTGCCATGGCGACCAGGCGCCTGGGATTTGTCAAGCCTTGGCCCACACCAACAGCATTAGAGCCCTTCCATTCTGATGTTCCACAACACTTCCAAAGGTTTTAGTACTTGCAGATTAAATGAACACTTACAAGGTTATTCATTAAAGTGAGAAATTAATGGAATTTAAAGTGAAGATCAGACCAAAGTAGCCAAACTGCAAACATTCTCCAAGTCAATTCTGTTTTCAGTTCAGCTGTTTGGGCTTTAAATTTGAAATTCACTTTGATTTGCCAGCAATTTTCATTTTATTGAATAATCCTGTATGTGTTCACTACGTTTTGTATTCAATAAAAATCAATAAAAGGTGCCCTTAGGAAAGTGACACCGGGCGGCTGGGCCTCTGGGGAGTGGCGATCAGGGCCAGTCATAACCTCCTCTCCTAACCAGCCCTCCTCCTTATTCTGTCCCACCTCTCCCCCCTTTTGATGCACTTTTCTCCCTGCTCTTCTATGCACATCTTCTTCTCCCTTGCCATGCCACCCAAGCTCTATAATTGGCCTCCTCCAATGACCTTTTGAGCCAGATCAGATAGAATCCATAACCACGGATTCATCAGTGCCACGTGCCCACCGGACTTTACGATATTGCCTACGACCTTCTCAATGGACCCAGGGGTAGGGTGTGGGGAGGGTGATCTGGAGAGCAGGATGGATGGGGGAGAGGTTGCTGGATGATTGGGAGGTGGGATGCGGTGGAGCAACTCTACATAACTTAAAGATGCAAAACGGGATGACTGTGTGTTACGCCTTGTCAGATAGTTTAAATTGTTTGCTTATAAACCAAGCCTACTGTCTTATGTCTATCTGATACCTATATACTAACTCAGAGTTTCATCTACATATACATTGTTAATGACGGACTGTTAATTGTTAATAATTGCGGATGTTACAGACTGCTCTCCCTAGGTTGGGAAAAACAATCTACTTTGTGAACTTAGTTAACACAAAATCAATAAAAGTGAATTGAAGAAAAAAAATCTGAATGATTTTTTGGGATAAAGCTTTATCAAATGCATTCTTGTGTCTCACTCTCAAGAAGGTTTTGAGACACAATTATATATGGCAGTGACAGACAACAGTCAACAACTCAATTAGTTATTAAATTTTAGAATAATAGAATGTAATATGATTCACGGTTCATCAGTTAAAGCCAGACGGGATTTCCACATAGGCTGATTTGCAAACTTTTCAGTTTCAATTCTTTTGCACAATTGTCTACCCATCCCATACTGTCATCACTAGTATTTTAAAGTGGTCAGTCAGTTTATGATAGGTTTCCATAACATCTCAAAAGGTGTCTTATGATTTTATTTTTAGAAACAGAAATTCTATATATGGCCATTGATCTCCAGCTGGTTTTATTAGTTTAGCAAGCACAAAAAATTGCCATAAATGCGCATGTGACGGTGAATCAAACATGAATGTAACAGGAAGCAGTGCTGTTTTAATGATGTTTTGGAGAGCTTGTTTTATAGAGCTCGCTGATCCAGATGATCCTGTTAAGCAGATAACATTTATTAACAACAGTAACAATAAAAAAATGTGAAAGGGATGGACACCTAATATTTGATCATATTATGAACAATCAAGAAAACAGCGTTGTTTGTATAATCCCTAAACTATTAGTTAGGGAGATAAAAAATTCCGCAACACAACAGGCAAGTCAGTGTTTAAGTGTTAGGTACATTGTAAATGAAATGTTGCTCAAAATAGAGTAAAGATTTATGTTTAACTCACTCAGTCTTGGGAGCGGGGCCTGACTGCAGAGCCAGCTCCTCCGGGAAAACCACTTAAAGTGCCTTTAAATAGGGCTGTTTTGCTCTTTTGGTGGCTAAAATCCTGTACCTACTCCCGGGGAGCACACTGCTATCTATCTGGGTCATCTCAGCCTGAATCCTGTGGACACAGCCCACGTAAAGCTCCTCTGAGACCTGCAGCTACACTCGATGCCGGGGAGGCAGACAATCCTCAGCCTTGATCTGCAGCCTACTAATCCCGAATCCTGTTCCCCCCCTTTGGACTGGTGGGGGATATCCCAGTCCCATACTAGTGGCCACCCCGAGGCAACCTCAAACTACCTGGTGGTTTGGAAGGTAGAGGCTTAACTATGAAAATGGCTGTCCCACTGGGGCCAGCAATCATGGACACCATACCATGCTTGCTTCCACATGTGGATCTGTTCCTCCTAAAATTTGGCCGCACTTGCGAGCGGTTTTGGGCAAAATTCCGAAACAGGAGACCTACCTCCACTTCATCTGGCCTAGCCGCCTCCATCCAGAGCTATCCTGTGAGCTGTCGCCGCCTGCCTCAGCGCTTTCGGTTCCCAGCAAAGCCTGCTTAAATAAAGCATTTGCACATCGGACCACAGGAGGTGCAAGGCTGAGGTGCTGCGACATCTAACCTCACTTACTGCTGTAATTAAAATCACACTAGACTTCATGGCTTACAGGCTCGGTCAGAGAAACCTCTCGGAATTGGCTGACGGGCTGGCAAACCCTACATAAAGCCCTGTAGCTTAATTTCCCTTTGCTTACTGTATGATGCAATTACATGTTTTTAGTGCACTATCTATAGAGCCACACAGGGCTACCATACTTACCCAGTGGTAACTATTTGTTATTATTTCTCACGGCTCTGTTCTATGATTCATGTTCTTTCCTTGTTTTTTCTTCTCATAGAATGGTGCTCTTGCTGTTTTTTCTACTTACTTAAACAAAAAAAAAGTGCAGTCTGTCCTGGACATTTCATGGGACGCTTACCTTACTATGTCTTGTTATTTTGAATATTTCGATGCAATGTCTATGAGAGCTGGTTTGTTACCCTATGCACTGCAAAAATAAAGAATAAAAAATAAAAACTCACTTAGTCTTAATTGTCCTCCCAAAGTATATTTTATACAGGACACATTTTATTTATTTATTTTTAAATTCTTTATTTAAATACAGAAATCTGTATATACTTCTCACCACAACCCCGCTATCCTTGGACAGGTCCACCACCTATGTAAAGTATATATGTCCATGGGCGTTTCCGCAGGAAATGTTCCCGGGGGGTAGCATTATTGTAATGACATCCATGCTCTGCCCCTTTTTGACAGTGTCATGAAGGGGAGGGGTATAGTCATTATCTCATAAAGCGCAGGCATGCAAAAGATTTGAGAAACCTGATGCAAAAGATTAATTAAAAAAAAGAATCAAGTTGCCATTGTCTGATTTAAGTATTGCAATTTCTAATCTGTTGTTAACACTATTTAATGCACCACATTAGTCATTTACACATGATCAAGGCACTATAACTGAATTATAAAAATAAAACTGATTGCACACAAAGCTACCGCCACAGCACTAGGTAGCATGCACAGCAGTTACCACATCACTTGGAGACATTAACAGCACTAGGTATAGCACCAGCATGTGCCCACACTACCAGATTGCACCAGCAACACTATCCACACCTTATAAATGCCACGACTTGTGGACAGCTTCATTGGTCAGAGGAATTTGCCAGTATCCTTTACACAGATTAATAGTGGTCAGATATCGTCCCCTGGCAATGCGGTCTAATAGTTCATCCAATCTTGGCATCGGATACGCATCAGTCACTAATTTGTCATTAAGGCGCTGGTAGTCCACACAAATGCAGGTCTTTCCATCCCGCTTCAGTACTAGTACTACCGGTGATGCCCAGGGGCTCTCGGAAGGCTCTATTACACCTAGCTTCAACATCTCCTGAATCTCTACTCGCATCCCTTCCCGGACTGCCTCAGGGATGCGATAAGGGGGTTGCCTAAGTGAGGCCTGTCCTGGGGTCTCTACCTTGTGGACTGCCAACTGAGTGTACCTGTAACTGAATTTTGGAAAAAGTCTCCCTTTTTGTGGCTACTAGCTGTGTAGCTTGTTTTTTCTCCTGGGTGTCACAAAGTTACCTTTACCCGGCGTCCGCGCCGCTCCTCTCCTCCGGCTACACGGGTAGAACGCACCGAATGGCCACATAGCCTCAGTCCTCAGGCCATGCGGGCCGAATGCTCCATGTGGCTACGCGGCCTGACATATAATACTTACCTTGAGCCCCGCGAATGACTCCCTCTGCCTGTTCGCTGGATGAACTGCAAACCCTAAAAATAAAAGAAATAGCAATGACGTCATTACCTTAAAGGGACCACGTCATCTAGGTGACCCAATGCTGTTTGGGCTCACAGAGATAATGTGGACCAATGAGAACTCTTTTGAGCCTGTTTAAGGCTTTTTAAAGCCTCCATTCTTTGCCCTATCGTGGTTTCTGTTTATATCCTCGTTTAGTGCTCTTGGTGATTCCCTTGTAATTTCCTGTGTTTGACCTCAGTTTCATATTTGACTTCTGATTTCTGGTATCCTGACCCTGGCTTCGTATTTGATGTCTGATTTCTGGTATCCTGACCCCAGCTTTGTATTTCACTTGTAAAAACAAAATCAAAAGTTACCTGAGCTCTCTCCTAAATCCCTATGTATATTTAAACAAATGGAGGTAGTTTAGTTACTCCAGTGACCATTGGAAGGGAGGACCCATCTAGGGGGGGTCTGCCTTGACGTTGGCAGGTGGGCATTCCTTCCAATTGCCATTGGAATAACTAAATGACCTCCATTTGTTGAAATATACATAGGGATTTAGGAGAGAGCTCAGGTAACTTTTTCTTTTGTTTTTACAAGTTCTTGGTTTTAACAGTTTAGCAGAGTTTATTTTAAAAAAAGAAAGAAAAAGAAACAAAAACAAATCCCATCCCCCAAAAAAACACAGTTTAGCAAAAATGTCTATGAAACCTCTTTTGAGATTAAATCACAAACTTGGGAAGTGCTTCCTCCTAGGACTCTCATAAGAGCAGACATTAGGCTGTTAGAGGGCTGTTAGAGTTGTACCTGCCAAAGATGGGCTACATTAACGTTGTGGCAGGCTTATGCAATGCATGATCACATACTGCAGGGGCAGGCTGGTACGGGGGGCATGGAGGCGATTCCCCCCAGGTCGCCCATATTCCAGGGCCGCGTGGGCCGCCCACCAGCTGCCTGCAATAATTTTTTTACGATCGTGTTCAATGTTCAGTGCTCACGCTGGGTCGTCCCCGCCATACGGCAATCACTTTGCTCCTCCTCTCCTCCCCTGTGTGTGGCGTGATGTCTCGCACGGAGACGTCACGTTAGGGTCACCATCTTGCTGAGACTGCGCTGGCAGTCTCCACATCCCTCCCATGCATGCAGCCAATGTTTATTTATATGTGTGTATTTGTGTGTGTGTATATGTGCGTGTGTATATGTGCCTGTGTGTTTTATATATGTGAATATATATATGTCTGTGGGTGTATAAATATATATGTGAGTGTTTTTGTTTTGGGAGGAGGGGTTGGAGGGCGTGATTGCATGCCATGTGGGGGGCAGGATCCAATAGGCCCAAGCAAACGCTTGCCCAGGGTCCAATCACCACTAAAGACGGCCCTACTGTCAGTGAGTGTGTGTTTGTTAGTGTGTGTCAAAGCAGCAAGTGTGTGTGCCTGTAATGGAGTGTGTCTGTTTAGGTGACTGTCCCTCCTTTTAATCACATGGGAAAGGTGTTTTTACTCTCCTCTTTTTCCCCACGCCATTCCGGACTCACTGTGGCTGCTCTCGCCTCCATGGCTGAGATCATTACACCCTGTTCCAAATTATTATGCAAATGATATTTTTCTCATTTACCTAAATAATTGATGTAAATAACAGTCAGCATAATTCTCATGTTATCAACTATTAAGAGTACAATCCAAATTTTATTGAACAAACCTCCTAATGATAACAGTATTTTTTTTAAACATAAAAAAACTTACAATGCACTGTTCCAAATTATTCCGCACAGTAAGTTTCAAAACACTTTATAGGTTGTAAAGAACTGAAATTTGTCATTTGTTGTGTTTGCAGCATATTTACTGAAATCAAAAGCTATTTCAATCAAACATATAGCAACATTTTAACTTTTTAAACATTTTAACAGGTCACGTTACATTTTAACATAGGACCCCTTATTTGATAGCAGCTTCACAAGTCTTGCATCCATTGAACTTGTGAGTTTTTGGACAATTTCTGCTTGAATTTGTTTGCAAGATGTCAGAATAGCCTCCCAGAGCTGCTGTTTGGATGTAAACTGCCTCCCACCCTCATAGATCTTTTGCTTGAGGATGCTCCAAAGGTTCTCAATATGATTGAGGTCAGGGGAGGATGGAGGCCACACCATGACTTTCTATCCTTTTATCCCCATAGCAGCCATTGATGCAGAGGTATTCTTTGCAGCATGAGATGGTGCATTGTCATGCATGAAGATGATTTTATTACGGAAAGCATAGTTCTTCCTTCTATACCAGGGAAGAAAGTGGTCAGTCAGAAACTTCACATACTTTGCAGAGGTCATCTTTACACCTTAGGGGACCCTAAAGGGGCCGACCAGCTCTCTTCCCATGATTCTGGCACAAAACATGACTCCACCACCGCCTTTCTGATGTCGCAGCCTTGTTGGAACAGGGTGGCCGTCCACCAACCATCCACTACTCCATCCATCTGGACCATCCAGGGTTGCACGGCACTCATCAGTGAACAGGACTGTTTGAAAATTAATCTTCATGTATTTTTCTGCCCAATGCAGCCGTTTCTGCTTGTGAGCATTGGTTAGTGGTGGCCGAATAGAAGGTTTATACACAGTTGCAAGACTCTGGAGGACTCTACACCTTGATGTCCGTGGGACTCCAGAGGCACCAGCAGCTTCAAATATATGTTTGCTGCTATGTAATGGTATTTTAGCAGCTGCTCTCTTGATCTGGTGCACGGATCTGGCAGAAATCTTTCTCAATGTGCCTTTATCTGCACAAATTCGTCTGTGCTCTGAATCAGCCACAAATCTCTTAATAGTGCAATGATCACGCTTAAGTTTTCGTGAAATATCTAATGTTTTCATACCTTGTCCAAGGCATTGAATTATTTCACTCATTTTGCAGCAGAGAGATCATTTTTATTCCCCATATTGCATGAAAATGGTGCTCTGCTTAATAATGTGGAACACCCTCCTTTAGTAGTTTTTCCTTAAATTGGGCTCACCTGGCAATCTAATTATCACAGGTGTCCGAGATTGTTTTCAGTGATCAAAAGAGCCCTGAGACATAATGCCATCCATGAGTTAAACTGAAAATCAAAATATTTAATCTTTGTGACACTTAAATAGAATTTGCATAATCATTTGGAACATTGTGTAGTCTTGATCTCAGCCAATCCAATGCTTGCCCTTAGGAAAGCAATGGAAGGCTTTTACGCATGTGCGCCAATACACAATACACAGTTTTTTTTAATAATAATATAATTATTTATTTATTTATTTTTCCCAGCAAGTGTGCAAACATTTTCTTTTAAATAAAATAGCATACATTAAATAATAATAATAATAATAAATAAGTGTAATAAATAAATATTATATATATATAAATGCCTAGGTGAGGTGTTTTTAAATAAAACTATTACATCCTGTGCGACTTGAAATTGCTATTTGGTTAATGAGCGAGTGCGCTTGATTCTTATATGTTGTGTGAATTGGCTCCAGCAGCACCCTATAATGTATGCATGTTCAGGTGAGTGCAGCTTCTTGGATTTATATATATATATTAGTACAGGCCAACTCCCCAGCTTTGCACCCCTTCCTGTCACAGGTGCCTCATTCAAGAGCACTGTTTAACCTTGACTTGCAGAGAATTCCAGGAGGGAGTATTTCTTTCCCAAGTAAGTGGGTTAATCTCATAAGAGCAGACATTAGGCTGCTAGAGTAGGACCTGCCAAAGATGGGGTATATTGACATTGTGGCAGTGGCGGATCCATGGGGAGGCAACCGGGCAATTGTACCCCCCCCCTGAGATTCTCCCCTGCCGGCTAATGCAGGGCTGGCATTGACCAAGTGCCAGCCCTGCAATGTGCCTGTGGACCGGGGAGGGAAGATCAGACAGTGAGGGAGTGAGTGAGAGAGTACCCGGGAGCACAGCCTGCAGCTCCTCCGGGTCCTACTCTCGCGAGCACGGAGCGAGCACGGATCCAAATCTTGTGAGAGTGAACTCCAGCCCTGGAGCTGCGGGCTAGAGTTCACTCTAACCACTGGGACCACCAGGGATTCCCCACCGGACCACCAAGGATCCAGATGTTCCCCCTCCTCACAGTAAAGGTAAGAAGGAAGGGGGGGACATACATTTATTTATTTTATTAAATAAAAAAAATAAAAAATATTAAAATACCTCCCTATCCTCCTTCCCCCCCATACACACACTGCCCCACAAACACTGCACCCATACACACACCGCACACCCATACACACATTGCCTCACACACACACACTGCCCCCCATACACACATTGCCCCACATTCACATACAGTGCCCTACACACACTGCTGCCCCCACATACACACATTGACCCAAACGCACACGACCCCCCAATACACACACTGCCCCACACATACATACAGTGCCCCCCATACACACATTGCCCCAAACGCACACGACTCCCCCATACACACATTGCCCCACACATACATACAGTGCCCCCCATACACACATTGCCCAAAACGCACACGACCCCCCCATACACACACTGCCCCACACATACATACAGTGCCCCCCATACACGCACTGCCCCATACACACATACAGTGCTCCCTATACACACTGCCACCCATACACACTTTGCCGCACATACAAACATTGCCCCCATACACACATTGCCCCCCACACACACTGCCCCCCACACACATACAGTGCCCCCATATACACACTGCACCTTTCACACACACTTCACCCCTAACACATACTCCAGCAGACCCCAGGTAAGTTGTCAAACTGTTCTTAAACAGTTTGACTACTTACTCTGGGATGGGGTCCTGGCACTACTGGCACCATAACTACTACACTGAGCTGTAGTGGTTATTGTGCCTGGATTATATCTTTAAATAATCTACAAGTGCCCCTCCCGAGATCAGGCTCTGGATCCGCCACTGCATTGTGGCAGGTTTATGCAATGTACGATCATATACTGTAACTAAACCCCCATTATTTTTTGCCTAGGTGAGGTGTTTTTAGAATTGCTGAAGTTGCTGTTTAGTAACTGAGCAATTGCGCTGGATCTTGTACGTTGTGTAAATTGTCCTTAGCAGCACCCTTATAATGTATGCATATATATAAAAACCAAGAGGCGGCACTCACCTGGACATGCATATGTAATTATCCCTACAATATGTAATTAGTTGATATTACTAAATATTACTTGATATTTAGCAATGCTTAAAAAGAAGTAGCAGCATTGCTCCATTCTTTTCAGGGCGGAAGTAATATAACATAAGGTGCAATGAAATGCCTACCTTCTTTGGCAGGGAGGTGGCTGTGAATAATTGGGAGGAATTTGTACATGGATGGTTTAATGAGATGAATAGTGCATTGTGAAAGAGCAACTCTTCCCATTCTAGCTTGCTGTTCTGGTTTCTATTAATTTGTACAGCTTTTACACAATAACAAAGAACTAAATGCTCACTTGAAAAATACAAATATGCTCTATACATACGTAGAGACCAGAAATGTTTAAAGTGCTTCTAGTAATTGCTCATTGCATGCAGATAGTTATAAGAATGTAGACAGGACCTATTGTACCTTCTGGTGTATGTTGGTAAAGAATAATTCGCAGAGCTCCACTTTTCTCCCAACGAACATGTATTTTAAAGGGACACTGTAGGCACTGTGTCTGCTTCATCTCATTAAACTGGTTATAGTGTCTGGAGTCCCCTGGTACCCACATTTAATTCGGTATTACATTTTTAATGTTTATATGTTTTAATGCTAAACTAGAGTCCCCAGCATCCCATCTGTGCTGCTTTGGCTAATAAGGAAGTATTAGCCTGAGCAAGATTGGGCAGCTGTGATTGGCTGAAAGTGTCAACTGACTGCTGACAGAGCTCCAACTGACGGTATGAAGAGGTATGACTAAAAGGAAGTGTGTAATCTCTGCTTTAGCCTCACCTCCAGAAGGTGCTGGATTATGGGCGGCCAGCGACACTTATTTAGTGTTAACTTGCTTGAAAGTGGTTTAACACTGAATGGAGCGACAGTGCCAGGGGACACCAGGCACTATAACCAATTCAAAGAAATGAAATGATATTTTAAAATAATTTAGATAAATAGAAATAAAACAAAATATTTATTGCCATAACTAAGAACCTACAAGCTGTGACATTAAAAACGGCAGAAATCAAAGGGGCACTTTAAGCACCATAACCACTGCATCACCTTATGTTATATCAAACCCGTTTGAAGTGCTGTGGCATGAATTAGGCAACCACCAGACACCAAGGGCCTGGACACTTGCTTGAATTCTTGCTATTATGTCAAGGTAAGTATAATAAATCACCAAGCTTAAACTCAATATATCCAAGAATATAGCAACAGATTAGTATTGTATGTAGCATGGCCAGGGTTAACACGGAGCCTGCAAAAATAACATCATCAAAGAACAACCCAAGATCAGGGATTCCAGTGAGGTATACATGAATGAATTGCCAAGCTAGGTCAAGGCGTACAGAAGACATGGTAGTCAGAGAAGATTGAATCGGAAACCAGAGAATCACATTATTATAAGGAACACACTATTGGGAGTCACAAAGAATGCACAACAAAGCAATGTGTTCAAGTAGGATATACCCTTATATAGATCTGGAACCTACAGCCTGCTCACGTCACTCCAGTGCGCCCAAAATGAGTGTGTGCATCGGCATCATGATGACATAGGGCTGTTTGTGCTTGATTTTTGATGCAGAGCTGTGTGTCTATAAAATGATGCACCATAGCAATGTCCCAGGTCAATATTGACACAACACTGATGTGAGTCAGGAACTTGTATCTTAGTGGTGTCAACATTGATGTGGCTGTGTTAAGGCATGGAACATAGATAAGTCTTGGTACCAACTTTGAAGGAACCAAGGTTCTCATCACTTTTGTATGTCATGGAGTAAGAGCAGAACAAATGTCAGCATAAAAATTGACGCTAGTATGTTGCTGAGTGGACATGGAACATTACCAGCATCAAAATTGACAGAAGAATGATGCTTAGATGAAGGACCAACTATAGATAACCTTACATATTGCAGAGTTTATATTTATACAATAGCATTATCAATTTCAAGCTTCAGTGAAATGATGTTGGACAAAATACTGGACCAGGAGATTTTTAAAATGCTGTTCCACCTTTATGCCTATACTCTCCCTTCCGAATAAATCACATCAGCTGTATTCTTCCACATGAATGTCATGAGTGTGGTGTCAGTTCTGTAACATCCGTGTGAATGAACAAGTTTGTGGGTGTGCAATATCAGTATGACTGCATGTGTTTCTGTCTGTGTATTGTTAGTGAAACTGCACTTATTTTCTATGCTGTTCTTTTTATGATATTTTCATGCTGTCTATGTGCATAGGAGGTGAAGACTATACAATACTCCACTTCCTCATCTTTAAAATAATTTTTGTCCTGTGTCCCTCTCAACCGAGTGAATTAAAATGTGTCAATTACAAATCATCACCTTGTTATTTCCCAAATCATAGTAATTCTAAATCCCAGAGTCACAATTCCTGGTAGTGATGGTGCAATATTTGGAGGTGACAATAATTTACGAAATAAATTGACGTTATTACTCTTGGCATAGAGTGTTACACTAGGGGACATACACAATTGAGTTAAATTTGGTAACTACTTAACAAAGGAACAGAATAGTAATGGTAGATATTTACAATACCTCAAGAAGTATAATCTTCTTAGTTAATTGGGTAGTTGCACAGAGAGAGAATATCTCCTTAATGATTTGTAACTTCTAGGCAACAGGAGATCAGTTCAGAAGATAGAGTCAGGAGACCTACAATATTATGCAGTTGAACAGGAGGTCACTGGGGGCAGACTGAGCAACGTGGTGGCTGCAATGAGGAATGAGCAATAATATCACATGTATTAAATATTTAATTTATCATAAAAGAAAATACATAGCATATTTAAGCCCTTAAGGACCAAACTTCTGGAATAAAAGGGAATCATGACATGTCACACATGTCATGTGTCCTTAAGGGGTTAAAGAACATGGTACGTACCAAAACATACTACATTAATTCCTCATTCAATACAATGTTTCTCTGATCTCAAGAAATTCTTAAAATGTGTTAGCTTACTTGTATGAAAAGCTCAAAAAGGAAGAGTTTAGGGGGACAACTGTTTCAATTTTATCACATGACAGGAGGCTTCATATTTTTTATTTTGCATTAACTTCTTTTACTACTCCAATAGCAGGAAATAACATATAAAAAACTAATTATCAATAAGAGACAAGCAGAGTGTACATAAATCCCTTCCCACTGAGGCACTTCCTCTTTCTTTGCTGCTCCATCACAAGTCAGGTCAGAATATTGTGTGTCTAACACATTGCCACAGGCTTGTCTTGTCATTATTATTGCTATTGTTATTGTGTTTCAGTTGTATTTTATTTGAATGTATTTCTTCTGTGGGAAGTTGAGAGATATCCTGCACCCTTTTTTTTGGGGTGCCTAGGGGTTAGGTTTTTCTCTATTCCAATTCCTCCCCCCTTTTTCTCGCGGTTTTTTTTCCCCACAGGTTCCTAGATTGCGTGTTATACTGACGGTTTATCCGTCTGGGTATACCCCCACGCTCTGTGGCTACGCTCGTCACTTTGGAGAGTCCTCGTGGCACGGCGGCGCTTACTATGATGATCGTATAGGTTCCAGGAAGCTCTCCTAATGTCAGCCGCTCATGTGCTGCAAGCATTCATGCGGCAACATTCGTCTGTTCGGACGTTTCAACCGGCCACGTTCATGTTACGCGTTCGGTGAAATTTTCCCCTTCTCGTTCGTTGACTCCCCTCGAACGTACAGTTGTTCGCGGGCATCAGCATTCGCATATCATCAACACCGCACCTAACAAACCACTCGAGTAGCTAGCTTCCCATTAATTTAGTCTGTTTTTCCGCGAACAGTTGTTCGTGAAAAACGGAGTTCGCGGCTTAGCACTGTTCGCTAATCTCTACATTAGGGAGTTTTTCCCGCGAATCTGCTTTTCAATGGCCATTTTGGATTTCACATTGTGAGTGTCCTGGCGGCCATTTTAAACGCTGAGTGTTTATTGGAGTTTATACTGTGTGAACTGTCTGCTTGCTACTTACTGCCTGTCTCAGGGAACTGCTACAGGTTAGTAAACCCTAAGGGGGTGAGCCGGTCAGGTTATTACCAAGTACTCCAGCTTGGGGTGAGCCCCCATTTTATTAGCACTGCTGAGCGGAGCTGTTCACGAAGACTCCTTATTTCTGGGTGAGCCCAAGAACTTGTCTGCCTATACATGTATGTGTGTCTATGTTAGTATGTGTGTGTGTCAGTGTGTTTCTGTATGTATGTATGTACGTGTGTGTGTGTGTGTTTGTGTGTATGTCAGTATGTATGTGTGTGTGTGTAAGGATGTATGTGTGTGTGTGTCAGGATGTATGTGTGTGTGTCAGTGTGTATGTATGTGTATGTAGGTCGGTGTCTGTATGTATCAATGGTAGAAAGAGGATCCAGGCACTCCAAGTATCTTCAAATGTATTTATTGGGACAAGTGAGACAATGCAAAGTTTTGACCCCTGGAAGGATCTTTGTCAAGCTTCATATGTGGCTGGTAAAATATTTGAAAGGTTATTAAGGGATAATATTCAAGAATTCCTTGAGAAGAACATGGTTATCAGCAAAAATCAGCACGGTTTTATGAAGCGCAGGTCATGTCAAACTAACTTGATTGCGTTCTACGAAGAAGTAAGTAGAAGTATAGATCAGGGTGTTGCCGTGGATGTGATCTATTTGGATTTTGCCAAGGCATTTGATACAGTTCCACACAATAGATTAGTGTTCAAACTCAAGGAAATCGGTCTAGATGAAAATGCTTGTTCTTGGGTAGAACATTGGCTTAAAAACAGAGTACAAAGAGTTGTCATTAATGGTAAATTTTCAAGCTGGACAGAGGTGGCAAGTGGTGTCCCTCAGGGGTCTGTTCTGGGACCCCTTCTATTTAACATGTTTATAAATGATCTTGAAGACATCATTGAAAGTCATGTTTCAGTGTTTGCAGATGACACAAAACTTTGTAAAATAATACAATGTGAGCAAGATATTAATTTGCTGCAGAGGGATTTAGATAGACTGGGGGACTGGGCACTCAAATGGCAGATGAAATTTAATGTTGAAAAATGCAAAGTTATGCACTTCGGCGTAAAGAATACACAAGCAACGTATACCCTTAATGGAAGCGAATTAGGGATAACAACACATGAAAAGGACTTGGGAATTGTTATAGACAACAAACTATGCAACAATGTGCAATGTCAATCAGCAGTGGCCAAGGCCAGCAAGGTATTGTCATGCATGAAAAAGGGCATTCATTCTCAGGATGAGAATATAATTTTGCCTCTTTATAAATCACTGGTAAGACCCCATATTGAATATGCTGTGCAATTTTGGGCACCTGTTCTAAAGAAGGATATTATGGCACTAGAAAAAGTGCAGAGGCGGGCTACAAAATTAATAAAAGGAATGGAACATATCAGCTATGAAGAAAGGTTAACAAATGTAAACCTATTTAGTTTAGAAAAACGTCGCCTGAGAGGGGATATGATAACATTATACAAATATATTCGGGGCCAATACAAACCATTGTGTGGAAATCTATTCACAAACCGGACTTTACATAGGACACGAGGCCATGCGTTTAGACTGGAAGAAAGAAGATTTCGTCTAAGGCAAAGGAAAGGTTTTTTTACTGTAAGAACAATCAGGATGTGGAATTCTCTGCCTGAAGAACTGGTTTTATCAGAATCCATACAGATGTTCAAACAGTTTCTAGATGCATACTTGCAAAAACAGAATATTCAAGGATATAATCTTTCAATGTAGGGTAATAACTGCTTGTTCCAAGGATAAATCTGACTGCCATTCTGGGGTCAAGAAGGAATTTATTTCTTAGCTTGTTGCAAAATTGTGCTTCAAACTGGTTTTTTTTTGCCTTCTTTTGGATCAACAGCAAAAAACAAATGTGAGGAAGGCTGAAGTTGATGGACGCAAGTCTCTTTTCAGCTATGTAACTATGTAACTATGTAACCATTTATAGGCAAAAGCATAGTAAAAGTGTAAAACAAACTCATTAAGTAAGCAATTAAAAAGCTATAATTAGACATTGGTATAATCAAGTCAGTCTATGTTGGTACTCACTATTGCCTCACACAGAGTGTCCGTATGTATGTCAGTATGTATGTGTGTGTGTGTATGTATGTATGTTATTTTTATTATTTTTTATATGGTGCTTATATAACGCTTTTATTAGTATGCTTGTATGTGTGTGTATGTATGTCTGTATGTATATCATTATGTATGTATGTGCCTGTATGCAGGGCCGGACTGGGGATACGAAGCAGCCCCGGAAAAAAATCTATGCCAGCCCCATAAGTCATTGTGCTATGTAGGGTGTTTATATATATATATATATATAGATCAACGTTTCAGTCCCTCTTGTGGACTTGCATCAGGATCATGACGAAAGTCCACAAGAGGGACTGAAACATTGATCTTCTCTTAAATATTTCAATAAAAGTTACGTTTTAAGGAAATCTGAGAGTGCAGCCAACTATTTCAATTGCCTGGATACTGGAGCCCTGGTGATGCAACAGTATATATATATATATATATATATATATATATATATTTGTGGTCATGGCATAAGCCGTAGTATAACTTATATATATAGGACAACCATGAAAGGAAATGTCAGTTGTGGTGTGCTGGAACTGACGAGGAAGTAGGCCTGAAATAAAAGAGGGCCTACCTTATAAAATGCTTATGAAAGCAGTGTGGTGGGTGGGACAATCCGTCAAACCTAACAGGTAGTGAGGGAAGGGTCTGGAGTCCCTTAAGAAGGGTAACCAAGCCCTTCCCACAACTTCAGGCTACGCCTTCCATTTGTGGTCATGGCATAAGCCGTAGTATAACTTATATATATAGGACAACCATGAAAGGAAATGTCAGTTGTGGTGTGCCGGAACTGACGAGGAAGTAGGCCTGAAATAAAAGAGGGCAAAAAGAGAACCATTTATTCGTCCTACAACCGGACATAACAGATTACATATTCATAGTTTTGAAAGCCAGGCGTACTTCTTGTATGGGCTGAGGGATGTATCTGGTGTATGCCGTAGATTTCCATCGTCCTAGTATCTTAATAATGTGAGCCGGGATATTCTTTTTAGAAGTGGTGGTGGCGGCTCCTATTCTAAAAGAGTGACCAGAGTAGCTGGCTGGGTTCAGTCCTAACCGGACTAACAATCTCCTAATATACATCATGAATTGGCTCGTAGTGAGCTTATTACCGTGTAAGGACAGGAGTGGTTGTGTGGGAACCATATTGTCAAAGGTAAGAAGAGTGTCGAAAACCTTCACCGGGCACCAAGTATTACTTGTGGGGTAATAGGGTATAGTAACCGTCTGACCGGTGGCGCTCGTTTTGGTATGGTGCAGTAACAGAAGATAGTGATCTTGGACCTTTATCAGATCGGACCTTGTGAGGAAAATGGGTGAATTATAGCTAGTAGTGGTGAATTCTCTGGGCCGTAGAAAACCGTAAAATGCTAAATAGATGGCGGCTTTAATTACACGATTAGTATGGGCTTCAAATGGTGAGGTGTCTAGTAGTTTTGACAGTGACTGAAACAATACATCGTGTATGGGTAGTCGAGTTGGTGAGGTTATAGGGGCGGAGTCTTTGATGCCTTTAAGTATAGCCTTAACTTGGTAGGACGACAGAAAGCGTTGTTTGTTAGGCCAAGTGGTGAGGATGTGATGGTATTGAAAGATAATGTTAGATGAAAGTGGCAAAAAGAAATAAAAGCAATAATGGTTTCCATAGAAAACTGGTCAGTGACATTAAAGTCCAACAAGAATTTATTGAAAACATGGAAAGCCCTTCCATATGCCTTCCTGGTATTATCGGAGAGACCGAGCTGTGAGAGTTGTCGCCCTTGACATAGCAGAACTTTTAGTCCCAGACCATCTCCTGCCACTTTGGAACTGGAGTTGGTATCAGGGTAGCTGTTGGCAGGGCCTCCCGGAACTCCTGAAACCGAGACCGTGATAAGCAGGCCCGGACTGGCCATCGGGCACACCGGGCAAATGCCCGGTGGGCCGCGGTGGCCATGGGCCGAGGCCGGCAGGGGAGGTCCCAGGATCTCCCCTGCCGGTCTATGCAGGGCCGGCACTATCCGAGCGCCGGCCCCGCTGTCTGCCACGACGGGCCGGTGGGGAGATCAAGGATCTCCCTGACCGGCCCACATGCGGCCGCCGGCGGGGAGGGAGGGAGGGAGACAGCCAGCCAGGCTGGAGAGAGGACCCGGCGGAGCTCTAACTTGCAGCTCCGCCGGGTTCCTCTCGCGAGATCCGGCGCGTTGCCATGGCAACGACCGAATCTCGCGAGAGTGAACTCTAGCCTCACAGGCTATGCGGGCTAGAGTTCACTCACCCACGAGGACCACCAGGGACCACCGCCTCCCAGCTTCCGGACTGTTTTTTTTGTTTTTATTTACCCCCCCTACACACACACAATAACATTTATACAGCACTCTCACACCCATCACACACAGCACTCTCACACCCAGCACTCTCACACCCATCACTCTTTCACACAGCACTCTCACACCCATCACACACAGCACTCTCTCACACAGCACTCTCACACCCATCACACACAGCACTCTCACACCCAGCACTCTCACAACCATCACACACAGCACTCTCTCACACAGCACTCTCACACCCATCACACTCACAGCACTCTCACAGAGCACTCTCACACACACACAGCACTCTCTCACACAGCACTCTCACACCCAGCACACACAGCACTTTCACACACACAGCACTCTCTCACAGCACTCTCACACCCATCACACTCACAGCACTCTCACAGAGCACTCTCTCACACCCATCTCACACAGCACTCTCACACACGGCACTCTCACACCCATCACTCACACACGGCACTCTCACACGGCACTCACACACACCGCACCCCTCACACCGCACCCTTACACACACACATACTGCACCCCTCACATACACACAGAACCCCCCCAACACACTGCACCACACACATACACAATACTTCCAAATATATATATATATATATATATATATACACACACACACACTACACTCTTAAAGGACCACTCTAGGCACCCAGACCACTTCAGCTTAATGAAGTGGTCTGGGTGCCAGGTCCTTCTAGGGTTAACCCATTTTTTCATAAACATAGCAGTTTCAGAGAAACTGCTATGTTTATGAATGGGTTAAGCCTTCCCCTATTTCCTCTAGCAGCTGTCTCATTGACAGCCGCTAGAGGCGCTTGCGTGCTTCTCACTGTGATTTTCACAGTGAGAGCACGCCAGCGTCCATAGGAAAGCATTGATAATGCTTTCCTATGCGACCGGCTGAATGCGCGCGCAGCTCTTGCCGCGCGTGTGCATTCAGCCGACGGGGCGGATCGGAGGAGGAGAGCTCCCCGCCCGGCGCTGGAAAAAGGTAAGTTTTAACCCCTTTCCAGAGCCGGGCGGGAGGGGGTCCCTGAGCCACATATGCATCACATTAGAAACATAGAAACATAGAATGTGACGTCAGATAAGAACCATTCGGCCCATCTAGTTGTTACATTACACCACAAACACAACACGACTAAAACCGACCTTATTACACAATACCACACCACGACCAGCTCACTCTACACACACGCAATACCACAAGCAGGCTCCAAACACATGCACAATACTCTTTCCTGGCCTTTTGTCTCCTGGTATCCATTAATAGAGACACCAGAGACAAGTTGCAAGGAAACACAGTGCAAGCATGTTATTAAATTTGCTTGCACTGTGCAGAACAAATACAGGACTTTTCTCTCATGCTAGAGCTCTTCAGCAGAGCTCTGCGCATGGTCTGCCCTGGAAGAGCATTGAACCAACATGCTCACTTTGAGAGGAGGCGTGTTTGTCATTGGTGATGACAAAACACACCTCCTCTGCCCCGCCCCCTTTTTAGTGGGCCGCTGTGTTAAAAAAATGCCCGGGCCGAATTTTTCTCCTAGTCCGGCCCTGGTGATAAGTGATCAGCTGCCACGTTGAGAACCCCAGGCACATGAACGCAAGTTAGAAGAAAACTGTGTTTTGCAGCGAGCCATGTGAGAGTCCTCATGAAACACATGATGGTGAGGGAAGAGGAACGCCCCTTGTTTACAATATGGCATGTTGCCATATTGTCCGAGAAGCAACGAACCGTATTCCCAGACCAACTTGCTCCCCACTTAACTGCTGCCGCTAAGATAGGATAGAGCTCAAACAAGGCTGAAGTGTCCTTAAACTTGGGGATCTCTGTAATTTCCCTAGGCCATTCTCCCCACATCCACTCATTGCCCCAAATTGCTGCAAATCCTGATGTGGCTGCGGCATCCGTCCAGACTGACACCGACTTCTCTGACCAAACCGGTATAAACATGCTTTTCCCGTTCCAATTTCGCAAAAAACTCTCTCCACATATGTAGGTCAGCGGTGGCCTGTACGTCTAAAGTAATGCGGGAAGTGTCAGATTGCAACATTGGAAACAGGCTAAGTAACCTTGAAATGAATGCTCTACCTTGTGGAATAATTCTCATAGCGAAATTTAAAGAACCCAACAAGGATTGCAACTCCTTCCTATTACATGAGCCCAGGGGCGGACTGACCACTAGGGCACTTCGGTCATGGACCGAGGGCCCGAGGCAGTCAGGGGCCCGGCAGCACAGCCATGTTCCAGCTGGAGAGATCAGAGATCTCTCCAACTGGAACAGCAAAAAAAAAAAAAAAAACTTTTTAATTGATAGGTTGTGGGGCCCCTGATGCAGCGCGGGGCCCCACAGCCTACCACTCTCTAAATCCCCCCCCCCCCTCCCTCCCATGAGACCTGGCAGCTTCACCTCCTCTCTGCCAGGTCTCCTTCTCCCTGTCCCACGCGGTGCTCTGTGTGATGGGGAGAGGGGCCAGGAAGTGACATCACTTCCTGTTTACTCCTCTCACACAGAGCCCAGCGAGGGGAAGGAGCAGCAGCCTGGGAGAGAGCAGAGGGAGCAGAGAGACAGGTAGGTACTAATCACCCCCTCCCCCCTCACTGTCACTAGTCACCCTCCACCCCCCTCACTGTCACTAGTCACCCTCCACCCCCCTCACTGTCACTAGTCACCCTCCACCCCCCTCACTGTCACTAGTCACCCTCCATCCCCCCTCACTGTCACTAGTCATCCCACCCCCCCCACTGTCACTGATCACCCCTCCCCCCACTGTCACTAGTCACCCCCCCACTGTCACCTAGTCACCCCCTCCCCCTGTCACTAGTCACCCCCTCCCCCCTCCCACTGTCACTAGTCACCCCCACTTGAGCACTAATAACCCCCCACTGTCACTAGTCCCACTTGCAATGCCTAGTCACTTACTGTCACTAATCACCCCTCTCCCCCCCCTCCTGTCACTAAATCACCCCCCCCCCTCCTGGCCCAATGCTAATCACCCCTCACTGTCACTAGTCACCCCCCCCACTGACACTAAGCTTCACTGACACTGATCACCCCCCACTATTTACACTAATCACCCCCACTGTCACTAGTCACCCCCACTGTCACTAGTCACCCCCCTCACTGTCACTAGTCACCCCCCCTCACTGTCACTAGTCACCCCCTCACTGTCACTAATCACCCCTCACTGTCACTAGTCACCCCCCCACTGTCACTAGTCACCCCCCCACTGTGTCACTAGTAACCCCCTCCCTCACTCTGTCACTAGTCACCCCCTCACTGTGTCACTAGTATCCCCCTCCCTCACTCTGTCACTAGTCACCCCTTCCCTCCCTCACTCTGTCACTAGTCACCCTCTCCCTCACTCTGTCACTAGAGTGAGTGGGTGACTAGTGACAGAGTGAGGGAGGGGATGACCAGTGACAGAGGGAGGGGGTGACTAGTGACAGAGTGCGGGAGTGGGTGACTAGTGACAGAGTGAGGGGATGACTAGTGACAGAGTTAGGGATGGGGTGACTAGTGACAGTCACCATCTCCCTCCCTCTGTCACTAGTCACCATCTCCCTCCCTGTGTCACTAGTCACCATCTCCCTCCCTCTGTCACTAGTCACCATCTCCCTCCCTCTGTCACTAGTCACACCCTCCCTCACAGGTAACCCCCCCGTCACTAGTCACCTCTCCCTCACTCTGTCACTAGTCACCCATTCCCTCCTTCACTCTGTCACTAATCACTCCCTCCCTCTGTCACTAGTCACCCTCTCCCTCACTCTGTCACTAGTCACACCCTCCCTCACTCTGTCACTAGTCACACCCTCCCTCACTCTGTCACTAGAGTGAGGGAATGACTGGTGACAGAGTGAGGGAAGGGGTGACTAGTGGCAGAGTGAGGGAAGGAAAGGATGACTGGTGACAGAGTGAGCGGATGACTGGTGACAGAGTGAGTTAGGGGGATGACTAGTGACAGAGTGAGTTAGGGGGTGACTAGTGACAGAGTAAGGGACAGAGGGGGTGACTAGTGACAGAAGGAGGGAGGGAGTAGTGACAGAAGGAGGGAGGTGGTGACTGGTGACAGTCACCACCTCCCTCACTCTGTCACTAATAACCCTTTCCTTTCCTCACTCTGCCACTAGTCACCCCTTCCCTCACTCCGTCACTAGTCACCCCCTCACTCTAGTGACAGAGTGAGGGAGGGAAGTGGTGACTAGTGACAGAGGGAGGGGTGACTAGGGACAGAGTGAGGGAGGTTGTGACTAGTGACAGTCACCACCTCCTTCACTCTGTCACTGTGTCACCCCCTTCCTCACTCTGTCACTGTGTCACCCCTTCCTCACTCTGTCACTAGTCACCCACTCCCTCCATCACTCTGTCACTAGTCACCCCCTCTCACTCTTTCACTAGTCACCCCCTCTCTCACTCTGTCACCAGTCATTCCTTCACTCTGTCACCAGTCATCCCTTCCTTCCCTCACTCTGCCACTAGTCATCCCTTCCCTCACTCTGTCACCAGGCATCCCTCACTCTGTCACCAGTCACCCCTTCCTTCCTTCACACAGTGACAGTGACAGAGAGGGATGGGGTGACTAGTGACAGAGAGAGGGATGGGGTGACTAGTGACAGAGAGAGGGATGGGGTGACTAGTGACAGAGTGAGGAAGGGGGTGACTAGGGACAGAGGGGGTGACTAGTGACAGAGTGAGGGGGTGACTAGTGACAGTCACCCCTTCTCTCTCTGTCACTAGTCACTCCCTCCCTCTGTCACCAGTCACTCCCTCCCTCTGTCACCAGTCACCTCTTCCCTCCCTCACTTTGCCACTAGTCATCTCTTCCCTCCCTCCCCCACTCTGCCACTAGTCACCCATTCCCTAACTCTGACACTAGTCACCCCCTCTCCCTCCCTCTGTCACCAGTCACCCCCACTCACTGTGTCTCCCCCTCACTCTGCCACCACTCAACCCCTCCTTCCCTCACTCTACCACCAGGTACCCCCTCACTCTGCCACCTGTCACAACCTCCCACACTCTTCCACCTGTCACCTTCTCCCTCATACACTCTGTCACCTGTCACATATGCATTCACACAGACACTATATACAAAAAGCACATGTAGTCATCCAGACATGCACAAGTACATTCACACAGACTCAAATACAAACATGCATTGATACACAGGTCTTCACAATATACACATCCAAAGGAATGCCGTATTATGAGTTATATTTAACATTTATTTAATGCACGTATATTTGGCCTTCAAAGGGCCTGGGATCTAATTTTGTCCGGGGGCCCCAAAGGCTCTCAGTCCGCCCCTGCATGAGCCTCCTCCTAAGTAAAGGTCGATGGCTGCCAGGATGCGCTCAATCTTTTCCCTGGGAAGGCTAGCTTACATGTGTACAGAGTCCAGCACCACCCCCAAGAAGTGGATGATAGTATCTGGACCTTCAGTCTTAGTAGGTGAAATAGGCACTCCTAATTGTGTAAATAGTTGTGTGATAGACTGGAGGCTACTGGGAGGTACTAGGTTACTTTCTATGGTCAGGAAATCGTCCAGGTAATGGATAACTGTGGGACATTTCCAGATGTTAAGCAGCATCCAGCACAACGTTTCAGCGAAGATATCGAAAATCCTGGGGCTGCTTTTAGAGCCAAACGTGAGACGCGTGAAGAAGTAATATGAACTTTGCCACTTAACACCATGTAAATGCCATAGGGATGGATGGATAGGGAGCAGCTTAAAAGCGTTGGCAATATCAGTTTTACTCAGCCATGCCCCTACCCCTGCTGAGAGTATGGCCATGACTGCATTATCTATGGTGGCATACTGGAGGGAAAACTCCTCAGACGGAATTAGTGAATTCAGACTTGGGGTATGAGATGCGTGGGGGGCGGACAGATCGAGAATTAATCTTTGTTTATTGGAGGATTTATTGGTGACCAGTCCTATGGGGTTCGTCCTCCAAACCGCGAAAGGCGGGGAGTTGAAAGGGCCTAATAAGTAACCTTGGTCAATTTCCTTCTGTAGGAGTAGGTCAATAGTGTCGGGTGCTGCCAAGGCTGTCTGCAAATTATTACATTCCAGGATCCCCGTGGGCATGTGAATAATACCCGTGTGAAACCCCATCGTAAACCCTGTCACCAAAAAATCAACGAGATGTTGGGAAGGGTGATCACGCAAAAGCTGTTTCAGTAGGGAGACATGAAGAGACGATAAGTACTGCTTAGGGTATAATTTATTTGGGCACATTGCCTTGGAGTGAGCTCTGAAACATAGTGAGCAAACATGGAGAAGTCTGCAGGCACTGTAACCGCAGGAACCTGAGTTGAAATTGTTACAGACCTGCGATTTACCCAAAAACACTATGTCACAGCCTAGTTTATCTTTAAGCACCCTGCCAGGTCTCCCTACAGGTACTACATTAGGAGGTGGAAAAACAGCGTTTACCTCTGGAGAATTAGGGCACAGATTAGCCGTGTGAGAATTGGACGAGCAAATGGCACAAGCTGGGGTTTTTAGGCCCGCGGAGTGCCGGCAGAAAAGCTCTGTATCCAGCACGCCCCAATCCGTTTGATAATTGAACTGTGAAAGGGCTGCCGACGCCTTCGCGGAAAAGGCATGGTGGTAGTCGTAAAAAGACGTACCACCGTACTTATGCCCCAAATCCACCAGCTTGTGGTGGTACAGGTCCAATTCCTCCCTCCTATCTGGGTATACCGAGCATATCACATCTCTGTATATACCGAAAGCTAGTACAAATTCTGGAATTGATAGCTTCTGATTCAACCTGGGGTCTCTGGACTTCAGTACCACTGACACATCACCGTATGCATAGGTCTTATTTTCAAGGACATCTTGTGAGGCTATCAAAAGAGATACCAAATTGATATCTTTCCCTTCCAAGATGTCCTTTTTTGTTTTAGCAGGCACCATGTGTGCGGGGTTAATAATATGTGGGTCTTTTAAACTATTTTGTAAATTACCCGGTAGGGGGTCCAAACGGACCGAAGCGGCCGGATCCACTGCAGCAGCCAGCGACTTTTGCTGGCTCTCTGCATCCATTTTGTCTAGTTTGTCAGTAATACGACCCAAAGAGGTCAGGACTGAGGACAGAATCGTATTCAGATCTGAAGATTGGGTGCCACTGGACCCTTCACCCGCCCCTGCGTTATCAGTCTGTGTATTCAGCAATCTGTACATTTCTGCTTTCCTAGCCGTAGCAGGGAAAGGAATATTTCTCTTCCTTAATTCGGCCATGATCCTGGGAATAGTCCAAGCCCTGAGTGAGGCAGGGCTTGCGAAGTCGTCACCCCGAGACGGAGTGACTGATCTAGCTGGTGTACTGGGTAAGGACTCATCTTCCCTTCCTTCCGGAACTTGGGACATGCTATAACATAAAAATGACATGTTACCTGGGGTGCTATCCAACTGGCTTATGATAACTAATGCCAAGCGGCGAAGAATTATTAAGTAACGTGACAGGTGAGGCCCTGCCAGTAGCCAAGCGGCTATGAGAGGCGCTATCTATGATTTGGCTCGTGTGGGGTACGTGGCCATTGGCATTATGGCGGGGTGAAGGCCTCTCTGTGATTTGTAACAGCATAAGACAGAATGGGAGTGACAAGTGAGGCCCTCTCTATGCAACTAAGCGAGGCGGCTAGCTACGAATGGGCCCGAGGGGATGCTGTACCTCCGAAATGAGGATGGATGTTGGCCTCGCGGGACCACTAACGTAAGGCATAAGAGGCCAGAAAAACATAGCTAGTGGGTCCTATATATTGTAAGCCAGTAAATCTGTACTAAACCCGAAAGGGTAGGTATGGGGAATAATAGTCGAGAAGATATGACGTACCTGATGAGCGAGTTGCCAGCTATTATGAGGAGAAAAGGGGGTACAGGCGATCTGTAGTAACCTATGAAAGTAATATACATTTGTACGGGCACAGAAATATGACCCTTAACTCCCCTGCTATTCAGATACCTACCAGTAATATTGCACTAGCAGAGGACTGGGCACCAATTTACAAAAGAGCAAGGATGCCTATACCTAAAATACAGAAAACACATATAAGGACCCTGGCGTAGGGTGACTGTTAAGTAGAAAATAACTCGAATTAACTGACCTAAGTCCTGTGAAAGTGGTTAGAATAGCTGCCCACCGTGGGAATGCAGAGAAAATACTGAAAAAGAGTTCAATAGACATCCTAAGTGCTAATCATGCATATATATAAATTCCCAATGCCATAATCCGTAGTCATTTTTAGGCTAGCAGCCTATGAATTGTATTTAAAATATGTGCCCCGCATAAAACGTATCTGGACTGATTGTAACCTAATATGCCATAACTTGCTTTAAATAACTTGCAACCTTTAATGAAACATTAAAAAAAATTGCATAAATGAAAAGAACATGTACAAGAAACTCTAATCACAATTAGACACCAGAGGTCGCTCTGGTGCCTATACCCGTGTATGCCTTTAAGTAACAGCGTCTAATGAGTGGACAGAAGAATACCTGTAACGTGAGCAATAAGCATAAGTGTGCTTATAGTGTGACAATGTATCAAGACGTGAATAGGTTGTAGTATGAAGTTATATTATACTAGTAATTGTGAGCGTGTTGAAAATTGACCCTTAATGATGACGTAAAACGGCCGCGCCGCCAAATTTGCGACGGCCGTTTTAACTTACGATTTGCTGCACGAAAATCGCCCGCCGACTGCCCGACCTAACGCTCACCAGCCTGTGGTACCCGGAGGTAACCCTGGATGCCTCTGATACAAACTCTGATACACACACAAGCTTACTACAGACAAGCTCACTGATGCGCACACACTCTCCCTACAGACAAGCCCATTGACACACACATGCTCCCTACAGAAGAGCTCACTAACAAACAGATTCACTACAGACAAGCTCACTAGCACACATGCTCACTACAGACAAGTTCACTGACACAATTATGGTCACAACAGACAAGCTTACGATCACACTCATGCTTATTACAGACAAGCTCACTGTACACACATGCTCACCACAGACAGGCTCCAACACACCCATGCTCCTTACAGACAAGCTCACTAACACACACACATATGATCCCTACAGACAAGCTCACTGACACACATACAAGCTCACTCACTAGCAGGCACACACACAAACTCACTAGCAGGCACACACACAGAGGCTCCCTCACTAGCAGATGCGCGCACACACACACACACAGAGGCAGACAGTCACTGACACCAAGGCAAACATCCACACATACAGAGGCAGGCAGACAGCCACACACACACACACAGGCAGACAGTCACACACACACACACACACACACAGAGACAGACAGTTTAACACACAGGCAGACAGCCACATACACAGGCAGACAGCCACACACTCACACACACACACACAGGCAGACAGCCATACACACACAGTCACACACACACAGTCACACACAGGCAGACAGTCACACACACGCAGACAGTCACACACAGAGACAGTCACACACACAGACAGACACACACACAGACAGTCACACACACAGTCACACACTCACAGACAGTCACACACA
>OW240915.1:73864624-73913786 GCA_933207985.1 Pelobates cultripes | reverse complement strand
TCAGCACCTACTGGTTGCCTTAATCAAGGGTACCTGTATCTGTGTTCTCATGTGTCTGCTTATAAAGCCCTCATACAGCTGATGGCCATCAGCATGAAATTATAACCATCCCTGGAAGTGACATCATCACTTCAGGTATTGGTATAATACACCAGCTATACAAAACAAAATACACTATGCATACCATGTATACATAACTACCTATTGTAATAATACTATATACATTATAATTGACTTATAATGAAGGCTAGTTCCTACATCCGTGAGTATTATCCCCACGCATGTGCACTATATGGCATGTGGTATTATACCCCCATCTTAATCACTGGGAATACCTCTGCTGATATTGGCAAGGGAATTCCTCTGTTGTCATCAGAGAGAATTCTTACAATACTATTTCTAGAATTATTGTTAGGATTAAGATTATGATTATGGCTAAATTATAAATTAGTTGTATGATTAAGATCAATATTTTAAAAAGGTATACATATAGATTATTGCTGTACTCAATAGATGATGCAGAGTTCAGTTTAGAACGCTTTGATAAAGTGGCACACATTAAATGAAAAAAATAAGCAGGAAAAAAATGTATATGCAAAAATTAATACCGCAAACTGAACAGAATGGTACAAAAAATGGAATCTCAAAGTCCCTATGGTGTCCAAATGTGTAAATGGTATGCATTTATGGAGTAAATTAAATGTAGGATAGATCCCAGTGGGTACATACCAGGGTCGCAGGGGTCGTGGCTGCGACCGGGCCCGGCCCACCAGGGGGCCCGGCCGCCCCTGCGACCCGGTATGTACCCACTGGGCCAGCCTCTTCTCCTGGGGGGCCCAGGAGCCGGCCTCCCCAGGGCCCCCCGAGGCTGGCCCTTGTGTCACCGCACTGATACTGGAGCCGGAAGATGACGTCATCTTCCGGCGCTGGCATCCCTACGCGGTGCGCAAGGGAGCTGAAGAGGAAGCACTCAGGAGAGAGTGCTCCCTCGCACGCCCGCCTGACCGGCCACCCGCCCAGGAGCCCAGCAGCACCACTGGACCCCAGGGAATCCCCCCAGCACTCCAAAAGGTAAGGAGGCTGTGAGGATTTAAATTTAAAAAAAAAAAACACATCTGTGAGTGTTAGAGTGTGTGTTAGTGTTAGAGTGTGTGTGAGTATGTCTGTCACTGAGTGTGTCTCTGTCAGTAAATGTGTGTGTCTGTTAGCTAGTGTGTATGCGTCTGTAGGTGAGAGTGTGTGTGTGTCTTCAGCACTTACCTTTCTCCAGCGCCGGACTCCCTTGGCGCTGGGGATCTCTCAGCTCCGAATGCGCACCGTGCACGCATTCAAACCGCCCATAGGAAAGCATTACTCAATGCTTTACTATGGACGTTCAGTGTGCTCCTCTAGCGGCTGTCAGTGAGACAGCCACTAGAGGCTGGATTAACCCTCAGTGAAACATAGCAGTTTCTCTAAAACTGCTATGTTTACAGCAGGCAGGGTTAAAACTAGAGGGACCTGACCCCTAGACCACTTCATTGAGCTGATGTGATCTGGGTGTCTGCAGTGGTCCTTTAAGTGTGTGTGCATCTGCATGCACTGGCGTACATACCGCGGTCGCAGCCCTGCGACCAGGTGCCCACCGCCATGGGTTCGGGCCCGCACGCGGGGGGGGGGCACGGATCAATTTTCGCACCGGGGCCCCATGGGTCATGTGTACACCACTGGATAGACCTATCTTCAGTTTGGCAATTTTTTAAAACTGCACTGGGCAGGTTATTAATTCAGTCCTGTAGTCTCACGAAAACTCGGCAAAGTTATGCAAAAGTCAGAAATTAGAATTTTTTTGTATATTTATGACCCGGTCCGGCACTCGGCATTCAAAGCATATCACAAGTTAGCCTGAAGTGCAAGGAAACTCTGGATGTATATATCTATATACATAAGTATATACCTATATATAAATAAAAATAATTTTAAAAGTGTGTGTGTGGCCGAGACCTTGCCTTATGCTTGCCCTGCCTTGCCTTGCTCCTTGCCTGCCTGCCTTTTCTTTCTTTCTGCCAACCCTTGCACCCTTGCTTGCTTGCTCCCTTGCCCTTGCCAACCTTGCTGCTGCTCCTTGCTGCCTTCTTTCCTTTCCTTTCCTGCTGCCTTATGCCCTTGCTGCTCACTGCTGCTGCTATATATATATATATATATATATATATATATATATATATATATATATATATTTATTTGTGTTCGGGGCAAATAGCCGTATATGGAGTAAGGTTCCAGCATAAGTGTAGGACAGTATAAAGGGAGCAAGTCGGTTGTGGTGTGCCGAGACCGACGATATGGTAGGCCTGTAAATAAAGAGGGCCCACCAAGGAGTAAGTAAAGTAAATGGAAAGAAAAGAAAGTGTTGAAATGAGGAGTGGGTGGGAGGGTCATTCTGATGCTTACCTCAAGCGATATGAGTCAGGTAAGGGGTGTCCCTTATATAGGGGAGTGAATTAATTTAAGCCCCTCCCACAAATACAGGCCAAATGGCCTTAAAACTTGTGTTCGGGGCAAATAGCCGTATATAGAGTAAGGTTCCAGCATAAGTGTAGGACAGTATAAAGGGAGCAAGTCGGTTGTGGTGTGCCGAGACCGACGATACGGTAGGCCTGTAAATAAAGAGGGCAAAAAGAATAATCAAAGATTTAATACAGTCAACAATATATACAAATTAACCAGACATTTCCTTAAATGCATTACTGTATTTAATTCCTGGAAGGATTTTGAAGGTAGGAATCTAGGACCGCAACTGGACACCATTTGTTGTGGGTAGGATAGTATGTTATCTCTACTGTTGGTGCGTGTTGACTCGTTTCGGAATGTGGTAGAGCCAATAGGTAATGATATATGTGTTTACATACGTGGGATCGTTGAAGACAATGAACTGTCTGAGTGGTGGTTATGGTAGTGGATTCTCTGGCCTGAGAAAGGCATAAAAGGCAGTGTGCATGGTGGTAATGGCCAACTTGGTAGTATAATTGAATGGTTGTAGCTCTAATAGGTCCGATAAGGATGGAAAAGTTGGATGGCTATTGGTAATATCTGAGAGGAACGTGGGGGGATGGATTCCTGAAAACCTCTGAGTATATTCTTGTCTGGTATGATAGCATGAAGTTATGGTAGTTTTGGCCATAGGTTATCCTGTGTTGTTGAATGCCTGTAAAATATATAATTAATGGTGTGTGAGATGGTTTTAGTTTAAGGTGGCAAAAATGAAGCAAAACCTAGGAGAAATGTTATGACACAGGTTGAGCTATGTCGTGTTCCAATGAGATTCTTTAAAGCCAGGTGAATAGGTGTTATGCGTTCTACAAGTATGGGATGAAAGTGCTAGGTGGGATAGTGCATGCTATGCTGCATGAGTATGTCTAATCCATGATTTTGTCTCTGGAACGAAAGAGTGGCCGTGACTGTATGGGCGGCTGTAGGAAGCGTATGATGAACGTGCCTGGAATATAAATGAGACAATTGTCAGCAAGGATGTATACCCCCGCCTGGTACATGAAAGTAAAAGAAATGTGGTAAGTGGCCAACCAAGTGAGTTCCCCAGCAATACCATGATCGTATGGATGATGAGTGGCATTTGTTAATGATATGACATGTGCTTAGTTGTCTGAGTAACAACGGATTGATGACCCTGACCATGATTTACCCCATGCCACAGCAGCTGCTTTTAGCGGGGATAGGATTGCCCATTTTATGCCATGTAAGTGCCAGTTTGTAGGGTAGATGGTAGCCGTTTACTGTGTTGATGATATTGGTCTTACTTAATGAAGCTTCAACCCATGCTTGAGTGATAGCTGTAAAGGTAGATCAATGGTGTGTATAGTAAGGAAACTCCTCGGAGGGTATGAGGGAGTTGAGACTTGGGGTAGCGAAGGTGTGTGGTGCCAATAAGTCTATGGTTAGTCTTTGTTTAAGGGAAGATTCCCTTGTGACAATACCAATGTGTTTGTGTTTGTGCCATGCTGTAAATGGTGGAGATTGGAAAACCCAAGTAAAAACCCCTCTGCAAATCTTGGCTATGAGTGTGTTTACAGCCGACTGTTCTGTTGTGCTGACTGTAAGTGAGGGCATACTATATTCCTTGAGGGTTTATTTATGATACCTGTATGGGAGCCCTTTGAAGCTCCAGAGCCTTAGTAAATCTACTACAAGTCTGGAAGGGTGATGAGTGAGTAGTGTTGAAAATGCATTGGTGTGTACAGATGGTGAGTACGTTATTTGTAAGTTGTATTGGGACACATGGTTTGTCATGTGCCCTGAATGTTTTGAACATATATGCAACAGTCTATATGCAAGGCAACTACTAATACCAATTGTCTCTGGTAGTTCAGAGGTGCTGGTACCTGGAGCCTGAGAGTGCTCGCCCGTTTGTTTGGGAGAAAATCCCTTCTGGATGGGTACCTGCACAAATAAGCATCTCTACATATTCCAAATGCCAACACAACCAAGGGATGGTCAGGTCCCAATTTACCTAGAATCCCTGGGTCTGACCATCATAGATACATCATCATACATATATATACCTTGTTTCCCCAATGTGCCGGGATCATATGTGCAACGTTAACGTCTTGAACCAAGTAACCGAGTTTCGGTTGGTGCTGGTTGTACAGTGAGGCCCAGCCTTGTGAGGGCTGTGACTGACTCGAGATTGCCAGTCTGTCGTAAATTTTTTGGCTCATGAGTTTATGAGTGAGGCTAGCATGGCCTGGGTGTCACCTGAGTTGGTGTTGCTGGGCCTTCCCCTGCTTCCGTGTTGTCCGTTCATGTATGGAGGAGTTTGAATAACTCTGCTTTCCTTGCTGTGGCAGGGTAGGGGATTTGCCGCCTCCTTAGGTCAGAGCCACATCTCCTCTGCTTGAAGGTGTATCACTTCTAGCCGGGGTGCCAGGAAGAGATGATTCTTCACCATTTTTTTGAGAAATACTTAAATAACAATAAAGATTGCAATTATTATTTGTACCCAGGGGTCTTGTACTGGCTTGCTAGCTAAGCCGTAAGGCGAAACGATTAGGCTTGGTGTTTTTTGGTGACTGGTGAGGCCCTGCTAGTTGCCAAGTGGCTTGAGAGGCTCTATCTATGCTTGGCGCGAGGGGATTTTTTGTGGCCACCGAACGTTGTGGCAGGATGTTGGCCTCTCGGTGACAGTAACCAGAAAAATAGGAAGGGGAGTGACAGGTGAGGCCCTCTCTATGATACAATGCGAGGCGGCTAGCTCACGAGTGGCCCGAGGGGTGTATGCCTCCGAGTGTGAGGCGGGGTGTTGGCCTCGCGGGACCACTAACCAAAGCGTAAAGCAGAGAAAACAGGAGGTAATACCTATTGGGCCATAGAACCCTAATTGCCAGTACATTACTACTATTCCAGGGAAGGTAAGAGATGAAGGTGTATCACTTCTAGCCGTGGTGCTAGGAAGAGGTGATTCTTTACCATCTTTTTGAGAAATACTTAAATAACAATAAAGATTGCAATTATATATTTGTACCCAGGGGTCTTGTACCGGCTTGCTAGCTAAGCCGTAAGGCGAAACGATTAGGCTTGGTGTTTTTTGGTGACTGGTGAGGCCCTGCTAGTTGCCAAGTGGCTTGAGAGGCTCTATCTATGCTTGGCGCGAGGGGATTTTGTGTGGCCACCGAACGTTGTGGCAGGATGTTGGCCTCTCGGTGACAGTAACCAGAAAAATAGGAAGGGGAGTGACAGGTGAGGCCCTCTCTATGATACAATGCGAGGCGGCTAGCTCACGAGTGGCCCGAGGGGTGTATGCCTCCGAGTGTGAGGCGGGGTGTTGGCCTCGCGGGACCACTAACCGAAGCATAATGCAGAGAAAAAAAGGGGATAATACCTATTGGGCCCTAGAACCCTAATTGCCGGTACACTATTACTATTCCAGGGAAGGTAAGAGATGGATAACTACGTGAGCAGGTGTACGTACCTGGTAGTATGGTATTGAACCTGACAATCCGTATAGGTTTTTTTAGTAGTAACTGTAACCTGAATGGATAAAATCGTATGGCATAAGGAAATATGGCATAGACCAAGCTTATCTTAAAACATACAGTATATAAGATACTACAAGACGGCAATATAAGGACCCTGGACTCCCTGCTGGGGTATACACCCCGGACCCATCTCATAGCATTCCGGTATATGCAAGTGACACACTTCTACAATCGCATGCGTGATAAAGAGCGCCTACATAGAGTCCCAACGTGGTTCGAGACACTGTGCGAGAGAGGCACTCCTATGGGGAAGGCAATATCCATATTTTATCAACACCTCTTAGTTGGACACCTCACGGAAAATGACACTTTCCGCAGACACTGGGAGACCATGCTCAACACTACCTTCACACCCACGCAATGGGAGACCGCCTTAATCTGGCAACACAAGAGCTGCACTAGCTCACTCTATCAGGAAACAAATTACAAAATAATTGCGCTATGGTACCGAACGCCAGCCCTCCTCCATAGGATCTTCCCATCAACCCCCCCGACCTGTTGGAGGTGCCAAGAGGAAGAGGGCACGATGATACACATCTGGTGGGAGTGCAACACTCTTGCTCCCTTCTGGGAAATGATACGACAAAACATAACCGAAGTCCTGGGAGAAATACCCACATGGACAGCAGCCTTGGCACTACTGCATATATCACAACTGCCGATACCAAGGTATAAAAAGTCGATATTACGCCATTTACTCAACGCTGCCAGGGCTCTGATCCCTATATATTGGAAAAAGACAGAGACCCCCAGCGTGGAGGAGTGGATCCGTAGGGTGGAGGGCATTCAGGGGGCGGAGGCGATGCAAGCATCTCTACTGAGTAGGGGAGATAAACATGCAGAACTGTGGCGCCCGTGGTTTACATTTATATCCAGGATTCGATAGGATGAATCGAGAGAGGCTTGCGGGGGGGGACCCGGGCCTTCGGGGCGAGGCCCTTATCTCCTCTCATAGCTAAATACTCTACCCTTAATCTTTTCCTTTCCCTTTTTTTTTTTCTTTTCTTTTCTCTATCACGACTCTCGTGACTACAATCCACCCACTTTCCTTCCCATATACACACGCGCACAACCAACTTAACGTAGACACGCCATTGTCACATACCCCGAGGAAAAAACAAACAAGACACACTACCATTAGAGCTACAAAACACGGATATACAGTTAGAAGAGGTAGACCCACAAACAGACGCATGGCACAAGGACAGACAAGGTAGCACGGATAGGGTAACCATGATTCCCCACCACCTACCACAGACACTTTACCAAAACATAAGTTTAGCAAGTCCATAGGTATCTGACACGACGCATAGCTACCTAAAACATACTGCATACGACGTCAACCTTCATAGGTTCCCACACCCACTACGAACACCCACAAAAGAGCTAGGGAGAGCTCGTGGCTGACCGATCACGTAATATAAATGCACCCTGAGGGGTAACGACAGGAACTATGCACTAGTTAAGCAATATAATCTGAACGTTGGTTGTCTAGATTGCCATAATGTTAAGTGGCAACGGAGTTGTTCTCAGGAACGAATGTTATGCTTGTGCCTTATTTGAACATATTGCAGCAGATACACACAGGTCGTACGTGACCTCAATCTGCTGAACACTGAACCGAATAAGCTGTACTACCATTACTCTATCTAATAAAAACAGATTTACAAAAAAAAAAAACATACAGTATATGTGAAAGTAAAGTGCCGTGATATGTAAATATTAAACATCATATCCATACTGGTTAAATATGTATCAATCTTAACCCATTAAGTGCCGTATGTAAGTGAACCATATTACCAGTTACGTATATACAGATGCGTGTGCTACTGTGTAATAATATATGTATTTATAACAGATATTGATATACTGCTTGCTATGTGAATTGTTGTATGCCTTATTGAATGGCAAGTGAACATGGAGTTGCAAAATGCAAGTGAACATGGAGATCTGCCGAGTGCCCTATAGGTGGCAGTGTAGTTGATACTGATTTGTATGTGAAATGTTGTTTGTCTGTTGACCTATAGGGGTCAGTGTTTTGGTGTTTGTAAAACCCCATGAAAATTGTCAATGTACTTGACAGACCTGTAGGTGGCAGTGTTGATAGAACCACTGTTAGTCTTAATGTGAAATGTAAATTATTGTGAATTAAACCTGAAGTTGAGCCTGTGTTGGAGTTTAATTCATGGTTTATGGTTATGTTTAAAACAATCTTATGTGTAATTTATATTGGCTGGTAATTGTATATGACATGTGAAGACAGTTTTGCTGTTGACCAGTAGGGGTCAGAAATGCTGATTGTATGGTAAAATACCTTTTAACCCCTGAAGGATACATGACATGTGTGACATATCATTTATTCCAGAGTTTGGTCCTTAAGGGGTTAATCCAAATGCAAGGTTAACGTGAGATTTTGAGAGTGACCTGTAGGGGTCAGTGTGGTTTATGTGAAACATTGTTTGTGAGCTATGCCCCAGCGTTATAGTTGTGTGACAGGGAAACAAACAGTGCCCGTTTGACAATATACAATAAGTGAACATAATAGCTTAATAACAGTCATTGTAACAAACCAAAGTTCTGTTCATGGTTGTAAACGCATGAAGCGTGTGTGTAGTACAATAGTAAATGCATGAACTAGTACCCGTTTGGTAGAAAATTGCACGAACCGTGAGCCTGGTATGTCAGGGAAACAAAACGAAACGAGCAGTGAGATTCGAAATGCACGCACAGAATTGCCTAGTATGTTTAGGCAATTGAAACAGAATGTGTTCCCGTTTGAGAGTATGCTAATGCTCGAAATGAGCCAGTGACCGATATAAACAAGTGAATTTAAACGAATGATATGCATGAACATGCAATGGTTTTAGGACAGATTTAGACAAAATGCAGCCGTAAAGTGAGGACCTGACCCATGCATGGTGCCGTGGGACTGATGCCTGGCGTAACGGGTAGGTCGACTTACGGTTTGTGAGTCACTTGGACACCATCCACAGTGATAGATTGAAGAAAGAAGGTGGTAGGCCGGAAAAGCCTGTGGCTGAATTCCTGACACAGCTCAGCTTAGAAAACCTCATGGAGTAATCAGGTAAAATGGCGTCTGGATGACCCGGAAGTGGAAATCATTCTGATGCTGACCTCAAGCGATATGAGTCAGGTAAGGGGTGTCCCTTATATAGGGGAGTGAATTAATTTAAGCCCCTCCCACAAATACAGGCCAAATGGCCTTAAAATATATATATATATATATATATATATATATATATAATATATATATATATATATATAATATATATATATATATATATATATATATATATATATATATATATATATATATATATATATATATATATATATATATATATATATATATATATATATAATATATATATATATATAATATATGTATATATATATATCTATCTGTGTGTGTATATATGGGCGTAATACATGAGGATGGGTGTTGAATTGCAGACACTACGTGAAGGTATAGATGCCCAGAAAGTATAAGCTATCTGGTTCCTGGTGTGTATCTGTGTGTGTGTATCTGTGTGTGTGTATCTGTGTGTGTCTGTATATATATGTATATATATATATATATATGTATATATATATATATATGCGTAATACATGAGGATGGGTGTTGGAATTGCCAGACCACTAACGTAAGGTATAGATGCCCGAGAAAGTATAAGCTATCTGGTTCCTTGTGTCTGTGTGTCTGTCTGTCTGTCTGTGTGTGTGTGTGTGTGTGTGTGTATGTGTATATATATGGGCGTAATACATGAGGATGGGTGTTGGAATTGCCAGACCACTAACGTAAGGTATAGATGCCCGAGAAAGTATAAGCTATCTGGTTCCTGGTGTGTATCTGTGTGTGTGTATCTGTGTGTGTGTATCTGTGTGTGTGTATCTGTGTGTGTGTATCTGTGTGTGTCTGTATATATATGTATATATATATATATATATGTATATATATATATATATGCGTAATACATGAGGATGGGTGTTGGAATTGCCAGACCACTAACGTAAGGTATAGATGCCCGAGAAAGTATAAGCTATCTGGTTCCTTGTGTCTGTGTGTCTGTCTGTCTGTCTGTGTGTGTGTGTGTGTGTGTGTGTATGTGTATATATATGGGCGTAATACATGAGGATGGGTGTTGGAATTGCCAGACCACTAACGTAAGGTATAGATGCCCGAGAAAGTATAAGCTATCTGGTTCCTGGTGCCATATCAGCCACTAACCAAGGGAGATGGGGTAAGTTATCCACTACGTACGTGTAATTTGACGTGTCCGTGAATGAGTAGTCAGAAATGCGGTATGACAGTGAAAGTGGAGTGGAGCAGACCTACAGGCAACGAGATATTGTAGGAATTGTGATATGCTATGTAAAAGTAGATATCCTGGTCTGCCCAACAGGCTACATAGTGAAGTAATGTTCAACCAAAAGTAGGAGTTTGTGCAGTAAATCGTAGATACATAGCACCTAAAGATTTGATGATGTAACGTACATGAGTGAGATGCAAGGCCAGCTTCTGGATGCCACCGAATAATCTATAAAAAAAAAAAAACTAAAGTAGTATAATGGGTATAAGTACTGTTGCTCTAAAATCCTGAGTACTTTGTAACCTCTAATAAACATATTAGCCATAGTGATTGATTTTGAATATCCTCTAACCCCTGATCCATATGGAACTAGAAACGGGTACAAGTGAAGGCAGCAGTCCAAATTAATGGACCTAAATTTATAATGGAGTATGTGTGTTGCCCTGCCTGAGACCTCCTGGAGGGTAGAAAACAGACTTAAGAGAAAACGGTAGTGCTGTTAATGGACATAAAGCGTGGTAATATAGTCAAGAGAGTATACTATACACTTGAGTAGAATTGAGATAAGCTGTGAAGGAAGCCACCATAACAGGTGAATTGGGATAAGGATTATAAACTTAGTAAAATAATTATACACCAAGGCAATATTTAGGTAACTTAAGAAAAACAGCACTAGTGATAACATCTAATACCCAGTTAAGTGCCAAACACCCGGTCTCCCCTGAATATAGAAACAGATACAAGAAACGTAGTCCCACATTAGAAAAGGAATAGTAGAAACCTAGGTGTAGGTTATATGGTGTTGATGTTGGATATAGGTTAAGGAATTGAGCCTTAGTGAAAGGAGTATAGGAATGCACCAGGTGAACGTAGATGCTTAGTTGAGTGAAACCAAATAGTGTTAATTTAGGCGAACCAGCGTATTGTCAACATCAACTGAAAACGATGAACAGCCAAAGTGTTGGCTTTACCTAAAAACTATCTCCAAAATAAACATGAGACTAACTTAAAATAGACTCGTGCAATATCAATAATGACCATTAGAGGCCATCCTATAACACTCAGTATGAACTTAAACAAAGAATTTTAAACTTATCGTAAGATTATGTGTAGAAAAGAAACATTAAGGACTAGAAAAACTGAGGGCCATATATGGGCTGGAATAACTGTAACCACTAACCAAACGCACAGTGAATTGTAGCAGTGATGGAGCTCAAATGCTTAATGCTCTGAAGATCTGAAACATATATAATGCATGCAATTAAGCATCCGAACGCTATGATATGAATAGAATATATACACATATAACCCACCTAATTGTTCTGGAGAGCAAAACTATAGAGTCATGACCGAAAGACCAATGCTTTCATGTAACTTAAAGGATCACTATAGTGTCAGGAAAACAAACCCGTTTTCCTGACACGGTCATCCTTGAGGGACCTTCACCCTCAGGGTCCCCCTCCCGTGGTGCTAAAGGGGTTAAAACCCCTTCAGCAGCTTACCTTAAGCCAGCGCCGGTGACCTCTCCTCCCCTGCCAACGTCAGCTCCCGAGTGGAGCCGAATGCGCATGCGCAGCAAGAGCGTGAACATGATTAACAAACAGGCGCTTGTTTGACCTGAATTATCCATTAAAATATCAGACAAAACTGCTAATATAGCCCGTGCAATATCAAAATTGACCAGTAGAGTTCGACACTAAACATGTACTGAAATTGAATTGAGAACAAGTCTAATGAGTAACAGAATACTCCAATGCAGCGACCACCAGAAGCAATAACATATGAATTTTATACAAAGGATCACTAAGCGGTTAAACTGTATAATCATGACCCAATATGCCTTAACCATTACAACCGCTTTTCTGGGATGTTGAGGCCTCTGGTGGTGTTGGACCAAATTTTTTAAGGTTTCGGGTAGGAACCCCTGTGGCATACTTGTGTTATGGGGAATGGGGGGGGGAGTTATGGGGAATGGGGGGGGAAGAGGGAGGGTGTAGGAATTTGGGAGGCTGGGTGGGGGAATGAAAGGTAGGGAGAGTAGGTGAGTCGGGGAAGGTAGTCAAGTGGAGTGGAGAGAATGATACTCAGGGAAATTGTATTCGCCAAATTGAATGTGATTAGAAGTGGTGCAAAATTTGTAAACATTCATCAAATATCTATATCTGCAGCCGGTGATAAGCTTTTATGAGTAAGCACCCCTTAGGTAGATAATATGCCATCAGGATACATTCTTAGGCTTCATCATAGGAAGACGAGATGGCGAATTGCATTTTCTGTACTCATGGTCTGTCTTCCTGTCGAAATTGTTTACCTTCTGGGGAAATTGGATTGTGTCACTTTAGATCCTGTCATTTAATGAAAGGGTGCTTCAACATGACTGCTTGCACGTTGTCGGTTTAGCCTTGTTTATAATACCTCACATAATTCCTTTCTGCTTGCTTGTTTCTTGCAACACGTCTTATGTATTACAACTTACCAGACCATTAGCACCACACAAGACTCAGAGCCAACAGGCTTTAAGGTAGACACATCCTCTAACAGTGATGAAAACATGGTCTGGTTTCAAGTAACTATTTAGACTGTACCTTGAGCTATTACAACTGCTTGCAAATGTATAGATTAAAACATTATACTTAGTCTTGCCATCAGCCTCTGTTAATTGACTGAAGACCTGAACGGATTCTGTCAGCCATTCCTTTCAGTGTGATTACCAGCAATTAGATTCTAAGGATTACTAAATGAGAAGTAATACATATAAACAACCTGCACTTTGTAGGAGACAACAAATGAGCACATATATAATTTAAAATGTAACAAAATATGGGTAAAAATTAATTTGATCTTTATTTGCAGGAAAGCTGTTTTTACCAACAAACTAGAAACTGCCCTGTTACTTGTAACAATCTTATAGCCAGTGAGAGTTTAGATGGTTAGCGATGAGTGACTTCAGTCTTTTATCATTATAAAGTAAACCTGGAAACTTCAAAGGGTTACTTTGGTGATTTAAGGTGGTCAATGTGCTTGGAGTCTGTATGTGCAGTGTTTCACTTTGAAATGCTATACATATAAGACTTGTCCCTTTTGCTGCCAGAGTTGTAACTGCCCTCTTCAGCAGTGCCATAGGAGTTTTTTTTAAACTAGAGTTCAAGGCTGTCTAATGTTAACTTTAATTGCACAGAATGAGTCAATGGCTGAGAGCGGTCAGCCAATGAATGAGGACTGCCATGGCTTCTACAGAAGTCAGAATTGCATAACTGGACCACCAGGGTGCGTTGAAATCCCAGCAGGGACCCAGGTGTTAACTAACCCAGTTTAACTAAAGAGTTTAATGTTCTTAAACTCCACTTATAAAAAATTTGATTCTAATAGTGTCAAACATTTTGACACCCCTTCACTGGAAGGTTATACAGTATCTCTCAAGTGAGTACACCCCTCACATTTTTGTTAATATTTTGTTATATCTTTTCATGTGAAAACATTAAAGAAATCTAGGCAATACCCCAAAAAGGTTTATCTACAATACAAAAAGAGCAGACAGAACAGAGAGTAATATTGTACAAGATTAGAGGGAAATAAACTCTAATGCACTCGCAAACACCAATTGATTGAAGGCATATCACTTCTCAATGTAGAAAGAGGTGTTCCAAGAGGTGTTAGTCTGTTACTGTTTTGTAACAATTAAGAAATTACACTCTGCTACAATGTAAAGCAGTAAGTGTACAGCCTGTATAACAGTGTAAATTTGCTGTCCCCTCAAAATAACTCCACACACAGCCATTAATGTCTAAACCGTTGGCAACAAAAGTGAGTACACCCCTAAGTGAAAATGTCCAAATTGGGCCCAAAGTTGTCAATATTTTGTGTGGCCACCACTATATTCCAGCAGTGCCTTAATCCTTATGGGCATGGAGTTCACCAGAGCTTCACAGGTTGCCACTGGAGTCCTCTTCCACTTCTGACATCACAGAGCTGGTGGATGTTAGAGACCTTGCGCTCACCCACGTGGGATGCCCCACAGATGCTCAATAGGGTTCCAGTCTGGAGTTCTGCTTGGCCAGTCCATCACCTTTACCTTCAGCTTCTAGCAAGGCAGTGGTCGTCTTGGAGGTGTGTTTGGGGTCGTTAAGTTGGAATACGGCCCTGCAGCCCAGCCTCCGAAGGGAGGGGATCATGGTCTGCTTCAGTATGTCACAGTACATGTTGGCATTCATGGTTCCTTTAATGAACTGTAGCTCCCCAGTGCAGTCAGCACTCATGCAGGCCCACACACTCTCACCACCACGCATGACTGTAGGCAAGACACTCTTGTCTTTGTACTCTTCACCTGGTTGCCGCTACAAACGCTTGACACCATCTGAACCAAATAAGTTTATCTTGGTCTCATCGGATCACAGGACATGGTTCCAGTAATGCATGTCCTTAGTCTGCTTGTCTTCAGCAAACTGTTTGCAGGCTTTCTTGTGCATCATCTTTAGAAGAGGCTTCCTTCTGGCACGACAGCCATGAAGACAAATTTGATGTAGTGTGCGGCGTATGGTCTGAGCACTGAAAGGCTGACCCCCCCCCACACTCCTTCAATGTTGGCAGCACTCATACGTCTATTTCCCAAAGACCACCTCTGGATATGACGCTGAGCACGTGCACTCAACTTCTTTTGTCGACCATGACGAGGGACACTATAGTCACCAGAACTACAGCTTAATGTAGTTGTTCTAGTGAGTATAATAGCTCCCTTCAGAAAAGGCAGTGTTTAGATTGCCCCTAGGGACACCTCCAAGTGACCACTCCTTAGATGGCCACTGGAGGAGCTTCCTGACTCGGGGCTGCACAGTAAGCAGCCCTACCGTTCAGCGTCCCCATGTTCTGCATGGAGATGCTGAATATTCCTCATAGAGATGCATTGATTCAATGCATCTCTATGAGGAGGTCCTGATTGGCCAAAACTGCATTTGGCCCTTTTCCGATTTTAGCCAATACAATGCTTTCCCTATTGGAAAGCATTGATTGGATTGGCTAAAATCAATCACAAAGGGGGTGGAGCTAGCGTTGGCAGACTTGTGCGGCGCTGGAAATAAGGTGTTTTTTTATATATATATATATATATATGTATATGTATATGTATATGTATATGTATGCGCTAAGGGGGGAGGGGCAAGCCACCTAAATGGTGGGTTTCGTACTATAGGGTCAGGAATACATGTTTGTGTTCCTGACCCTATAGTGATCCTTTAATGACTGATGTCCCCTCAAAGAAACTCAACACAAATTTACACTGATATACAGGCTGTACACTTACGACTTTACATTGTAGCAGAGTGTCATTTCTTCAGTGTTGTCACATAAAAGATATATAATAAAATATTAACAAATGTGAGGGGTGTATTCACTATTGTGAGATACTGTATATAACACTGGTTCGCCTGGGGTACTCTACTGAATGAAGCTGGCGTTATTGTTTGACAGTTGCTTTCCTGTGAGAAACATGACTGAAGTGTGCTTGGGGTTATTTAATACATTATTCTGTAGATTAAGGATCTAGGTAAAATTATATTTCTCAAGTCTTTATTGTAAATATCTACTGTTAAGCACAAAATTGTAGCATTTATAAGAATTATTTTTTTTAAATGTATTTTCATAGTACAATGCAAGGTACAAGAATTACTGCCATGTAAATAGATTGGACCTGTGATACAGAGTGCTGTGTAAAACACCCAGAATTATCTAAATGCCTTTTTAAATAGCATTTTATATATATTTTTTTTATATCCCTAGGAATTCCCCAAATGTTAATACTTTGTCAACTTACCTCCTTAAGCCACAACACTTGGAAATGCCAGATAATCTGTTAGTTTCAGTGTAAACTGGGAAAATGTTTTGACTGTATCTGATCTGACAGCAAACACTAAACTGACCATTATTTTGTCCAGATTCCATCCCTATCCTTATTGAAACTGTAATAAGGCAGGGTATTAGGTAAAGTCTATTAATCAAGTAGCTTGAGGTAGGTCAACATATGTGGTGGAACTGAAAGTGTGCCAACAGTTCAGAATGAGGAATGTGTGCACACGTTTTTCAGACCTATAATGAAATGTTTTAAAAAAAACGTTCATTTGTGTTTGTATATAATTGATTCTGTTTATCTGGAAGTTGTTGAATGACTTGCCTCATTTAATAATTTTTACACTGGAGCCTGGATGTAGAGATATGTGTGCCACCAACATGAAGGCTGCTTTAGTTCTCCACTGGAATAGATCAGAAAGCGTGTTTTTATTTTAAATTTTTTTAACTAATGTCGGAATTATCAATAATTCAAAGTAAATTTGCAAATTAAAGCTAAAATAGCTGAATTTGAAAAAAATCAAGCCTGCTAAGCTTTCAGTTTGGCTATTTTGGCCTTAGATTTCAAACTCACTTTGCGGTATTGGAACTACTCACTTTGGTAAATAATCATAAAAGTGTTAGTGCAAAAGAATAGTTGTTCGTTCAATAGGCTGTGCTATCAGCAGGGTCCTAAATAAGGAGGATCAAGATATGAACGTTGTTTTACGTCTCAGGATGTGAAGAATTGTTTGGTTGGCTTTTTATTTATTTTTTTCTGGTCAGATGAGGATTTGTGACTTTGACATAGTAACTGGGCATGCAGTGTTTCTTTTTGTAGTTTATTTTGTTTGTTTTGTGTTTGTGTGTAATAAAATATGTAATATACAATTACACACGTACACACACAAATCTATCTTAGCATTAGGTTATTACATTATGTATGCACATACTTATTACAATTTTATATTTTTCCGTGTACACAAACCAAAGTGGTTTATTTTTAAAACTTGTATTTAGAACAAAGCTTCTATGGAGCTTAGTTCTATTTATTCTTTTTTTACACAATGTGTAAGGAATTCTTTTATTACACTGCTAGGAACTTTGTAATGAATGCTTTTCAGCTTTTTCTCACCTTGTTAAAGGAACACTCCAGCTTTTAAAAATACATGCATTTATAATGCAGCTCCAACTTTTGCGCCTAGGCGGAATGCCTGCCTGAGGATAAAGTGCAGTGCATTATTCGTAAGGTCGTAATTGTAGAAGGTATCCTCATAAAAAAAATAAAAATAGATAATCATAGTATTGTGTAGTATGTTGAACTTTGAAGCAGGGGTAGGTATAAATATAAAGTGTGCACTCACATGTAATGGAGCCCTTAGATTGGCTCCAAAAATAGCATGTGAAGTGGTATAATCCCCACTCAAGCATATAGATGTAGTCCGTATCCCTCAGTGTGTGTGTATAAAGAAAGAAACAAAAATAAAGACCACAATAGTGTACGCCATAAAATATGGAGTGTAAAACGCAGTAAAAAGATAAACCTACTTGCATGCTTTAGAGCAAAATGTGATTTGCTCAATCAGATACACTTGCGTAAGACTGCAGGATCCTCCATAGACCAACTTTCATGAGAAGAGGACTGCCAAGTTGACAAAAGGTGGTGCATTCACTTTTTTTTTTCTCCTTAAAATTCCCATTGCAGTTTAGCAAAAGGTGAATGACCTTTTGCTAAACTGCAATGGGAATTTGGGGGGAAAAAAAAGAAAAAAGAAAATTGTGAATGCACCACCTTTTTGTCAACTTGAATTATGCCTATAATACAAATCAGTCCATGTAACTTTTCTTTTCCTTTTAATTTTTTTTCACTTCCTTTTCTTTTTTTTTTTTTTCATTTCAGAGTAGAAGGTACGTGTCTCTTGCTTTTAGAATGTCAGTTACGGAGTAGGAACAACAATCTCACAACGATAAGGCAACACAAGAGATTCTCTAAAGACCTCATAGCAGGTCTAAACGTTGCTGCTCCTTTTGTTCTAGTAAAACTGCCTGCGGCTTGAACACCTTGAGTGTCTGTAGAATCTCTTGTGTTGCCTTAGCCTAAGGTGTACAAACAATTGCTTTGAATATATTCTACAACTCACTGTGACTAATCACAGTATAAAGCTGCTTAAATTACAGCACAGTACATGCTTGGTATTGGGCTAAAGTTTGGTCTGTGTCCAGGCTTTGGAAAAATAATATAGTTCAAAATATTCTCAACCTACAAATAATAAATTTCCTGTATGGCCACAATAGCACAAAACTGCATTCTACAGAAACCAGAATACATTTTTGTTGATTTAACACATGGATATTAGTGTTAATATTCTAAAACAATATACAATTTGAGTGGCTTAAAGGAACAGTAAGGGCACCATAACAACTACATAAAAATGAAGTTATAGTGGCTAATCGCATAGGCGCAGATATCGTCCTACTCAAAGAAACCCACTTCACTGACCAAAAACATTTCCCACTGGTCAACAGGCACTTCAAAAGGTATTATCTGGCCAACTCCCCGGAACCAAAAACCAAAGGAGTCGCCGTTTTACTACGCAATTCCTGCTCACTGGAAAACATACAAACCCTCAAGGACCCCTCAGGACGATACCTCCTCCTCACAGGACACATGGGAACAACCTCACTAACGATAGGCTCTGTATATGCCCGAACCGTCCCGGACGCCTCGTTCTGGCACACATTGAAAACCCACCTCACCAGCATATCAGCCAAACACTTAATCCTTGGCGGCGACTTCAATGGGACGCACACGTCAGCTAATGACCGCAGAACGCACATGGCCGCACGCCAGCCCCAACTAGAAACGTCAAACTATACGCAGAATTTCTGAATGACACGCCCCTACTGGACATCTGGAGAATCCACCACCCATCGTCCAGGGACTTCACACTCTATTCCCACACACACCGATCCTACTCATGTATCGATAGTTTCCTCGTCTCCCACGCAGTCCAACCATGGGCCATCCACGTGCACGTAGGCAACATCGCGTGGTCCGACCACGCGGAGATCGCACTGACCATACAAAGCCCACAATTGGCACGCCCGGGGCGCTGGCGGCTAAACCCGTGGATTCTAAAAGATATGGCAACTGTCTACATCGTGACAGAGAACCTAAAAACCTACTTCGAACTTGACACTATGGATTACCTAGCCCCGGGGACAGTGTGGGCGGCTCACAAAGCGACAATCAGAGGCAATCTCATAGCGATAGCCACGGCTCTCAAAAAGCAACGCCTTCAAAAATTGACAGATGCCCTGACAAACCTAACAAGGCTCGAAACACTCCATAAGCAAAATCCCTGAGAAATGCTCCTTACACAGCTCACGGACACGCGAGAGATCATCAAAAAACTCTCTGCAGCGGACGTGGCGAGAAATCTCACGTGGACCAAGCAACGATTCTACGAGAAGGGCAATAAAGCAGACTCACTCCTAGTGCACTGCCTCAAAAAACGGCAAGAAAACAAGAGAATCTCGAAAAGAGGTGGTCACGAATAGCACCGACACAATAGCTCAGGAATTCCTGCATTACTATACCACTCTATACAATCATGCCACACCAATGCCCCTGGGAGACGCAGACCAATCAGAAACCATCTCCTCCTTTCTCAGGCCCCTCAACCTACCATCCCTGACCACCACAGCCCACACCAATGCCCCTGGGAGACGCAGACCAATCAGAAACCATCTCCTCCTTTCTCAGGCCCCTCAACCTACCATCCCTGACCACCACAGCCCAAGCCTTGTTGGAATCCCCCATTGAAACAGAAGAACTTGCCCTGGTCCTCAAAACACTGAAACTCATGAAAAGCCCGGGCCCCAACGGCTTCACAGCCCTTTACTACAAGACGCTCCAGGCAACACTGCTACCACCTCTCTGCAAAACCTTCAATTCACTGTTGCTGGGACACAAACTTCCCCCCCGAAATGCCAACGGCAGACATATGCCTCCTACCCAAGCCGGGGAAGGAACACCTCGACCCTGGACACTACTGCCCAATCTCCCTCCTGAACACCGACTTAAAAATTTTCACGAAGGTACTGGCCAACCGCCTCAACCCATACCTCTCTAAATTGATCCACCCAGAACAGGTTGGATTCATCCCCAAAAGACAGGCGGCAGACAACACCAGAAGAGCCTTTAACACAAAAGCCAAAGCCGGAACATCCCATCACTGGACGCGGAGAAGGCGTTTGACCGCCTTCTCTGGCCATACATGTACAAAGTTCTCACGCACTTGAAATTCCCAACTGGATTCCTGAACATCACTCAGGCAATATACGACCACCCAACCGGCAAGCTCTTACTTCCCAACATCGAGGCCCAGACGTTCACCATAGACAACGGGACCAGACAGGGCTGCACCCTTTCCCCCCCAGAACCACTGCTTCAGGCCATCCACACCCACCCCGAGATCCGTGGAGTACAGATCAGGCGGGACACATACACGGTAGCAGCATACGAGGATGATGTCCTCCTAACAATGGCGGACCCCATACCATCTCTGCAGGCCACACTTACCCATATAGCCGCATATTCAAACTTCTCTGGCTATAAAATCAATCTGACCAAATCTGTACTCGTGCCTATAGCCCTGAAACCTCAGCAACTCAACCCCCTCAGCCAACTATTTCCCTTCCACATCGCCACAAACTCCCTAACTTACCTGGGCATCAAGCTGTCACATGCACTTGACACCTATGACCTTAACTATAAGCCAGTACTCACAGCGGCACACACCATCTACAACGATGGCACAAACTGGGGGTATCCTGGCTGGGGGGAGTCACTACAATAAAAATGAACCTCCTCCCAAGATTTTATACCTCTTCCAAACATTACCCATTCCTTTGCAAAAAGCGGATTTTCAACGCCTCCAGGCAGCCATAGATAGATAGATAGATTCATATGGAAGGCCAAAAAAACAGAATTCGCAGGGCAACGATGTACGTCCCCAAACTCAGGGGTGGACTGGGACTACCCAATTTTCAGCAATACTACAATGCAGCACAACTGGCCCATATCCAACAATGGCACGTACCCCCAAGCATGAAAAGATGTGTGGACCTCGGCTGGGACCAGCCATACTCCTACATGGGGGTGCCCCGCGCACACCGTCCGCTCCCGCCTATCACCTCCCCGGCAATCTCACACACACACACTAACCCTATGGGATAAACTCAACCTTAAATACGACCTATCCTCCTTCCTCTCACCGATATAGCGCAAAAAACTCTTCCCGCCAGGGATAACTGCACAGCACTTCCTAGCATTCGACCAGAGAGACGTTTCAAGGCTACTTAACCTTGATCACATCAGACTACTTCCGATACATACAACTCAGAGACCAGCCAATGATCAAACTGGCAGGAACGTCACCCCCGACGACATTCAAGAAGCAATGCTTTGACGCACTCCAACAACTTGGCCAAATCTCCAACGCCCTGACAACCCACGCTACCCAGGTCAACCGGGCGACTGGGCTGAAACTGGGAAGCAACGAATTCCCTGACCGTGTGTGTCACGCACAAGGAACAGGCATATAAAACACTGTTCCGCTGGTACCTGACCCCACATAGACGCCACAAAATGGGCCAAAAATCTGACGAATGATGCTGGAAACTGCGGAGACACTGGCTCATACCTTCGCTGCTGGTGGAACTGTTCTAAACTCAAACTGCTCTGGACCGAGATATGCGACCTCATCAAGCACATCCTCGAAAAACCATTCACAGCACAACCATGGACTATGCTACTCCGCAAACCACTGGACTCCCTAACCAGGAGCGAAAACAAACTAAGCACTCGCAACACGACAGGCAATAGCGGAACTGTGGGCAGACCAGCGCATCCCCAAACGATCAACAATAATCAGTATGGTCAAAGAAACCCACAACCTGGACTAACAGCACAGATACACGACACGTACAAGGCATTCCACCGAACCTGGGACCTCTAGGACACAAACTATGCGAAATGGGAGCCTCAACAGGCTAACCATCCCGCATCCAAAACCACGTCAATCAGGACCCACTCGGCAAACAAAGGATAACACAGCTATCCTAACTACAGGCCACCCACCACAGATGTCGCACAACTCCTTCCCTCCTTCCCCCTTGCTTCTTTCTCTCTACCTCTCCCCCACCAGAGCGTGGCGCGCCCAGACAAGGGATCCCCCCAAACCCAACTCACAGACCGGCACACGTGCAAACCACACCATCCGGGCCCTGAAACCCACCACCACACCCCCGGAGACGAGGGCTGGACCACACCAGGCGCCTGCACCCTCGCCTCCGCTGAGCTAACACACCCCCTCCACACCAGAGATACGACCCCCATATCATCACGCCCCTAGACATACCCACCCACGCCTAATGGGGAACCACGCCCAGCGACTCACACACTCTGGTTCCAACCAATGAAGGACACCCCATGACCCATGCAACCTCCCCCAACAAACCAATTGCCAACGTCAAAACAACGCCTGCGACCATAAACAGAACCACACGGGACACCCAAGCCTGTAGGCCCACGAGGCACACTCCAATGTTTTATGTTTTCTTTTGCTGCTATTGGTTAAGTTGAAACATAAGCAAATATGAAATCTCCTGTTGTGTTAAAATGTATACTTAATTTTGGAGTGTTATTTACATAGTTACATAGTTACATAGCTGAAAAGAGACTTGCGTCCATCAAGTTCAGCCTTCCTCACATTTGTTTTTTGCTGTTGATCCAAAAGAAGGCAAAAAAACCCAGTTTGAAGCACAATTTTGCAACAAGCTAGGAAAAAAATTCCTTCTTGACCCCAGAATGGCAGTCAGATTTATCCTTGGATCAAGCAGTTATTACCCTACATTGAAAGATTATATCCTTGAATATTCTGTTCTTGCAAGTATGCATCTAGTAGCCGTTTGAACATCTGTATGGACTCTGATAAAACCACTTCCTCAGGCAGAGAATTCCACATCCTGATTGTTCTTACAGTAAAAAACCTTTCCTTTGCCTTAGACGAAATCTTCTTTCTTCCAGTCTAAACGCATGGCCTCGTGTCCTATGTAAAGTCCGGTTTGTGAATAGATTTCCACACAATGGTTTGTATTGGCCCCGAATATATTTGTATAATGTTATCATATCCCCTCTCAGGCGACGTTTTTCTAAACTAAATAGGTTTAAATTTGTTAACCTTTCTTCATAGCTGATATGTTCCATTCCTTTTATTAATTTTGTAGCCCGCCTCTGCACTTTTTCTAGTGCCATAATATCCTTCTTTAGAACAGGTGCCCAAAATTGCACAGCATATTCAATATGGGGTCTTACCAGTGATTTATAAAGAGGCAAAATGATATTCTTGTCCCGAGAATGAATGCCCTTTTTCATGCATGACAATACCTTACTGGCCTTGGCCACTGCTGATTGACATTGCACATTGTTGCATAGTTTGTTGTCTATAACAATTCCCAAGTCCTTTTCATGTGTTGTTATCCCTAATTCGCTTCCATTAAGGGTATACGTTGCTTGTGTATTCTTTACGGCGAAGTGCATAACTTTGCATTTTTCAACATTAAATTTCATCTGCCATTTGAGTGCCCAGTCCCCCAGTCTATCTAAATCCCTCTGCAGCAAAGTAATATCTTGCTCACATTGTATTATTTTACAAAGTTTTGTGTCATCTGCAAACACTGAAACATGACTTTCAATGCTGTCTTCAAGATCATTTATAAACATGTTGAATAGAAGGGGTCCCAGAACAGACCCCTGAGGGACACCACTTGCCACCTCTGTCCAGCTTGAAAATTTACCATTAATGACAACTCTTTGTACTCTGTTTTTAAGCCAATGTTCTACCCAAGAACAAGCATTTTCATCTAGACCGATTTCCTTGAGTTTGAACACTAATCTATTGTGTGGAACTGTATCAAATGCCTTGGCAAAATCCAAATAGATCACATCCACGGCAACACCCTGATCTATACTTCTACTTACTTCTTCGTAGAACGCAATCAAGTTAGTTTGATATGACCTGTGCTTCATAAAACCATGCTGATTTTTGCTGATAACCATGTTCTTCTCAAGGAATTCTTGAATATTATCCCTTAATAAACTTTCAAATATTTTACCAGGCACAGAAGTTAAGCTCACAGGTCTATAATTTCCAGGCAAGGATTTTGAACCCTTTTTGAATATAGGAACCACATCTGCCTTCCTCCAATCCTCCGGAACACTTCCTGAAAGAAGAGATATGCATATATACATATACAGATGTATATTAATATATAATATATGTATTATACTAATGTGTGCATGTGTATATTATAAGCATTGCTTATACATGCATAAAACACACAAATTGTAGAGGATACATTAATTAAAAAAAACTTTCAATGCCCACACACAGTACATACAGCTAAAACACACCATACACACGCAATACATTACATACAGGCAGCGTGTGACAAAGGGAAAGACTACACTCAGGGTAATTTAAATTTTGGCTATATAAATCCAAATGGCAAAAATAAAGAAAATGCTCTTGTTCTAACTACAGCAGAAGTTAGAGAATATTTCCATGCCCACTATTTTTGCTTACATTTTTCCATTCAGATTTAATTTGTGAAAACAAGTTTAGCAAATAGCCTAGTCAGTGTCCACAGCATTAGATAAGGACCTCCAATCTTTGTAATTGATCTTATTTTGTGTCGGGACAAGTAGATTAGGCTACTACTCTAGTCCCGTGGACAGGTAAATATACATATTTTTTTTAAAATGTATTTTTATGTGTGTATAGTAACAGCCTTGAGTCAAAAGCGTTTCATTTCTTTGCTATTTATTAACCCCTTAAGGACGGGGGGCGTAGTATGCTGTCCTTGGAGGGGTGTGCCTAAACGCAGGAGGGCAGCATAGTAAGCCCAGCTGTCCTCCCGGCACCCTGTACTTACCTGGACTGGCGATCCCGTACTAGGACATAGAAACATAGAATGTGACGGCAGATAAGAACCATTCGGCCCATCTAGTCTGCCCAATTTTCTAAATACTTTCATTAGTCCCTAGCCTTATCTTATAGTTAGGATAGCCTTATGCCTATCCCATGCATGCTTAAACTCTTTTACTGTGTTAACCTCTACCACTTCAGCTGGAAGGCTATTCCATGCATACACTACCCCCTCAGTAAAGTAATACTTCCTGATATTATTTTTAAACCTTTGTCCCTCTAATTTAAGACTATGTCCTCTTGTTGTGGTAGTTTTTCTTCTTTTAAATATAGTCTCCTCCTTTACTGTGTTGATTCCCTTTATATATTTAAATGTTTCTATCATATCCCCCCTGTCTCGTCTTTCCTCCAAGCTATACATGTTAAGATCCTTTAACCTTTCCTGGTAAGTTTTATCCCGCAATCCATGAACCAGTTTAGTAGCCCTTCTCTGAACCCTCTCTAAGGTATCAATATCCTTCTGAAGATACGGTCTCCAGTACTGTGTACAATACTCCAAGTGAGGTCTCACCAGTGTTCTGTACAATGGCATGAGCACTTCCCTCTTTCTACTGCTAATACCTCTCCCTATACAACCAAGCATTCTGCTAGCATTTCCTGCTGCTCTATTACATTGTCTGCCTACCTTTAAGTCATCAGAAATAATCACCCCTAAATCCCTTTCCTCATATGTTGATGTTAGGACTCTATCAAATATTCTGTACTCTGCCCTTTTTTTACGTCCAAGAAGCATTATCTTGCACTTATCCACATTAAATGTCAGTTGCCACAATTCTGACCATTTTTCTAGTTTACCTAAATCCTTTGCCATTTGGCTTATCCCTCCTGGAACATCAACCCTGTTACATATCTTAGTATCATCAGCAGAAAAGACATACCTTACCATCTAGACCTTCTGCTATATCACTAATAAAAATATTAAAGAGAATGGGTCCAAGTACAGATCCCTAAGGTACCCCACTGGTGACAAGTCCAAGCTTCAAATATATTCCATTAACTACAACCCTCTGTTGCCCGTCACTCAGCCACTGCCTTACCCATTCAACAATATTGGAATCCAAACTTAAAGATTGCAGTTTATTGATAAGCCTTCTATGTGCAACAGTGTCAAAAGCCTTACTGAAATCTAGGTAAGCAATGTCTACTGCACCACCCTGATCTATAATTTGTTACCCAATCAAAAAAATCAATAAGATTAGTTTGGCATGATCTCCCTGAAGTAAACCCATGTTGTCTCTGATCTTGAAATCCATGTGTTTTTAGATGTTCATCAATCCTATCCTTTAACATGGTTTCCATCACTTTCCCCACTACTGAAGTAAGGCTTACTGGCCTATAGTTGCCCGACTCCTCCCTATTACCTTTCTTGTAAGTGGGCACAACATTCGCTAACTTCCAATCTTCTGGGACTACTCCTGTTAGCAATGATTGGTTAAATAAATCTGTTAATGGTTTTGCTAGTACACCACTAAGCTCTTTTAATAGCTTTGGGTGTATTCCATCAGGTCCCATTGACTTATTTGTCTTTACTTTTGACAGTTTAAATAGAACCTCTTCCTCTGTAAACTCACGTGTAATAAATGACTCATTTATCCTTTTTCTCAACTGAGGTCCCTTTCCTTCATTTTCATCTGTAAATATAGAACAAAAATATTAATTGAGGCAGTCAGCTAGACCTTTATCCTCTTGTACATACCTTCCTTCTTTTGTTTTTAATCTAACTAATCCTTGTTTTAGTTTTCTTTTCTCATTTATGTATCTAAAAAATGTTTTATCCCCCTTTTTTACTGACTGTGCTATTTTCTCTTCTGTGTGTGATTTGGAAGCTCTTATAACTTGCTCTTATAACTTGCTTAGGACGGCCTGAGAGCGAAGCAGCTCCGGACCTCCAGGGCCATGTGATCACTAGGATCACATGGCCGCAATAGGAGTCTATGGAGCTGCCTGTAGGGGGACTGTCTGAGCTGTCAGGCAGTCCCCCAACTCCTAAAAAGTAAAAAAACAAAAAAAAACAATCAAATGTATTATGCATATGTTATATATGCATAATCTAATATTATGGGTGGTATGGTTTTATTCCTCATTTTTGGGTCCTCCACCAGAGACCTTGGAGTTTGAGGGTTCTGCACAGTATCTTAGCTGTTCCTAGAACTGCACTTTTCTGGACAGTGATCTCGGATGTCCCAACTTTAATCTGTTAAATCCACTCCCCCCAATTTGGGAGTCACAGCCCCGAGTGCTCCTATCACAACTGGGATTACTACTGCTTTCACTTTCTACATCCTTTCTAGTTCTTTTTTCAGTCCTTCACCATCTCATATTCCTTCTTCCTGATGTTATAGTCACTGGGTATTGCCACATCCACCATGACTGCAGTCTTCTGTTCCGTTCTGTTTGATTGTGTCTCTCAGTGTATGTTTGCTGTTCCTGCTAACATCTTGCATCCGGCTACTTGCCTGGTGTGGTATACTCCAGCTTCTATTGATCTGGTGCTGAGTGCCTGTTCATGTGCTGCTAGGATTAGTGCCTCAGTGCGGTCTTTCAGTCCTGTGTTTAACCAACCACTGGTAGGATTTTGTCATGTGAGCCATATCCACTATTTGCATGTGGTACACCCTATGGAGAGATTTGTCTTACCAAGGAACCTCCCTCTTTTTCTGCATCCTCGATCTGTGGAAGTCTCGGGCATTCCCTTAGTAGTTCATCTTTGGGAGCCATCTTTGTGATGAACTTTTGGATGCTCTGTGTTTCATCCAGGACTGTGGCCTTGACAGTAGTCAGGTCCCGACATCCATCCTTCCGGCAGGTGTACAGTCTCTGCGTCCTGGATTTCATGTGGAATCCTCCATTCATAGTGAGTAGTTTTCTGATCTTGACATCCATGGTGACCGTTTTTCTCTTGGCCAGGATAGTATTCCAGCTGGGTACCTGATGACCAGTAGGGCATATGTGTTGATGGCTTGGATATTGTTCTTGCCATTGAGCTGGGACTTCAGGGTCTGTCTGACTCTTTGGAGGTACTTGGATGTTGCTATCCTCATTGCCTCTTCCTCATGGTTGCCATTTGTTTGTGGTACCCCCAGGTACTTGTAGCTGTTATCTAAATCTTCTATTTGGCCTTCTGAAACTTCAACTCCTTCTGTCCTGATCTTCTTCCTTCTTTTTGCTATCATCCGCCCGCACTTCTATGGGTAACTTTCTATATTCTCTGGACTGTCAGGCAAGTCCCTCAAATTATAATTAATAAAATCAAATAATAATGTAAAATGAATAGTTAAAATAAATAAATTTATATATATGTATATATATATTATATATATATATTTTACTTTACATTATTGTTTGATTTTATTAATTATAATATGAGGGACCTGCTTGACAGTCCAGATAATTTTAGGCAAGCCCTGTAATGTTCCAAAACACCATAAAACCTGTACATGGGAGTTATTATTATACTTAGGAGACTTCGCTTAACACAAATGAGTGTTTTAAAACGTAACACTTATCACGACAAAGATATCACCAGTAAAAGTGCAGTTTTTGTGTGTAGTAAAAAAAAGGGGGGGGGGGCAAAAAGCTAATAATGTTAACGTTGGCCAGTGTTTGTGGCTACTTATCCCATTTTGAACACCCTGGGTTGTCTACATATGCAAATGGTATGTCATGATGGGGTTAATTCACATTCCTGGGCTACCATATGTTCTCAAAAGGCAACACAGACCCGGCAAACTGAAATGGGCAAGCCTTATATTGACCCTGTAACTTTCCAAAACACCATAAAACCTGTACATGGGGGATATTGTTATACTTGGGAGACTTGCTGGACATAAATGAGTGTTTCAAAACCGTAAGACTTATCACAACGATAATAAAAATAAAATGCAAAAAAAAAAATATGAACGCTAACTTTGGCAAGAGTTTGTGACTAAGTGGCTACTACGAAATACTGGACATACCCCATTTTGAATAACATGGGTTGCCTACTTTTTCAAATGGTATGGCGTGGTGGGGTTAATTTTCATTTCTGTGCTGCCATACCGTCTCAAAGGCAACATAGCCAATCTGGCAAATAGCAATTGGCAAAAACAGAATTTGGCAAATCTTATGTTTGACCCTGTAACTTTCCAAATCACCATAAAACCTGTACATGATGGGTACAGTTTTACTCTTGTTTTAGAGCAGTAAAACGTATTATACGGATATCATCGGTGAAATGGCAGTTTATTTGTGAAAAACGCAAAAACTAATGAAAATGCTAATTTTGCCTGTGTTTGTGACTAAGTGATTACTAAAAAAAGACTGGACATAGCCCATTTTGAATACCCTCAGTTTTCTACTTTACCAAATGTTATGCCAAGATGGGTTAATTTTCATTCCTGGGCTACCATATGATCTCAAAGGCAACATAGGCCCAGCAAACCAATCTGGCAAATTTCAATGTACAGAAATGGAAAAGGGATAACCCTATATCTGACCCTGTAATTTTCCAAAAACCTATAAAACCTGTACATGTATATTTTATTTCAGTAAAATCCAACAGTATTCAGAGATTCACAGATAAAATGCCATGCAGAACATGAAAAATAACATTTCTAAATTTCTCATACCTTTTTAGATTTTATTCATATTAAATTGTTTCATATACAAATATGTGATATGAAACCCCTACAATGAAAATCTCCTCTTGTGGTGAAATCTGTGTATAGAGCTCTAAACACTAATGTGGATTACCCTTTATTTCACATGCAATTAATACAGAAGTTGGTGAGTTTGGTATATAGTTAACATAGGAAGGAAGCCGGTAACTGTCATCTGGTTTCACAGTGACGACTCCTCTGGGAGCTGCCGCCTGTCCTGTCGCGTTGCTCTCACACAATTCCAGGGTGTCCCTCTAAGTCGGGTCTCACAGGTAACAGGATCCATGCTGTGCTCCAGCAAGATTTTATAAGACAACCTATAAACACCCAGAGCGCTCCACTTAAGGTATATGTTAACTATATACCAAACTCTCCTTCTGAAATGAAACCCGTTTCTCCTGAACAAATATGTGTGTGTATGTGTTTGTATGTGTGTGTGTATGTATGTGTGTATAATATATATATATATATTATGTATATGTGTGTGTGTTTTTGAACCACATATAGCGCAAATTCCAGGCTTTATTTTGACCACAACTTGTACAATTGACTCCGTCCTTAGTGGGTTAAAGCAGGTACCCAGATATGTTTTGTTTTTGTTTTTTAAAGTTCAAAGTAACAGCACTCAAACATTACATGAATGCACAACTTAAAATTTGTTGCACATTTTGTGATTGTATGTGTCCTGGATCTTGGGAGTCTTGCATGAGTTCTCCTTCATGTGGAGATATATATCCCCCCAAAGGATGATGTTAGAAAAATAGCCCACCAACAAAGAACAGTGGAGAAAAAACAAATCTTAAAATTACTTACTCATCCGAAATGTTTTTTGAGCTTACAAGCACAATCAGAAATGCATTTGTTTTAACATGTAATATTTCTGCAATACTAACTCCTGTTTTCTAATCTTGTTTTAGCTATCTGGGGTGACCTGTTTTCTCTTAAGAGCCAAGAAGCAGACGGCTCATGACTTCTGATCAGGATACTAAAGTTGTGGCTGAACCGCAGGTGCAGCAAGTCCAAGAAGCCAAAGACACCTCTCATCTTGTAAGCAGTGATTATAGATGCACTTTTGAATTTTAAAGTATCTGAGTGCACAAGATTGTTGCTTTCCCAGGCAAAGATGAATGTTTATGTCCTTATTTCTCCCCCATCTTCCCTTTAGGTCAGGGGTAGGCAACCTACGGAACTCAAGATGTCTCCAGACTTGAGTCTCCCATATCTAGAGTGCTGAAGGTTGCCTACTCCTGCCTGCGGTAATTCCCTACACTAATTTTTCCTGTAGGATGCATGGAAAGTTGTTTTTGGTGACTCTGTGCTAGGCAAGAGGCTGGTGTTAAAGGTTTATTTGAACCACCATGACCATGTCAGTGTAAAACGGCAACAAGATTGTAAAATAGCAGTTACTCATGTCTTGGTGATTTTGTGTCCCGTGCTCGGAAAATTTAAGGCACGTGTTGCCTTATGGTAGCGCCACCCTCTGTATATTTTTTAGAGGAGAAATGGGCCTATATCCACCCCCAAAATAATGGGTGGTAAATCACAATTTCCAGCTTCCAGTTAAAATTGTACATCTAAACGTTGTATCTCCCAATTTTGTTCTTGTAACTATACAAAAGCTTTGGAGATTGCTGTATAAACTAATGTCTGTGTGAAATTCAGGGCTGAAGTGTGCCTAAATTGTACAAATTTAACATACCAGCATTAAATGTATTAAAATATACCCCTTGTTTGACACCTTGAGAAGCTGCAATAATTACATTGCAGGGTTAACTCCACTCGACAGCCACTAGAAATGCTTCTGTGTCGTCGCCTAACTGACACTGGATGTCCTCTATGCAGGAGGACATCCAGCCTTCGCTAAAACCCTAAAGGCAAGCATTGAATCAATGCTTTCCTATGGGGTTGTTCTAATACAGCACTAGCTGCCCATGCGCATTATGTTCCAAACATCAGGTGAGGAAGCATCAGCAGGACAGAACACCCTGCACCTATAATGGGCACAAGGTGACTTAGACATAGGAGCAATTTAGGAACCTTTCTAAAGTGTCCTTCTGTTCCCAGTGATCTCTACCGTCACACGGGTGTAGCGCTAATATCTAGTACAGAAGTAGTAAAATGTTAGACACTCTGGTTTCTCCCCAAGTTCTATCGCAGAAAACCAAAATATAACAAAAGAAAAACAGATTGCACCAAACATCGACTATGTACCAAATATATGTATAAAATTATATACACTGCTCAAAAAAAAATAAAGGGAACACAAATGAATTATTCTTTTCTTTACATAGTTGAATGTGCTGACAACAAAATCACACAAAAATGTAAAAAATAGAAATCAAAATTTACAACCAATGGAGGTCTGGATTTGAAGTCACACTCAAAATTAAAGTGGAAAAACACACTACAGGCTGATCCAACTTTGATGTAATGTCCTTAAAACAAGTCAAAATGGGGCTCCGTAGAGTGTGTGGCCTCCACGTGCCTGTATGACCTCCCTACAATGCCTGTGCATTCTCCTGATGAGGTGGCAGATGGTCTCCTGAGGGATCTCCTCCCAGACCTGGACTAAAGCACCTGCCAACTCCTGGACAGTCTGTGGTGCAACGTGATGTTGGTGGATGGAGCGAGACATGATGTCCCAGATGTGCTCAATTTTATTCAGGTCTGGGGAACGGGCGGGCCAGTCCATAGCATCAGTGCCTTCGTCTTGCAGGAACTGCTGACACACTCCAGCCACATGAGGTCTAACATTGTCTTGCATAAGGAAGAACCCAGGGCCAACCGCACCAGCATGGTCTCACAAGGGGTCTGAGGATCTCCTCTCGGTACCTAATGGCAGTCAGGCTACCTCTTACGAGCACATGGAGGGCTGTGCGGCCCCCCAACGAAATGCCACCCCTCACCATTACTGACCCACTGCCTTACCGGTCATGCTGGAGGATGTTGCAGGCAGCAGAACGTTCTCCACGGCGTCTCCAGACTCTGTCACGTCTGTAACATGTGCTCAGTGTGAACCTGCTTTCATCTGTGAAGAGCACAGGGCGCCAGTGGCGAATTTGCCAATCTTGATGATGTTCTCTGGCAAATGCCAAACGTCCTGCAAGGTGTTGGGCTGTAAGCACAACCCCCACCTGTGGACGTCGGGCCCTCATACCACCCTCATGGAGTCTGTTTCTGACCGTTTGAGCAGACACATGCACATTTGTGGCCTGCTGGAGGTCATTTTGCAGGGCTCTGGCAGTGCTCCTCCTGTTCCTCCTTGCACAAAGACGGAGGTAGCGGTCCTGTTGCTGGGTTGTTGGCCTCCTCCATGTCTCCTGATGTACTGGCCTGTCTCCTGTAGCGCCTCAATGCTCTGGACACTACGCTGACAGACACCGCAAACCACCTTGCCCCAGCTCTCATTGATTTGCCATCCTGGATGAGCTGCACTACCTGAGCCACTTGTGTGGGTTGTAGACTCCTTCTCATGCTACCACTAGAGTGAAAGCACTGCGAGCATTCAAAAGTGACCAAATCATCAGCCAGGAAGCATAGGAAATGAAGTGGTCAGTGGTTATCACCTGCAGAACCACTCCTTTATTGGGGGTGTCTTGCTAATTGCATATAATTTCCACCTGTTGTCTATCCCATTTGCACAACAGCATGTGAAATTGTCACTCAGTGTTGCTTCCTAAGTGGACAGTTTGATTTCACAGAAGTGGTATTGACTTGGAGTTACATTGTGTTGTTTAAAGGACCACTATAGGCACCCAGACCACTACAGCTTAATAAGGTGGTCTGGGTGCCTCGTCCAGCTAGGTTTAACCCTTTTTTCTATAAACCTAGCGGTTTCACTGGAGACATTGGAAGAACTGTGTGAGGCCCCAAGGTGTACCTACTTTGAAGAGGACTGAATTTCCCTATGTACAAGGTTTCTTGTATCCTAAATGTCTCTATTTTTCAAATTACATAGCTGGATAGTTTCCAGACAGACCTTGTGTGATGTGGAATAAAAAGGGAGACCCTTACATTTTTTTGTAGCAACAGTTTGTCATTTTGGGAGGTACAATCCCTTCCAGGGATATGTATCCAAATCCAAGTTATGATGGTGTTATCTTGTCCAATGTAGCCAAATGAACCAGGAAAACAGAGTGCAGTACCAAAAATTGTGGAAATCCACAAGTTTTTTTTTTAATTTAAATTCTTTATTTTGTTTGTGCATGTGATTAACAAGCATGTTTGCTATGCCACAACAGCCGGAGCAAACTGAACGGTATACATAGAAAGACATCATTATGGCATTGGTAGCGTTGTACAGTTTTAAATTAAGTAGTCAGGAGGAACAAATATGGCATGACACTTGGTAAGAGAGTTAAGCAGTAAATAATGAAACTGCGCAAATTTATCATGACAGTACCTACTGGCTGTTTGCAATGCTATCTGCATTTGACAAGGGTTAAGTAGACATGTATACCACTGTACATGTAATCAAAACAAAGAGTTACTATCTAAGCATGCTGGGATCAATAGTATAAGAGGTGTGTTTTGAGAGGCAGAAAGGAGCTTAGCCAGGATAACTGAAAACATGAGATTGATTATTGCAAGATGGAATAAAATTATGTAACTACTCGGTTATTCCTCTGGATTAGATCTTATAAAGTCCTGAATGTTCAAGATTATGGCGGAGTTCTTAGTCATTGCATATAGTAAGCTGCAACACATTAGAGGACCTAGGTGGGTTTGTTTAGCCTGTACCCAGTGCTGGCAGGCTGCCTGCTCTGGAGGATGCGTGTCCGTCTGGGAAAAGATTTCCCTCGAGGTGTTGCGTTGGGCCTCTCCGGAGAAGCCTGGATGCAGGTGCAGCCACAGTAGTCGCCTCCAGGAAGGATAAGATGGGCCTCAGGAGAGTGATGGTGCTTTCCACTGGCAGAAAGGATTTTTTTTTTCTTAAAATATATGTTGTAAGCAACACCTTGGTTTGCCCAGTGTAGTCAGCCGACATAGCCCTGGGGCAGGCTATTGTGATGGTCAGATGGCGCTGGATGGTCTCCTCTGTGATCAGCTCAATCCTGCTGGTAGGTCGCACATGTGACTGGCGTGTGGCGGCCATCTTGATGGGTGCTACTGGAGAGTGTTCCACAGCAGGGTGGTTGTTTTCGGTCTAGTTTGGCGCAATAGTAGTTGTCTGTGTAGACCGTGTTCTCCTCCCCCCCGCCCCCCAGTCTGGAGGGGGGGGGAGCCAGACGCCGACCAGAGACCTGGGAGAGAGGCAGTCTCGTCCTGGCTCAAGCTCCCTCGTGCCCTTGTCGGATTACTGTAGGTGCCAGGCAGGGTCTTGAAGGGTATCAGTTTGGTCTCTGGTGTGGGTTGCTGGGTAGGTTTAGCCCCAAGTTTGTGCCGATTTTCCAGCCCTGAAGCCGGAGCTCAGAGCACACCTGATCCCTTCGGCGGTCAGGCCCAGCCCACCAATCCACAAGGTTTTATTTGAGATTTCTGAAATTCAGTAGTGTGTTTGAGCTAAATAACAATGTCACAAAGTATACAATTTGTGTTCAGTTGTCCTCTGCAAACTGTGGTAAATTTTATTCGTTTGTACTTATGTTTATTAAATAAGTTTTATATAGAAATATATTAAAATAAATTTCTTCTGCTTTAAAAAAAAGTGTACTTATTACTATTAAACAAAGGACGGAGAAAAGGGGCACATTTTTATTTTTTTAGGGGTTAATTCTTGTTATGAGTAGGTTAATTGTAAACATACTCCTGATATTCTTGCAGCTGTGTATGGCAATATGAGTTGTCTTTTCTCATTCAAACATCTCATTTTCTTTTAATTACTTTTTACAAAACATTTTGCACGATATGTTATGAAAAGCGTGAGTGTTTTTTCTTTAAGGGAACACTATAGTGTTAGAAATACAAAGCTGTATTTCTAACACGATAGGAACCCTCTGCACCCCAAAAAACAAATTTAAAAAAATAAATATCAGTCTGAAAGTTGCGCTTATGACCGCTTTGCTACACTAACTTTATTAACTTGCGTTATTCCAGCATGATGTCCCTTGCTGCTGGGTCTAGCTTCTCCTCTACCAATGTCAGCCGATGGGGAACCGCATAAGTGGCAAGCGCCGCACATGCGTTAGGCCTTCCATACAGGAATGCATGATTCAGTGCTTTCCTATGGGGTTTTCAACACGGTGTAAGTACTCATGCAAAGTGTGAAGCGTTGTTTCATGGAGTCAAACTGCAGGAAGCGCCTCAGTCTTCCTGTCTTAACCCTGCAATGTAAACCATTTTCTAAAACTGCAATATTTTACATTGCAGATTTAAGGGAATAGAGACATGACACCCAGACCACCTCAATAAGATGACTTGGTATGTGTGCCTGTAGGGTCCCTTTAAGCATATGTTAAAGTGACCCTATGAGGGTATTTCTGTGTTGCCAAATACTTTTCGCCTTTGCTCCTAAATTTATTGAGTTTTGTCAAGCAGTGTTCTATATGTAGCTCAGTGTTTATGCATGTGCCATTAGTTTTGAACACAAGTTGTCTTGACAGGTGGATGATTCTCCATAGGGATCTCCTGTCTGACAGTCTATTTCTGGCTAAAACTTCTAGAAGTTTAAAGCTGATGGCCATACAAAATGCACCTGTCATTTGCAATCTATTGGCGTTTCTGTATATAACGCACACCCTAGTTTTGACTTAATTTTTGACTTCCTGGAGCAATCTGTAGTAATATTTAAATTTGTATCTTGCATTCTAATATGGTTTAGCTCCAGGAAGTAAGTAATGTCTCTGGGTTGTAATGGATACAGCATTTTATATTAACAGTCCTGATTTCAATATGTGCTATGGTTTGTCTGCCTTATTTAAAAACCGAAGCACTTGTATGTTGATACTAAAATTCTGTTATATGAAAGGAACACTACAGACACAAACAGCACTATAGCTTGCTCGAAGTCTGTCATACTCGTGATCCATTATAAAAGTGTAAATTTTCCATAGAAATAGGCACGTTTCCACATGTGGTTGTAGTATCCCCAAGCACAATCCTTTTGGGCCAGAGTATTCAACTTGATCAAACGCATATTCCGCAGAGCGCCAAGCCTAAACCCATGGACATACTTACTTAATAGGTCTGAAGAGGCTTGGACGAGGAAGGAACAGAAACTGATCCACAAGATCACCTTAGCCGCGAGGAGAGCAGTAGCACAAACATGGCTACAAACCACACTCCCACCAATCCAGAGGGTCATATCCAACATTAAAGAGGTATACCTCATGGATAGCTTGACCGCTCGACTAAAAGGGACCATGTCCAGCTTCAATAAACTATGGGACCCATGGCAGAATAGTGATCTCTCAAATGGAGAGACTATATAGGACATCAGAATAGCGTAAGGACCACACAATACCAGAAAGCACCGACTTGACGTTTTACATTACACCCTTCCAGCAGTTGGTCTGCAGTTTGTCCCCTTCCCTCAATGCACGGAGTGCGGGCTGCTGGGATATGATCTCATGCTGTATCCCGGCGTCCATTAGACCTGTGCATCACAAGGAGCGGCTGCTGCTCCTCGCACCTCTTCATGCATGGCAGTGTACTGCGGTCCCAGACAATGCTGGACAGCCCACTGCACTAATACTACCTCACTGGCTGCGCTGCTACTTGCCTCTGGCAGGTCTAAAATGGTAAAACTGCTGGACTGGCACACAGCATTACATGTCCTAGGAGTCAGTCGATAAATATTCTGCATATGCCCTAAAGAAAGCATGCAGAGAAATACATGCCGGTTTCCTTTGGGGGTATATACTAAATTTGTAAACATAAAGTTTTCAATGCAGTGTCCCTTTAAGGTAACCTGATGCACTGGCTCATTACTGTGTTATCTTTATCGTGCCGTTGCCAAATGTTGCTGCTTGAATGCTGGTGCAGTGAATTGCCTTTTGAAAAGGGTGTCTCTTATTAGTTTCTAAAAATATTGGACTGCTTAAGGGATCCCAGCAGTTTTTGCTTCCCTGATACTCACTGTAGCCTGCTGGCAGATGCATTATTTTATTTATATAAGCTTAGCCTAATTATAAACCTCTTAAAGACAGGGGCAATTGTGCAAATTCTGAACCAAAACAAAACCTTGAATCTGCGATGTTTGTTTGAGTGTAATATAAGGGTTCTATATTGGTTTTTTTTAAAGGACGGATGGAATGCAACTAAATAAAGCATCAAAATAGATTCTAACTGTATACCTGTACTAACCTCAACCCTATGCTAACCCTAAAAAAAAAAAAAAACTTGCTTTAACCTTACACAAACCCTGGTGCTCTCCTTAACCCATGCATAAACCTCAAACGACCCTCTAATATCAACCGATAAGCTGTATGCAGTACTCAATGTAAGTGCTGTATACAGCTCTTTAAATCTATTGAGAACACCGCGGCTGAGAAGATCGCATTCAGCCACAATGTACTCAATGAACTTTGAGCACTACATACAATGTATTGGTTAGCCTGGGGCTAATAAATTTTGGCCCTACAAGACATAGGGCAACCCCAGTTATCGATAAATACATGGAACTGCCTCATATGAGCAGGGATTTAACCATGCTAACAATGTTGCTGCAATATGCATTTAAATGACTGCAATAGTGCTCACTTTGAGAGCAGAGTACAGCGCATAGGTCAGTCTGGGGAAACTAAAAATGGCCACAGGTATATATTTAGAAGGAGCCAGAAAGTGAGTATTATATAGTGCAGTGCTATACAGTGAGCGGAGCATAAATATCATAATGGTGATCTGTTTTCAGTAGTTTTCTTCTTTCAGTAACCACAAAGTTATCATATTGCCGAGTCCGGTCTCAGAAGGACTTAAGTAATTGTATTGAGACGTCTGTGAGTGGACAGCCAGAGTGAGACTGGATGGGATAGAAAGGGGAGAGCATGCAGAAGGCTGCAGGCAAGATATCTGCAGGTTTTGTGAGCGGTTTTTAGATAAATCCCCAATGAATGTGATAATGCAACATATAGTGGACTCTCCATGATTTGGTGCATAACAGTATGGCTCGCAGGCCTCAAACAGAAAACAAAGTAACATTGGTTGCGTGTCAAATGGCACTCTGTTAGGTGCAATGTTTCCAGCCTGACACATACTTGGTGTGCATCTCGCTTTTTTTCTTCTGTACTGGTGGTATGATGTGTATGTAAGGCATTGTGTCCTGGGGTTCCCTGTCTATTGGGTGTGTACCCTGGTTCCTTCTCATCTAGGTAAAGGGGTAGAAGGGAGTAAGGTGTAGTCTCTGTTCCCCACCGGCTCTGTCCCTCCCAGTATGGACTGGACCCCCTATAATGACATGTTGTAGTACTGCCTACAGGTGTAAGTCGGCATCTATTGTATGAGTGCTTGGACGTCAGCAGACTCTGTAGTAAAAAGCCAGTGAGCCCAGATATCATAGTACGTCTGTGATCTGCTACTTGCTTGGTAAGTGAGGTCCTCCATTGAGTGGAGTACCTCCATTCTTTGGAACCAGAGGGTGAGGGGTGGGGTGCTCTCCTGTTTCCAGAAGAGGGGGATCAGACTCTTGGTTACTTTAAGGATTCTGATTGTCAAGGACATCTTGTGGTTTGAAGTTCGGATTTTTGTGTGGTGGAGCAGCAGTGGTGCCGGGCTGAAGGGGGTCCTCTAATTTATTTTGGCTTTGGAGCGTCCATTTAAGTGGAATCTTATCAACACATGGTTTACATGCTCTAAAAATCCTCACTGGCACTTGCTATGTATGTATATACATATACATATATACACTGCTCAAAAAAATAAAGGGAACACAAAAATAACACATCCTAGATCTGAATGAATTAAATATTCTTCTGAAATACTTTCTTTACATAGTTGAATGTGCTGACAACAAAATCACACAAATTAAAAAATGGAAATCACATTTTTCAACAATGGAGGTCTGGATTTGAAGTCACACTAAAAATTAGGAAAAACACACTACAGGCTGATCCAACTTTGATGTAATGTCCTTAAAACAAGTCAAAATGAGGCTCAGTAGTGTGTGTGGCCTCCACGTGCCTGTATGCCCTCCCTACAATGCCTGTGCATGCTCCTAATGAGGTGGCGGATGGTCTCCTGAGGGATCTCCTCCCAGACCTGGACTAAAGCATCTGCCAACTCCTGGACAGTCTATGGTGTTGGTGGATGGAGCGAGACATGATGTCCCACATGTGCTCAATTGGATTCAGGTGTGGGGAACGGGCGGGCCAGTCCATAGCATCAATGCCTTCGTCTTGCAGGCACTGCTGACACACTCCAGCCACATGAGGTCTAGCATTGTCTTGCATTAGTAGTAACCCTGGGCCAACCGCACCAGCATGTTCTCACAAGGGGTCTGAGGATCTCATCTCGGTACCTAATGGCAGTCAGGCAACCTCTGGCGAGCACATGGAGGGCTGTGCGGCCCCCCAAAGAAATGCCACCCCACACCATTACTGACCCACTGCCAAACTGGTCATGCTGGAGGATGTTGCAGGCAGCAGTACGTTCTCCACGGCGTCTCCAGACTCTCACGTCTGTAACGTGCTCAGTGTGAACCTACTTTCATCTGTGAAGAGCACATTGCGCCCGTGGCGAATTTGCCAATCTTGATGTTCTCTGGCAAATGCTAAACCTGCACGGTGTTGGGCTGTAAGCACAACCGCCACCTGTGGACGTCGGGCCCTCATACCACCCTCATGGTGTCTGTTTCTGACCGTTTGAGCAGACGCATGCACATTTGTGGCCTGCTGGAGGTCATTTTACAGGGCTCTGGCAGTGCTCCTCCTGTTCCTCCTTGCACAAAGACGGAGGTAGCGGTCCTGCTGCTGGGTTGTTGCCCTCCTACGGCCTCCTCCACATGTACTGGCCTGTCTCCTGGTAGTGCCTCCATGCTCTGGACACTACGCTGACACACAGCAAACCTTCGTGCCACAGCTCGCATTGATGTACCATCCTGGATGAGCTGCACTACCTGAGCCACTTGTCTGGGTTGTAGACTCCGTCTCATGCTACCTGCCAGCATTCAAAAGTGACTAAAACATCAGCCAGGAAGCATAGGACCTGAGAAGTGGTCTGTGGTCACCACCTGCAGAACCACTCCTTTATTGGGGGTGTCTTGCTAATTGCCCCAAATTTCCTTGCAAGCAATCTTTTACATTCGGCAATTGAACTCCATGTTCTGCTATTTCTTTTCCTTTGTTTGTAGTTTGTTGCTTAGATTAAATTTAAGGATGTTGATTCCAGGAAGGTATATTTCTCTGGTAACTAAAATATTAGTGAATGGCAGTCAATATCTATCTTGTTAAATTGCTATTGCCATCCAAAATGTTACATGTTGGCATTTTCAGACTTCTTTTGGCAATTTATATTGTTTAAATTTAGTTTCAGGTACCGTTTTGCAACATATATTTATTTTCAACTTTCAGAGATGCCTATTGAATATGCATTGGGTGTACATTTTGTGTAATTCCATACTTATTGGTTTGCAATCCCAGAATACAAAGTGCATGACTGCCTATTGGTTATTCTCAGATTGTTCATATGGGGACATTATAATCTGAGAAATTTAAACCTACTATATTTCTGTAATCTTGTTTGCTATTTCTCCAGCACATGCTTTATATATTGTTGTAGAAATTATCTATTAATGTATGGTTCTTCTGTACCAAGATCTGAAACTATATTTGCTTGTCTCCATTCTTAAACATTTATTGTGTTGGCACTCATTGCTCATTTAGTAAGTATATACATTGTCATACTACAATTTGCCTACATCCTGCAATAAAATCTAAAACATAAACAGAAACTTAAGGGTTAAGTTGAGCCTCTCACACTGCCAGCTGCTCACCAGTATCTTGGCAAAGATTTTGAATGTAAGAGACTGACATGTCTTGGATTGTAGTTTGAGTGACAAAAGCATGTGGTTAATTTGAATGTCTGCAGATACTATATTTGACTTGTGGGTAGTGGCCTGCATTAACTATACTGGATGCTGTATTGCTACTATCAAAGTATCAGAGAAACCAAGAGCTGGGCATGATTAAACCATGGGTTGTTGTTTTAGTAAAGAACTCTGTCCACACAAAAACATTGAGAAGACCAGTACAAAAGGCACTACATCAGATGAAGAAACAAAGCAAGCATCCTCTTCAGAAAATATCCCAAATGTCCACGTGGGTGAAAAAATCTCAAACCCAGAGAATACTTTTGCTACGAAGCAATCCATTTGCTGTGCAAGACCAGAACTTACTCATGTGTTTTTTGAAAGACCAAAATATCCTTCCTACCACAGTATGGATGATACAAACTGTGTACAAAAATCAAACCGAAGCAGGTCAATTAACTTTTTCAATCCTATAAATTATGCATGCAAAGTCTTGGCCAATTATGAAAATCTGAAAACGACTGAAGTGGAAGAATACTCTGACAATGTTATTAAACCAGAACCCTGTTCAGTGGATTCATTGAAAGCCCAAAATGCAGAAATACAGACGCAGAGTAGCTGTAATTTGGCTGCTACAGATTCGCAACATGGATGTGATCATGCTGCTTTAGTTCACGTGTCATCAGTTACAGAACAAATCCTGCCCGATGTTCCTTCTTTAAAAGGGAAACATTTGAACTGGACCCACAGCATACCGGAAAACTCATCAGTACCTAGACAGGAAAAGTCTGTAGCTCTTTTAACCGAGGACAAAAGTCTGCTGAACATTAGTACATCAAGAGAATGCACAGTTAGAACCGCATGCTTTCCAGGAGATGCAGGAGGCAGTGATATGAGACACTCCCAGACTAACAAGTTTTACAGTATTTGTGTAGTAGATGATGAAGATCTCAATTTAGAGGATAACTTTGCTTTATCTCTTACTATTAAACCGGATGATATAAGTCTTAAAGACTCCACTGCTATTCCTGCAGATTACACACAAGACTTTAGGGAGGACCCTCATGCTAATCACATTGAATCATTAATTGCTGGTCGTCCAGAAGTGTTATCTCAACTCTGCTTTACAGATATTTCCTCCTCTGGCACTCAACTTAAAGACTCAATCAGCTTATTGCCAGGTTCACCTGCTGGCACTGAAACGGAGCAAACAAATTTGTTGCCTTATACAAATTTATTGGAACATTCTACAGATGTGTTCATGGTTTCATCTGTGTGTACAACTAGCACCCAAGGTAAGTCAGGTGTTAGGTTCCACGAAGTTGAGCACAAATGTGAGTCATGGGATTTAAAAGAAACTGTTCTAATAGAGGAACCAGTTACGGAACTTGCTGCCGTGCTTGTATCAGATGAGCTAAATAAACAAACAGACAATGAGCCAAAGCATTTCTCTCCTTTCATTGAACCATCGCAGAGTAATCCTTATCAAGAAGCAGAAAATATTTGCTATAGCCATGATTCAGATCTGACCAGTAATGCACCGGGACTGGGAAATTATCCAGATAATCCTATGGAGTGCAACAATGATCTCCCAAGCAAAAAATCTTCACAAGTTCTCAGAGATGACCATGATTTGCCAGAAGAAAACTGGGACCTGCAGACATGTGGGGAAAATGACAGTTCACCTGTTTTTAATGATTTAGAAAGTGAGGATCCAGTAAATAAACATGCGAACCATGTTCTAGCGGATATATGGGGATCTAGAAATATCCAGTACACAGAGGAAGACACCTTGATTCAAAAAAATGTGCATGGCAGCACAGGACAGCTTTTCCATAAGGCCACCTTTACTGAAAATGCTGAGATATTTAATAGTTTTCCTGAGCAAACCACTGAACTGGTGACATTATCAGACACATGCAATGAGATTACTGCAGATCAAACTTTACAGCAATTCAATGAATTGTATGAGAAGTTTGATTCGGTTGTTGATTTAAAGAACTCGTTTACGTTTGATCCTTTAGACACAGAGGATTGTAAAATGAATACAGGCTTCTCTGTAGTGTACCAAGTTTACAATAGTTGTGACGTTCTCTGTGACAACGCAGAGTTAATAGATTTTGAAAGGGAGCAATCGGGTGACTGCACTGGCATTATTAGACCTTTAGACACTTGTCTATTGCTTGAGGAACCCTGCTCCTTAAAGGAAATATGCCCACAGGCAAAAGATGATATTGAGCTGCAAGATTCTGAGACTTTAAAATCTGATGTCCTTCCCAGCATTTTATTGCAACAAAACCTAGAATCTCTGGAATCTGGTTCTAGTCTATCTGAGGCCCAAATAAATAAAGATTCCTCAAATGCCAGTGTTGAAACTCCGAATTCCTTAGACACCACACCTACTATACTAGGTGACACGGTCCGCGACATTGAATATTTTAACATCTCCAGTAATGCTGACATGAACTGTGAGCACAGAGAAGTAGACTGCTCAGTTTATGAAAGTGTAGCCATAAAGTATGAGAACCAGCTGCATTCTCCAGAGCATACATTTCTGTCCGATCAAGAAGACAAATTGCAACATAGTTTTTCACTTCCAGATCAGAAACTCCAGACTAAAGATGACATTGTACAAATGCTAACCGAAATGGCCAGTGATCTATTAATCAATGCAGAGTATGAAAATCCGTGCAATGACACCAACAATAAATTAAATGAACAAGTTGAATATTGCACAACCAGCTCAAATTATGTCCAAGACCAAGTTGATCAATATGCAGCAACACCATCTTATGAAATTCATAAAATGTCTCACTGCTTCAGTGATACCAATGATTGTGTGCCAAGCAGTGAAACAAGCGTATTAGATCTAATGCAAGATGTTCTCAAAGAGTCTCAGAATAGGTCAAAAATACAGTATGACGAGGACAGGAAAGATTTGCCTTTGTATTGTGTGATATCTGATGAACATTTTATGACTCACCCTGACTGCAAAGTTGATTATTTATGGCATGAGCTTTCAGAAGATTTAAACGGTAGCAGCCAATACCACTGCAATCCTGGAAACGTTCACGTCACCGATATCACAACAGGAAAATATGCTTTTCAGATGATGGCTCCAGAAAATAACAGTATTTGGGGATGGCCTGAAACCTGCAGTGAATCTGTGAGTCTTTAATGTTCCCCCAACATATTTCTAACAACTTGTGGCTAAATTGTGTGTTAGGTCTAATCTGTGTGTGAGTGAATCTGGCAAATTAATCAAAATTAAAATATTAAATACTAGACTATTTTGAGGTAAAGTCTGTATAGTACTTTAAAGGGAAAGTATGATAATAGGAAAACAAAGTTTTCAACACTTTACTATAAAATCCTGGGTGGATAGAATTACACATATATAAATTAAAATAAACTTTTCTTCATTTTGCTATCTTTGTGGACATATTTATTGCTCATTGTTTCTGATATCGATTCGGTCTGGCAGTATATAACATTAAAGTAAACTGATGTGATTAGATGTTTGGAGAGTAATTTGGGGTTGTCATGTTTGTCTCAGCAGTGCACGAAGATTGAGGAACCTGGTATTCACGTTGTCATTTTGACATCATATTATGCCAAAGGTGTTTGAAAACATTAACTGTACTGGTGGAGCATGGGTTAGAAGCCACAACTTAAGTTTAATTTGATTATCTGCATTTTCCAAATACAATTGTTTTCTAAGTACATTTGTATATCCACCACACCTTTCTGTTCTTTTTCTTTTGGCTGCAGCCCAATAATTTGACTTTCATCAATTTATGCCCAGACTAGGAAGTTATAGGATGTCATTAAGCTGTTCTCAGATTGATGTATACTGCTCAATGCATAGTGTGTGCATTGAGGATTTTTCTGCAGGCATTTGTGTGGTCTGTCATTAAACCGCACAGAATAGGGTATGTAATCATTGTAATAACCGTAATAAAATAAGTGAATTAAATAGGGATGCACAAAAATGAAATTTTGGGGCCAAAAATTCAGGATGCCCTTGGCTGGAAACAGAAACCGAAGTGCAGTATTCTTGACTTTTCATTACTATCGTTCATTGTGAGATATAATCTGAATTGTTAAAGGACCACCATAGTGCCCTGAGGGTCCCCCTTCCGCCGGGCTCTAGGGGGAGGAAGGGGTTAAACTTACCTCTTTTTTCCAGCGCCGGGCGGGGAGCTCTCGGCCTCTTCAGCTGAATGTGCATGCGCGTGCGCGCATTCAGCCAGTCCATAGGAAAGCATTCACAATGCTTTCCTATGGACGCTGGCGTCTTCTCACTGTCATTTTCACTAGAGGCTGGATTAACCCGAACATAAACATAGCAGTTTCTCTGAAACTGCTATGCTTATAGAAAAAAGGGTTAACCCTAGATGGACCAGGCACCCAGACCACCTCATTAAGCTGAAGTGGTCTGGGTGCCTATAGTGGTCCTTTAATGCAAGCATGTCTGTTAAACAATGCACTACAAAAACAAAAAATATGAAAATAAAATTTCGGTGCATCCCTAGAATTAAATGTACGTTGTATAATTCTAAACTGTTGACAACTACTATTGCTCACCATGAGACATATATTTTATGTTCTCCATGCATCTTTAAAAGGGACCAATAAATCTGGTGTCCTGAAAGTGCTGTTTCCAATGGTACTATTTGTAATTGTAAAATAAAAGCACACTTACTTAGGATGATTTGTTTTTGATTGTAGGAATCAACAAAGGTTTCAGAGTTGAACCCCAATGCTAAAGTATGGGGAAATCACATGTTGCATGTGGAAGCAGGCGGTACTGCTGATGGGACTGTGGGCCAGTCTTGGGAGGAGTTGCCTGATGAACCTCCAGATTCCTCTAAAGAAGGTATGTTGTATCTTACCACATCTTTCCTATAACGCACAAGTACAATGAGATATTTGCTTTTAGGAATGTCATTTGATGCATCTTCAAACCCAAAAGCATTTCAGCTTGCTTGAGTGCTCTACTGGTAAAGAGTAGCTCTGTCATTTTTTTATTTTTTATTTAATAAAACTGCTGATTTCAAGAGCAATTACAATTAAGTTGTACGCTCCCTGCTGTGAATCAGACCGAGCCCAAAACAGTGTTTCTCAATGACAAGCATGCTATTGATGGATTGTGATAGTTGCCACACAGAAGTAGGACTTCAAGGCTTCTCTTTGATAAGCCTTGTTTGCCCTAGGAGATCCTCACAGTGAGGAGACACCCTCTTCCCTGGATTATATTTAAGTAACCACTTTATTTTTGAGAGATGAGTATATGATGCCCAAAATCAAATTAAATAGAACAAACTGTTACAAATAAACCTGAATTTTTTGATGTAGTGTGCTTTTAGCACTTGTAGCTTTAAAGGTAAACTACAGAAAAATTACTCTTAAAGGACCTCTATAGGCACCCAGACCACTTCACCTTAATGAGGTGGTCTGGGTGCCTGGTCCATCTAGGGTTAACCCTTTTTTCTATAAACATAGCAGTTTCATAGAAACTGCTATGTTTATGTTGGGGTTAATCCAGCCTCTAGTGGCTGTCTCATTGACAGCCGCTAGAGGGCTTCCGTGTTTCTCAATGTGAAAATCACAGTGAGAAGACGCCAGCGTCCATAGGAAAGCATTGTGAATGCTTTCCTATGGACTGGCTGAATGCACGCGTTGCTCCTGCCGCGCATGCGCATTCAGCAGAAGAGGAGGAGGAGAGCTCCCTGCCCGGCGCTGGAGAAAGAGGTAAGTTTAACCCCTTCCTCTCCATCCAGCCCGGCAGGAGGGGGACCCTGAGGGTGGGGGCACCCTCAGGGCGCTATAGTGCCAGAAAAATGAGTGTTTTCCTGACACTATAGTGGTCCTTTAAACTCACTCTTGTTTTTGGTTTATTTGCATATGGCTAGAGTCTGAATGGTAATCTGTATGTTCATTGTGCTTAGAGTGGTGTTGTCTCCACTTTACTGACGAGGCTCAACAAAGGCCTAATCTATGGTATGGGGATAGGACAGACCTTGTGGTTAGGATCTGTCTGTGTCTCACTGGCTAGGATTCACTATGCCACCATATTTGGGAGAAGTGAACAAAATTTTATGTGAGACCTGAGGGGGACCTACCAAAGGGAAAGCTGCTTGCCCTTTTGTCTGTTTCCGGTGTTCTCATATTTAGTTTGAGGCAAAAAACTTATTTTAATGCATCTTATAGATAAAACAATAATTTAAAACATTAAAAATGCAATGGAACTTCCCTGTAAACATAATATGTGGTGGGACAGCTTTCAGCTGCAGGTAGACTGTTTCCTGACCTGGAAGAGACAGTTAATCAGGACTGTTTTTATGTTCTATGGAGTCTATTCTTATTCCATAAACTCATAAGAACCATACCATTGCTGTTATCGGTTTACACACAGCCCAATGTCTGTTCACTCATCAGTGGAGCTGCAGCCCACTACTTGATGTACACTTACAAATAGCTGTAGTTCTAAGCTACTCTCCGTGCAGAGAGTGAGGGCAGAGCATTCTCTGCACCGTAAACTTTGTAATAATGTGAAGTTGTGGTGGTTGCACTTTTGAACTTGGTTAACTAGCTTATTCGAAGGATCTTAAGTTGTTGCCACCTCATCTCTTGGACAACCACTTCCATAATTCTTAGCTAGCTGTAACTGGGCAGATAATTATGAATTTCAGTACACTATCTTTTAGGGGGATCCGTTTGACATTCCAACGTGGAATTTGTTCTATTCTGTGAAGAAGAAGAAAATAATTTATTATATATTTTAAAAAATATTTATAAAATGATTGGGGGAGTTTGGTATTTATTTTTGGTTTTTTTGTGTGTGGTGTTGTAGGTTCATTTTTGGCAACATTTCTTAACCCCTTCAGGACGGAGTCAACAGTACACGCTCTGATCAAAACAAAATGTAAACAAAAACTGGAATTTGCGCTGTCTATTCAACCGTAATTCACCGCTTTCATATGAAGTGCACCCACACTTATTATATATCATTTTGTTCAGGAGAAACTGGGCTTTAATTTCTAATGAACTATTCATATTTGAAACATTTATTATGAAGAAAATAAAAACTGAGAAATTAAGATTTTTTTTTTTTTTAAATTGTAGCCATTTTAGCTGTAAATGTCATAATACTGTTAGCTTTAACTGCAAACAAATATATATTTGGATTCAGCAAAGCCTCACGAGTACAACAGTAGCCCCCATTAACAGTTTTTACAGTGTTTTGGAAAATAACAGGGTCAAATATAGCACATTCCATTTTTCATTTTTTTCAAATTGAAATTTGCCAGATTAGTAATGTTACATTTGAGACCGTGTGGTAGCCCAGGAATGAGAATTACCCCCATGATGGCATACTGTTTGCAAAGGT
>OW240915.1:73816758-73857353 GCA_933207985.1 Pelobates cultripes | reverse complement strand
TGACAGTGGAGGGTTGGGAGTGGATTGGGGGTGTTTGTAGTTTATTTATGACTTTCCAAAAGTTTCTAGGGTTTGAGATGTTATTGTTCAGATTTTCATAGAAATATTGGGCCTTGGCCAATTTTGTCTGTTTTGTGCATATATTTCGCCATTGTCTCTATGCACAGTGATCATTCATAGAGCTAGTACGCTTAAACTTTGACCACAAAGAATCCCGAAACTGGTACATTTGGATGAGGTCAGCTGTGATCCAGTTCATATGTGCTCATTTTGCCCTCACCTTATGCAGCGAGTTCAGACTGAAAGAATTCAACAGCACAGTCTAGATCTGGGATAATGTTTAATCTGTGCCATGGGAGGTTCTTGATGTCATTTAGAAAGGATTCAAGATTAAATTTTTTGAGGGGCCTAGTTATTTTAACCTTGGGAGAGGATTTAATAGCATTTATTTTGCGCACGCAGTACACTAAACAGTGATCACTGAAAGTGTTTGGGAGAACACCAGCCTCCTGGATTCTATCAGGAGAAGTGGAGAGAATCCAATCTAGCAGAGTATGATTATGGCTTTTAATGTTTATGCGAGTTGGGGATGAGATTAATTGCGTTAGCTGCAAAGTCTTAAACAGCGTGCAAGAACTATTATTTTTAGGATTCAGCCAATCAATATTAATATTAAAAGACCAACGGTTCACTTTTTGGGTTTTGAGCTATGGTTTCACTAAGGAGATTGGCCAAGTCAGAAAGGGAATGCACAGGGGAGCAAGGTGGGCAGTAGATTCCTGCAACAATGATTGATCTCAATTGTGCCAGATAGGAAATCAAAGGTGGCAGGAGGACTAAGGTTTTGTAAAGGGGTAAACTTTATGGAATTGTCAACATAAATAACAATGCCGCCTCCTCTCTTTGCTCTGTCATTTCTAAAACATGAATAACCCTGTATTGCAATGGCAGTGTCTGGTATTTTAGTTGTTAACCATGATTCTGAGAGCACAATGATTTTTGGTTTGTAATGGGAACACCAGGCTTGCAGTGCATCCAGTTTAGGGAGTAAACTACGGATGTTGCAGTGCACAAAAGAGAGGCCTTTTTTAGTGGGGAGATTAGGACTAGAATTAGCTGGGGGACCAGGGTTAGACTCCACATCATTTGCAAGGGCAAGTAACATAAGGAATAGGAATTTGGACATCATTTTTGTTTGGCCATATACTGAATGGGATACTTTATAATTTTGTGAGGTGGGGGTAGGAGGGCTATTTTTTTAGAACTCTCCACCAGCACTCAGCAGATAAGTTACAGGAACAGAGCATGCCATGGTGTATGATAATTTGCGTTCCAGTTTGAGGTGTGTGCTTATGCTGGTAGTGGTGTGAACAAAATTGGATTGAGAAAAGGGTTATTAAGAATATCAGTATGGTTATATTTGGATTCATGTTGGTGGGATGAGGTGTGTAGTTGAAAATTAAACAGAAATCGCGAAAAACAAAAATTAAATAAAAGTATATAGTATTGGTGTGTGATATATCTATTTGTAGGGAGAGAGGGTATGTGTTCTATAGGGTTAAGAGTTTGGAAGGGTGTGCTGATCAGTGTTTGCACCTGTCATTTCAGGAGATTGAAAGTTGTGTGGGAGACGATCTATAAATGAGGAAATAAGCATGGGGTGGGGTGGGAGGGGAATCAGTCTTCCAGAAGGCTACCTGTTTCAAATGGCCATGGAACAGCTGATGGAGCTTTGAGTTCTATGCTGGACTGGGTATGTTTGTGATGTGTTACTTTGATGGATAACGAGGGTGCTGACCTATTTTTGTAGAAAACTGTGCAACCCAGAGTTACATTACCCCTTAAGGAACACTCTAAGCATGCTATAGTAATTCGGTTGCCTAGAGTGCCATGCATTTTCTCACATTTTAAAATAAAACCCATGAAGTGTTTGTTATTAAAAGATGTTCCCATCTTGGCTGCATTGATAATGCGTAATTAACGGACCTTTATCAATAGTAATTTCATTCATCATGGATGACACTGCCTAATAGTGATGTCGCGAACCGTTCGCGAACTTGCCGCGAACCGTTCGTGGCGAACTACGGTCAGCTGACACATCCCTGCCAATCTCCGGCAGACCCTCCCTCCCAGACCCTCCTTCTTCCTGGACAGCATCCATGTCAATCTTTAAAATATAAAAGTTGTTTGTTGGTAGATAAAATCAATTTAGACATACACTATACACAGGCTAAAATATGTTTTATAGGTGTCTAATCAGTTATGTCGTGCGCCAGATTTTTAATACATTTTATATCATTTAGGTGGCACCATTCCCCAATGCTGGGTTCATTAATGGGTTTACATCTCCTACTTTCAAGCCAGCAGCTTCACCATTATCCTCTCTGCGACCTTATACACCTAGGAGTAGGCAAGTAAAAATATATTCTTCTATTGCAATGAAAGTGTGTCAAGAAATGGATACAAAAATGTCTTTCCTTATAACTTATTTTCACCCCATATGGGCCAGTAAGAATGTATGTATTAAAGTTCCAATGCCTAATAATAACGCAAGATTGGGTAAAGTATGTATTTTCAATGTTTTGGCTTGAAACGCTTCTTTCACATAAAGATGTTTAGTTTTTTGCTGGGGGCTAGTTGCACCCCCAGCACACGACATTTACGGGCTGCCTAATGTCAGTTCTGTGCATAAATTGTCTGTTAGCGTGCACTACATGCTGACAACAGATGTGAAAATCTTTCTTTTCCAGGCAGAGCACCTGCCAGGGGAAGCTAGCTCTACACTCCATCCCAAATTGCGCTCCCTCCATGAGCATTGGTCTGGTTTGTTTTTGTTTTTTTTAAAGAAACCCTCCCTCCCCCTCACTGGCTGGAACGCATGCATGCTAGTGAAATGGTTCAATTACATGCTTCTCATAGAGAATGAGAATAGGACATATAACTCTGGAAGGTCCTTCCTTTAATACATTAAGTTTTGAGCCCAGTTGCTGAAAAACAACCCCCTTTTTTAATTAATTAATTTTAATACTTTTGCAACTGTTAATGAATGTTTGCAGGAACCCTGGCAAATCACATCTGAGACATACGATACCTACTACAGACAGAGGGCCAGCACTCCTTGATGGTTCAACTATCTTCAACTTTACTACTGACAGACTTATCAATGGTGTCCGAGGGGCACCAACGCGGCAACCTGGACAAACCAGAACTCGAATGCAAAATGCATCTACGTTTGTTAAGAGAGATATTGGTACTGGTCGAGTAGAACCCACTAGTATTGAAACCTCTTCTGGTCTCGGCAGAGGGAGGTAAGGTTTAGGAAATAAATCACACTAAAACCGGTCTATTATGTGTTCACTTGGTGTTATTTTTCATTTGTGTTTAATGATTTGTGAGTTTGCAGTGCACTTAATCCTGTTGTAGTAGTTTTTCTGTCTCTCAATCTGTTTTGATACACACTCAAGGAATCGAACACTGTTCAATTTGAAGCTGTATAAATAAATGATAATGGTGAAAAAACGTCTGCAAAATCAACCTCTCTTTAAATTAAAAAAAAAAAAAAAAAAACACTTACATGGAGTAATACACAAACTGCTTGTTTGGGAAATTCTGTGACCGTTTCAAGAGACATCATCTGGATTTGTCTTTGTTACAAAATCATACTTTCTTGTGTGTGTGTGTGTGTATATGTGTGTGTGTGTGTGTGTGTGTGTGTATATGTATATATATATATATATATATATATATATATATATATATATATATATATATATATATATATATATATATATATATATATATATATGTGTGTGTGTGTAATTTTTGCAGTTTTGATGACTGGGTTTGGAAGGCCTGGTGTAGTATACATTGAGTGATAACTTCTCCCCAGAGTGTTCCTTTACATTTGGAATCCCATCATTGTGTTAGTATGTTGGTTTCATACATTATTAAATGGACCCTATAATCACCAAAACAACTTTAGCTTAATGAAACCGTTTAAGTGTATAGCTCATACCCTACAGCCTCTCTGCTCAATTCTGACTATAGTGTCCCTTTAATGCTAGGTAATGTGTAGCAGTTTCAGTGGGAGCTATAAACCTACAAAAATGTCAAACGTGTTTCCATAAGTTTTAATCGTAAGAGTTTATATCCATGTTGAAGCAGGATAAACATTTATTTTCACACAAATCCTGCAATTCTCAAAAAATAGCATAACATTTAAATTCTTTAAAACAAAACCCACCAAAATGTTAATTCATTTGTTCACTGTTCAATATTTATAGCCCACGTCACTGTAAGCTAATCCTTAGCTGTGTAGCTATGTATTACTATTCCTATGATGACCCGCCCTCATTTAGAAACCAGTTAAAGAAATGGTCTAAGCCCCAGAACAACTTCTGCTTTAAAGAAGCAGCTGTGGAGTACAAATCATGCCCTTGTAGTGTCATTGCTCAGTTACCTGCTATTTAGGAATTAAATCACTTGTTTATGGAGACATGCCAACCCTTCCCTGGCTGAGACTCATGCAGCCTTCATGAGAAACCAATCTTGCAGCATGTGTGTTTACTTAAGATGTTATAATTGCTTGCTCTGTGAATTGAACTTTAATCACACACAGAAGGCTGCTGCAGGTTCTAGGGTGCAGCTAAAAGAAAAGGTTTGTAGGGGGCGGTGTTGAATCACAGCCAGGGGAGTTGTGGCTATGGCAACATTAAAGGATCACTATAGTGCCAGGAAAACATACTCGTTTTCCTGGCACTATAGTGCCCCGAGGGTGCCCCCACCCTCAGGGACCCCCTCCCGCCCGGTTCTGGAAAGGGGAAAGGGGTAAAAACTTACCTTTTTCCAGCGCCGGGCGGGGAGCTCTCCTCCTCCTGGGCTGAATGCGCACGCGCGGCAAGAGCTGTGCGCGCATTCAGCCGGTCGCATAGGAAAGCATTTACAATGCTTTCCTATGGACGGTGGCGTGCTCTCACTGTGAAAATCGAAAATCACAGTGGGAAGCACGCAAGCGCCTCTAGTGGCTGTCAATGAGACAGCCACTAGAGGATTAGGGGGAAGGCTTAACCCATTAATAAACATAGCAGTTTCTCTGAAACTGCTATGTTTATTAAAAAATGGGTTAACCCTAGCTGGACCAGGCACCCAGACCACTTCATTAATCTGAAGTGGTCTGGGTGCCTAGAGTGGTCCTTTAACAAAGTGATCTATCTCTTAAGTGGCAGAGCGTTGATCAATTCACTTATACCATTTAATTAAGCTATAGTTCTTGTGGTGCTTTGAGCAGCACTTTATAACAGCCCCCAGTGTCCTATAGGCTCACTAACACATCTGTTTATATAAACCTTTTATACTCTATACTGGTTTGATAAACAAACAGGTTTCTGATTTATTTTTAATCAGAAACCCACCATGAGCCATTATCAAATGGTTTTATAAGCACTGTAGCTTCAAAACATTGTATTCATGTTTGTAAAGGCGATCTAGATTTTATAAACCATTGGTGTCAAAGTTACAATGGTAGAATAACTTTGCCTCATGCTATTGTTATAAAAGTAACCATTATATAAAAAAAAAATGCATTATCATTGGATGAGTATTTTTAAAATCACAGTAAATTGCATACAAGCATTGCTGTTAAAACTATCAGATGTATGAACAGAATTGAGTGCCGTCTTTAAGGTATGACAGATGAGTTCTAATGTAAACTGAGGGTCGATGGTAAGACACTATCTTTCAGCCATAACTCTCCATGATTTTTTTTTTTTTCTCATCCTGAAAATTTGGGGGGTTCAGTTTGATAGTTGTCTCTATTTAATTTACTAAAGTATAGTTTTGTAATAGTAATACACTTTCACATAAGGAAGAGATGTTGCCTTTTACACCCCCATACGACACAAAGTCCTAGGTTCACCTTGTGATTTGACATTGTCAAGAAAAAGGCTTCAATAATGTTAGGGATTTTTCTATAAAAAATAAACCTATCCTTTTGACTTTGAAAGGATCCCACTACATCCCTGTAGAGGTGTACTATTGGTGCAGTCAACTTTTAAATTGTTATGGTTATTCTTACCAAATATCTGATCGAGGATAATGATGTGGATAAACAATAAGAAAACACATAATTGAAGTTTGATTCCCATCTTCTAGTCACACCTTTCAGGTGTGACATATCTCAACCACCCCATCTTTATATTAAAGTGAGGGACTGATTTACAAGCTTCTTTTAAAACGGAAGATCGGTTTACGATTTTCAAAACCACATCTATGATAGCCATATGCATTTCTTGGAAGGAAAGTTAATCTTTTACCATTAATACATTTCTCCAATTCAACTCATATGTATCCAGCGCATTCTCCTTTATGCTTCCGAATACTATTTTTTGTAAACCGGTATTGAAAAAATTGGTGCAGCCGTAAGAAGGAATCTGAAACTAGGACCATGGTCAGCTTTGCTTGAAAGACCGTATCCTCTGAATCGATTTCCTTGGTGTCAAACTCCCTTTCTGGATTTCTACTGTTACCATGCTCACTTAAGCAAAATATTGGAGAATAACTGCTCCTAGTTTAGCTATTGGGCAGCCGGAAATTGTCTGCACATTTACAGTGTAGAAAATGTCAGCCTTTGGTTTTTTTGGACATCACTAAAATTGGAGCGATGCCAGAGAACAGGATGACACCAAATATCCACATCTCCTCCTACTTTAATAGTGGTGCATGAATCACCACAAATTGTATACAATTAAAATAAAATCCATGCACTCAGTAAAATCCATGGAAAGAACTAAATGCATAAATCTATAAATTTCAATAAATGGAATAACTTATATCATCCAATTTTTCCTGTTTTTAAGACATTCCTTTTGGGACAAAATAATAAACATACTCTATTATATGTATTATCATTGCCATTTATATAGTGCCAGCTTTATTGTGCAGTGATTTACAATGTTATAAAGTGGGATATTTTCAGTAAATGAGAAAATTACAAAATGTTAAAGGACCACTATAGTGCCAGGAAAACATACTGGTTTTCCTGGCACTATAGTGCCCTGAGGGTGCCCCCACCCTCAGGGACCCCCTCCCGCCCGGCTCTGGAAAGGGGAAAAGGGGTTAAACTTACCTTTTTCCAGCGCTGGGTGGGGAGCTCTCCTCCTCCGTTCCTCCTACTGGGCTGAATGCGCACGCGCGGCAAAAGCTGCGCGCGCATTCAGCCGGTCACATAGGAAAGCATTCATAATGCTTTCCTATGGACGCTTGCGTGCTCTCACTGTGAAAATCACAGTGAGAAGCACGCAAGCGCCTCTAGTGGCTGTCATTGAGACAGCCACTAGAGGAATAGGGGTAAGGCTTAACCCATTCATAAACATAGCAGTTTCTCTGAAACTGCTATGTTTATGAAAAAATGGGTTAACCCTAGCTGGACCTGGCACCCAGAACACTTCATTAAGCTGAAGTGGTCTGGGTGCCTAGAGTGGTCCTTTAAAGGAACAGTAGGTTAAATATTGTCTTACTGATACTTGTCAGAAGCTCTGTGCTTGTTTTATATTGTATTATACGTGAGCACCTTTCACTCTCCAAATCAGTTTTGTTGATCAAACAAATTTGCAACAAAGTGCAAAAAGGAAAACTTCTGTAGTGAAATATATCAACTGTGAAATTTAACAGTTCAAAATGAAAGCTGCTCACAAAATTGCTAAGAACCATAGGCACTGCTACAGAAACCCTCTTGTGCCACTTGCAAATGCTGATTCGTGTACTCTGGTTATGGTGTTTAGAAAGTGTCAAAGTAGCAGTTTTCTTTGCTTCCGTTTTATGCATAGTAAATATTTTTGAACAAGCCATCATGCCAAGTTTATTCACCTTGATATTTATTGCAGCTGTGTAGAGTATTGTCCTGCATTACTGTTAAATTTTATTATACTACATTTAGTCTTTTCAGTAATATGGGAATCATGAGTATGCTTTGTGCAATTACATATCTAATTTGTTCTATTCCAGGAAAAATTCCTATGGTTACAGAAAGAAAAGAGATGATAAATATTCGGTGAGTTGCTTAAATTCTGTACCTATTACAACTTCCAGACTTATGTTTCCACTTTGTTGCAGTTGTTTGTAAATGCACCATCGTGCAGCTGTTCTTACACTGCATGTGAAAGTAAATAGTGCATTAAAAAAATTTGATGTAGCAGCCATAAAAGTTGTTAAGGTTTGCAATTGTCTTAAGGAAAAGCTTGACAATGCATGGTATTTTTTTTTTCTTCTTCTTCTTCTTGTACTTCAGTTTGAGCAATACTACTAAGCCTTACGTTTAGGTAAATTATTTCTAACTAGAGTTTGGGAATTTTTCTACATCCCTTTTGTTATGCTAATTAAGCTTTTTATTCCCATAAAATGTTGTGAATGTAACTATACAAAGTATTTATTTTATGGATTCTTTATTATACAATGCACTTAAAGGAACACTGTAGGGTCAGGAACATGAACATTTATTCCTGACCCTATAATGTTTAAAACACCATCTGCCCACACCCTCCCAAATATAGTAAAATCTTACTTTTAATCTAGTCTACTGAATCATCAGAAGTGTTGATCAAAGCCTATCTCAATACTTTCCCATAGAGAAGCATTGGGTTGTCTGAGACTGTCAGGGAGGCAGATCAGCGGCAGAGCCAGCACAAGCCAAACACAGCCCTGGCCAATCGGCATCTCCTCATAGCAATGCAATGTATCTCTCTGAGGAAAGTTCAGTGTTGCCATGCAGAGGGAGGAGACACTGAATGGCAGGAACCACCTCTAGTGGCTGGTGGAGGTATCCCTAGGCTGTAATGTAAACACTGCATTTTCTCTGGAAAGACACTGTTTACTGCAAAAAGCCTGAAGGGAATGGTTATACTCACTAGAACAGGGCTCGAAAATCACAGGTCACCATGGTGACTAGAACTATTGCCCTGGGATTTGTCAGCCTTTTACCTAAAGTGGCCGCTGGGCAAACAATGGAGACAGCCATCTGCCCGCCCACAGGCGCATGGAGACAGCCGGCTCAGTGAACATTGTAGCCGGCCGCCATTGGCTGTATGGAGGCGACTGGCTTAGGAAAAACTTTATAACTGGCCCCCTGGGCTTTATGAAGTTGGCCGCCCTGGAGAGCATGGAGCCGGCCGCCATGAGCTGTAGGGAGGTGGCAGGGTGGGGCAGCGTGCGAGGGGGCAGTGATGTTCCTGCAGCTCCTCTCTGCTCCCTCGCGCTTTATGATGCTGTGAGCCGTAATATGACGTCATTCCGGACCTGTTATCACTGCAGACCGTGCGAGGGAGCAGAGAGGAGCTGCAGGAAGAGATCACTGCTCCCTCGTACACATGAATTGAAGCCCCACTGGACCCCAGCGAAAGTCCACTCAGCTCCAAAAGGTAGGGAGGTTTGGTGGATTAGAATTAAAAATGTGTGTGTGTATAAATAGAAGCTCTTGTGACTATAGTGTGCATTTAAGTAGTATATTTCAGTGGTTTTAAAATTGTTAGTTTCACACTACTCCAGAAAATATCCAAAAAAACTTTGTCAAATTATTAAATCTTTTTTGGTTTTGAAACATGAATGTCTATTTTCAGAGAGGTCAAACACAATCTCCTCCACCTATGAAGCCACCCTCGCCTAGCTTTGAATTGGGACTCTCGAGTTTTCCTCCTTTACCTGGTGCTGCTGGAAATTTAAAACCGGACGACTTCTTTGAAAACAGACTAGCAAATGTGGTTATAAGCACATCAAAAGAAAAGGTAAGTTAACTTGGCTAAAGTGATCTTTCAACTGCCAAGAAAGAAAAAGAATCCGCAATATTGTTACACTGCAGGTTAGATAACCTAGCCTCTGAGGATGCATTGTTTGGCCTTAGGTACTTTAAGTAATCATGTCTTATAAAGATCCACCCTGCAGTTCAACTTATTACTTCCCAGCTGTAGTATCGCCACTGTCTATATGGACAAAAGATAATCTTAGATGCTGTAAATGCAATTTCACAAAATTGGCAGCATTAAGAGTTTCTCTCCCTTCTTTGTAATTTTATTTTTACATTATTTTTCCAGTCTTGCTAATACTGGAGAGTTTGGGGTTTAAGATAATTTGTACCTGTTGTGGATTGAACTGAGGGGTGGTGCTAATCTGTATGTAGTTAAACTTTTATGGGCAAATGCATCTTGTATATTCATGCAGGTAAAACCTATTGTTTACAAGGCCTCTAATCTGAAGTTGGTGGGTGGGTGTGTGTGGGGGGGGGATCTTAAATTTTCATCTTTTTAAATCTCTTTGGTTGACATCATCAAGATCAATAATATCAGACAAGCCAATTTTTACCATTGGAAAGCATTGGCAGGCTAGTGTGCATGCACAACAAAACACTGTGCTGTGCCAATCAGGTGGTCTTTATGAGACCACCAGATTGAAATAGCATTTTTGTTCTGCATGGTTAGTTAGGGGTGGATAGTCGTGGCACACAGACCACTTCATTGAGATGAATATTTTCTAATAGAGACACTCAACTAAAGCTTGCTAATATTTTACATTCCAACACAGGGACATCAAACCGCTCTGTAGGTTGTAGTTTGATATTTGTCTTCTCACTTAGTTCCTATCTTTTTAAAACCATTAAATGCCATCCCCTCCTCTGCTGCCTTCTCTTTATAATGTTTGATCTCCTCCACCCCCCTTGTATTCATCTACTTTTCAAACACCAGTTTACAAGCACGTTATTTGTTTTGATCAAATATAGTTGTGAAATGCATATTCTTTTTCATTCTCTTCTGTTATTCAAGTGCCTTTTTTTTCCAATTAACAAGAGAATAGGTTTTTTTTTTTTTTTTTTATAATAAGATGTTGCCTCAGATAGACCTGAACTAAAATGTGGTCAATCTGTATGGGTCCTCATGTAATTTTTTGGGTTTTTTTCTCTCAAAGGGACACTACAGTCACCAGAACAACAAGAGCTTAATGTAATTGTTTTGGTTAGTATAGTTCGTCCCTGCAGGCTATTTGAGGTAAACGCTGACTTTTCAGTGTGCAGCACTGACATTCAGTGACTCAACCCTCTGCATCGAGACACTGAACTTTCCTCATAAAGATGCATTGATTCAATTCATCTTTATGAAGAGAGGCTGTTTGGCCATTCCGGTATTTGGCTCTGCCCCCGGCCGCCTCCTTGACTGAGAATATCACTTCTGATGTCAGCCAACGGGACAAATCAGGGGCAGAGCCAGCACCAGCAGACTGGAATAAAAGTAAGATTGTACTATATTTAGGGGCAGCAAAGGGGCTAGATAGTGATTAACAGTATAGGGCCAGGAATACATTATTTTCACAGGTGAATGACTTGGACTCTTAATGTTACCCTATAACATTTTATTGTTGCTATTGTCTGCTTTTTTTTTTTTTTTTTTCCAGAATGTTAATGTGGATGCAAGTACAAACACTGTTCCATCTGGAATCCCACGGGAACCATTATTGCCCATCCCTACAGCACTGCCCATAAGTTTCCAGAGCCCACCGTCCCCATCACATTCTCCAGAGTAAGATCATTTCTATTGCAGTGTTACAAAACTGTGCATTTTCTATACCACCATAGCCAGCGACTGTGAGCAGGTATTGCAGTTCAACTGCAACTGAAATCTAGCAATAGAAGCGAATTTGTTTCCATGCTAACTTGGTGTGTTGCATATATGTAAAGAGACTCCCATTAAAATGTAACTTGACATTGTGGGTAGTTTAATATTGTTAATTATGCTACTTAAAGTAGTTCTTTCACCTCTAGGGGCCTTTGCATATTTTGCAAAGAACCCTTATGGTGACATCCCTGTTCTTTGTGTAGTGGCAACAGGGTAAAGCTAAAGGTAGGTGTTCTTACCTGAAGAACTCACTCATGGCGCTGCCATCGTCTTTATTCAGCTCCTAGTACATAATCTGCCATCCACAAGGGTCTATGCAGGATCTGATGAGACCTTGGGGTCCATCATAAACCAAATATCAAGATGAGTAAGAAGATGCCACTAAAAATACTGAATAAATTAAAAGCTCACAGAGCACAAGATCAAATTATGTGAGGGGAAAAAACTATTACATGTGAAGAAAAAAGCTGTAAGAAGATGCCAGTTACCAAATTATTAGCAAATTATGTCTATGGAAATTAACAAAGCACAAGAGCAGAAGCTTTGCTTTATTTAAGTTTTCTAAACTTCAGACTTTTACAAACAAATCCCTACTTTGTCTTGGGTTATTTGATTGCACTGATATTTCATTTATTTCCAAAACAGAGTATTTAGGAACAATTTTAGGATTAAGAAATGGTAAAAAATATAATTGTGGTAACAGATGCTTTAAACATGGATGTACACAGATACTTACCTAGGAAATGGTCTTATGCAGGAACTTTACTGGTTGTCAGTGTCCTATGCAGCAACTAAAAAGTATCTCAAAGATTTGGCATGCACACATTTTTGCACAGTTGCTCGCATGGAAGGATCTCCTCATGCATGTGCAGGACAACCACTTCAATGGAAAGTCATTTGTAGTTGTCATTTACCTTAATGAGTGGCATCATTTGATTTAGATGGATCATTTCTGGGCTAGTGAGCATATACATCTATGCTTATATATTCAATTTTTATTTTCTCCTTGTGTCACATTTACATGAGTTAAAATATTGTATTTATATGATTACAAATACCACAAGTAGATATTCCATCATTTTGCATGCTAGCAAATATTCTTTCACATTTCATGTTAAAATTTCAAAATTAGAGCAGTCTCTTAGATATTTTAATTAATGAGGATTCCTCATATGGATTGGATATACAGATGATTCTCGAAAAATAGAATATCGTGCAATAGTTCATTTATTTCAGTAATGCAACATAAAAGGGGAAACTAATATGAGATAGACGCATTACATGCAAAGCAAGATAGTTCAAGCCGTGACTTGTCATAAGTGTGATGATTATGGCTTACAGCTCATGAAAACCCTAAATCCACAATCTCAGTAAATTAGAATATTACATGCAATCAATGAAACAAGGCATGTACATAGAACAATATCAGACCTCTGAAAAGTATAAGCATGCATATGGACTCAGTACTTGGTTTGGGCCCCTTTTGCAGCAATTACTGCCTCAATGCGGCGTGGCATGGAAGCTATCAGCCTGTGGCACTGCGGAGGTGTTATGGTAGACCAGGATGCTTCAATAGCTGCCTTCAGCTCTTCTGCATTGTTCGGTCTCATGTCTCTCATCTTTCTCTTGGCAATGCCCCATAGATTCTCTATGGGGTTCAGGTCAGGCGAGTTTGCTGGCCAATCAAGCACAGTAATCCCACGGTCATTGAACCAGGCTTTGGTGTTTTGGGCAGTGTGGGCAGGTGCCAAGTCCTGCTGGAAAATGAAGTCCGCATCCCCATAAAGCTCGCCTGCGGAAGGAAGCGCGCCAAAATCTCCTGGTAGGCGGCTGCGTTGACCCTGGACTTAAAGGACCACTATAGTGCCCTGAGGCTGCCCCCTCCCTCAGGGTCCCCCTCCTGCCCAGTTCTGGGGAGAGGAAAGGGTTAAAACTTACCTTTTTTTCCAGCGCCGGGCGGGGAGCTCTCCGCCTCCGATCTTCCTCTTCAGCTGAATGCGCATGCGCAGCAGGAGCTGCACGCGCGTTCAGCCTGTCTCATAGGAAAGCATTTACAATGCTTTCCTATGGACGCTTGCGTGTTCTCACTGTGATTTTCAGTGAGTAGCACGCAAGCGCCTCTAGCGGCTGTCAATGAGACAGCCACTAGAGGATTTGGAGGCTGGATTAACCCTAACATAAACATAGCAGTTTCTCTGCTATGTTTATAAAAAAAAAAAAAGGGGTTAATCCTAGAGGGACCTGGCACCCAGACCACTTCATTAAGCTGAAGTGGTCTGGGTGCCTAAAGTGGTCCTTTAATGAAGCACAGTGGACCAACACAAGCAGATGATATGGCTCCCCAAATCAATACAGACTGTGGAAACTTCACACTGGATTTCACGCATCTTGCAGTGTGTGCCTCTCCATTCTTCCTCCAGACTTTGGGTACTTGGTTTCCAAATGAGATGCAAAAGTTGCACTCATCAGAAAAGAGGACTTTGGACGACTGAGCAACAGACCAGGTCTGTTTATCTTTAGCCCACGTAAGACTCTTCTGACGTTGTTTGTTGTTCAGGAGCGGCTTGACAAGAGGAATACGACATCTGAAGCTTATGTCCAGGATCCGTCTGTGTGTGGTGGCTCTTGATGCACTGACTCCAGCCTCAGTCCACTCCTTGTGAAAATCCCCAAAACTTTTGAATGGCCTTTTCCTGACTGCGCTCTTAACTGCTGCTTGTGCACCTTTTTCTTCCACACTTTTCCCTTCCACATAACTTTCTATTAATGTGCACTTTGGGAACATCCTACTTCCTTCACAATTACCTTTTGAGGCTTTCCCTCCTTATGGAGGGTGCCAATGATGGTTTTCTGCATAACTGTCAGGTCAGCAGTCTTCCCCATGATTGTGATTCCTACTGAACCAGACTGAGAGACCATTTAAAGTCTCAGAAACCCTTTGCAGGTGTTATGGCTTACTTAGCTGATTAGAGTGGGACACTGTGAGCTTAGAATTTTGCACCTTTTCACAATATTCTAATTTACTGAGAATGTGGATTTGGGGTTTTCATGAGCTATAAACCATAATCATCGCATTTATGACAAATCATGGTTTGAACTATCTTGCTCTGCATGTAATGCGTCTATCTCATATATTTCCCATTTTACGTTGCATTACTGAAATAAATTAACTTAAGCATGAAATTCCTTATTTGTAAAATTAATATTACAGTGATTTATTTACATAACTGCTCTCTGATGTCTACAAGGGATAATAATGTTTGCTCCCCACCCCTTCTACAGTGAATCAAAGCTGGTGGATACTCAGCAAAGAGAGTCTCCGACTATAGAAAGAATTTCTGCCACACTCAACACAGCTAGCAAATCTATTCAGGTTAATGGAGCTGCTACAGTAAGTACAAATACAACTAGCCCAATTAGTGATTGTGAAAATACATGTGTAGATTTTATGAAGATTGAGTTTTGTGTTTGTAGATTGGAATCTCTGAATTTTAATTTTGAAATATGCATGTTCTCTTTAACAGGAATTAAGAAAACCTAGTTATGCAGAAATTTGCCAGAGAACAAGCAAGGATGCCCCAACTTCACAACCTTCGAAAGAACCGAAACAAAACTCACCAGTTTGTGTGAAAGAAGAACGTAAAGTCACAGAAACGACTATAGAGAAATCCAGGGAGAATGCACCAACAAAGTCAAATCCAGGGCGACCCAAAGACCAGAGGAGACTGCCTGGGCGAAGGTCTCCTCCCCCTCCTCTGGCCATTGGAAAACGTGTTAATAAAGAACCTGGCAGTCCGCTAAAATCTCCTCAGTAAGAAAATGGCCTACAGGAGACCTACTTATCCTACATTAACTATCATGCTCTACTCATGTGCAATGAATGAGGTGCTGGATAAGAGCAGGTAGTTCAGGGCATGAGATATAGTTTGCAATTCTCTTTATTTTTTCATGCACATTTTGCTATGAGAACCTGTATTTCAGGTTGAGATTTTTCACACCATTGTGTTCCACTAGATATATATCTGGCTTCATAATGGAGTTTATACTTTACACTTTTCTTAGTCCAAGTGGTCTTCATATCAAGCCATCTTTTGGCAACCTAAAATTTCAACCAGAACTTAAGTTTGCTAAATTGGTACACTTTCTGAGGTGTATAAAGTATCGCCAGAAGGGTACTGGATACTAAATACTAAACATATTTCGGCAAATTGGTTTTTGAAAATTCATGTTTTTCCCCCCAAAATTTGTTTTTCAACAAAATATTTGATAAGTCTTGATAAAATTCTATTGATTTTTTTTATTTTTTTTTTTTATTTGCCTCCAGTTACTACCTGCTGCCAGCACATATCCATCTTTACATTTGATTACCACAAGCTGATGCAATCGGTATTTTCAAAGCACATTGTTCTTAAACAATTTCAAGAAGAGCATTACACAAGCCCTACTGCTTTGTATCTCTTCTCAATGTAGGTTTTCCTTTTATATGCGCTCAAAACTAGAAGTCTTTTGGGGAAATATGAATTCCCTGAGAGGCTGCAGATCCTTAAATGATTTGCCCACACTAGGGTAACATTTGAAGGTGACATCTCCCAGTGGCATTTATGTTTAAGTTCTGGAAATCTCATTTTTTTTTTTTTGTATTTTATATATATATATATATGTATATATATATAAATTATATATTTGTTTTCCTTTTTCTTTTTTTTAAATAAACGTTTGGAGATGTTTATGCCATAACCACCTAATAGGGTTAATTGCTAGTTGTATAAAAAATACTTTAAGGACAAGGATGCACTAAATTTAGCACGTTCCTAATAAAGAAGAATCTAAATTATTTTAGTTTTCAAATATGTAAAAATTCAAGAAAAAGAAGTATTCTGTGCAACGGAACATGCCGTTTGTAGAATACAGTGTATTCCACAAGAGGTTTATTTTATCCCTTTTTGCTGAAAGGCATATGCACAATGTGTTGCTAGCCCAGTATCAGTGCAAGGGAATACATGTTTTTGTTTTGTCTTTGGTTGTGTTTTTTTGTTTTTTTTTTGTGGGGTTTTTTTGTAAAAAAAAATAAATAAAAAATTATTTTTTTTTTTAAATTTCCATCCAATATTTAAAGACTTGAATTTTATTTAAACTTGAAAATGACTTTGCCTTAACTTTTGTATAAGACAGCTTAGATTTAATTAAGTCTGACCCCCTTATGGGTTAGCATGAGTGAAATACAAAATTGCTTGGTTTCAGTGTGTATCTCTGTTATGACTGACCTGAGTAATAACACTGTTGTACAGAAACTAGCAACAGTTTTTGTAATATACCTTCAAGATCGCAGACATTTGATCTTCTCTTATTTTCCTTTTTTCCCTTTTTTTTTCTTCTTTCCTTTCAAATTGTTGAAATGTAAATGCAAATAGTCAATACTGTATTAAATATGTGCACTTGGAAGTGTGTGCTTTGCTTGTACAGTTGTAAATAATCAGAACATATAAAAAAGGTACCCTACAGAAAAATGCTAAAAAATTATTGTTATATTATAAATGTTGCTGTTAAGCTGGATGTAGATAAACTAAATGTTGTGGTTTGCATATTACTTCATCCTTCTTATTTTGATTTATTTTTCTTTTTGTGTTTTCTTTTTATTTTTTTAATCCTGGTGTGTTGTTGACTTTGCCTATTCACTGCAAAAGGGAGTTTGCTAGAGTCTTACTTGGAAATAAAACCCTAATCTTCTTTCATAATGGTCTTGATGCATATACACTATTAACTAACAGAAATTTATTTAACAGAGCAGTGTGTATTTAATAGCGTGATCCCTATATACACTTGACAAGAACCCTAAATGTATATTTTACATTTTTACATACTTTTTTTTTTTTTTTTTTGCTGCCAAAACAGATCTTTTGTTTTTTCCTCTTTTGAAATGGTAACCTTTTAGGAGTGCTGTTTTAAGTATGGCTATTTTTAATTTTAAAAAAAATTTATTTATATTTTTTATCCTGGAGACATTTTAATTGTATTTGTCATAGTCAGTACATTGGCTGATCCAAAAAGTGTCTGAGCCCATAGTATTTTATTTTAAAAATTATCAGGCTTCAATAAAGTGAATAATACTTACTGCAAGTAGCTTTACATATTGTATATAAATCCTTCACATATGCTGCAGTGCATTTTTATGTCAAATATACCACATTTTTATTTGACACAAGTATAACTGCGTGTCAGGAGAATGCAGCTTACTAAGTTGCACACAGCCTGAATATTTAAAGTGTTATTTTGTGGTAAAACTACTATCATTTAGCTTTGCGCACAATAATTGTAAAAATTGCATCTGGGTGCACTGTATTATTGTAGCTGAGATAGCACAATATTTTAACAAACTGACTATATTAACTTGCAGCCCAGAAATATTCTGCTGCTATCATTTTTGTACCTCCTAGCTACACATATAAACTCCTTCTTCTAATGAACTGGAGAGCCATTTATAGAATTTGAATCAGTCCCCCTTTTAAATTTGTTATAATTTTTTTTAAAATGACAACATTGCATCTTGTAAAATAACTTAATTTCAACACAGATTCGGTGTGCAATACTCCTGAATGCTAAAGGTCACTTCTGGGCATGACATGTAATCTGTGTACATAACAGAAAAATATCAATTGTTTGAACTTTTTTTTTTTTTTTTTATATTAAACTTCTCCATAAACAGTTACATTTCACATTACTTCTCCAAAAATGTAGAAGTGGAAGACTATAAATGGTTTTGGTATTTTGACCCTTTAAGTGCCATAAGGAGAAAGAGAGTTGATATGCATTGCTAGCTTTTCTGGCACTCAGAAGGGTTAAGAGCAAAGGACTCCTGCAAGTGTACATACTTTCTTGCTGTTTTTGGGTTGGGAGTAAGAAGCAACAGCGGAAAGAAATGGTACATATCTGTTCTTGTGTTCTGGATATTTCACACTAAGAAGCTGCTGGCAGTAGAAGACATAAGAGACTATGCAGCTGTCGTGAATCTGAAACAACTTAGGGTTTTCATTCTGTTCTTTCTTCCATTAAGACTGGAATCAAGCTTATGTGTAAACTATTGGTAATTTAATTTTTTTTTTTGTGACATACAATGTAAAAAAATAAATTAAAAAAAATTATATATAAAGTCTAATTTGGAAAACAATGTAGGTTATGAAAAATAAAGATTTAGGCACTGTTACACCTTTTCCCATTTTCATTTCTTTTTCCCTAATAAAGCTTGTGTTAGGTTCTTTTTGTATTCCCATTTTGAAATTTCATTGTGTTTCTAGCATATTTTATTTGTTTAGCACAATAGATGGTTGAAATTTGTTCACAAACCTGGGGGTCAATAGAAATGGCTGTTGTCAACTCAAAACAACTGGTCCGGTTACCTCCTTGTTTGGTTTGTGGGGCAGGTAATTGCTCAGAGTACCTGCCCTGCAAAGACTTCTCGTTGAGCTGCATTGGGAAGTTGGTGATTAGGCAACCACAGAGAGTCTGGACTAGAAGCAAGTTGTTTTAGATATTTAGATATTACAGTAGCAGTCCAAACTGTCGTCATTATCAACCTAATCGTCTTCCCACTTTTTCTGAATGTTTCCAAGTAGTCAATATTAGTGAGCTTAGCATTACTGTTGTAATTTTCACCTTTATTTTGATTGTGCGGATTCCTACTACATGCACGTTAGCAGTGGGCACATACATGTAAAAGAGAATGTATGTCAACAATGAGAGAAACAAGCTATTATTTTGGTGATGTCCTTTTTATACTTTCAATATTTTGTGTGTATATGTGTATTTATTTTACTGTTTGTTACTGCAGCATACTAGAAAGCCTTGCACAAGTGCTATAAGGGGCCATGTGCATGTATTGTGCATCACTTTCACTTGAAAAGGTTTTAGTATGGATAGCCACTAAACAAGTGGTTCATATTATAATCCAGGTGTTGTCTGTATCATCACATGAACAGAATTTCTAAATGCCTAAATCTTGCTCCTTTGGTGTTCCATGAGGATTGAATTTCAATTTCGATTTGCTTTTAGATGCTATTTTCAGGGTGGGGGAAAATGTGTTTTGTGGAACACCTATTAACAGCAATGATGTTGATGCATCAGTGCCTCATATCCATTTTATTATACTCCACTCTTGAATTTATTCATGAACCAGAGTGTAGAATATTGACATGGAACTTACACAATGCAGGTAAAAATAGCAAAGTTAGATTTTTTTTAAATTTTTTTTTTTTATTTTCCAGTTAGGATGCTTTGGTCTGATTATGTAGTTTTCAAAAATCAACACATACTGATTTAGTGAATTTACAACTGTGTGATTTTTATGTTGTCCAATATGATTACAATTAAAATACTTGACTGGTTATCTTTTGATTCCACACGTTTACTTGTTTCGTAGCCCTTCTTATGTAAGCCTCTTTTAAGGGTTACTGAAACCTCTCAACTTTTTATTTTCTTCAATCTATTACCTTATTGGTTAAGACCTTTACAAATTTGGCAATTACTAACAAAACTGTTTTTAAAGGAAGCCACTCAAAACAATTACTTTGTTTTACAATCCTTGTTTAGAGGAAACAAGTCAGAAAGGGCATACAACATTATACGGACATCTATGCTCCAGATATATGGTATGGGAAAGATTACAGTACACAGACCTATAGGATTCTGAGCGAAAATTGGGCAGACTAGATGGCAGTCGAGACTTCCCATGAAGAAACCCATAGTGATCAGTGTGCAGACAGGTGCACATGGCAATATGTGCTGGTTTTGTCACAAGGTGGTCAACTTTTGGTAGGGAATTAGGGACCTCTTATCGCAGATATTTGGCAGGTGAATAGATTTGGACCCATACGTCTACATTTTATCAAACCCTATGGCGTGTGTAAGAGGGCAGAGCAGAAACATTTTTGACAAATTAACATTGGCATCTAGAAGGGACTTTGCTCAGTCTTGAGTAAACAATGAAATACCTTCTATGAAGTCTATAAATAAGATAACCTGATAGAGTTGCATGTCTTGCCATCTACATTTAAATAAAGGAATTGGAGGGGGGGGGAGGGGGATTTGCAGTGTATTATTAAAAGGATCCTGTAGTGCTAGGAAAACAAAGTGGTCTCTTGGTGCTGTCAGTCTCCGCCCACGCAATGGCCGCGTGCATTAGACCTCCCCATAGGAAAGCATTATTCAATGCTTTCCTGTGAGGAAAATCTGACGCTGGAGGTCCTTGTGCAGAGCGTGAGGACATCCAGCATCAGATAACGGACCAAAAGTCTGTTTGGATTCTGGAAGTGCCCCCAGTGGCTGTATGTTTTACATTGCAGCACTAAGTGCAATACGGACACAGCACCCAGACAACTTAAATTAGCTGAAGTGATCTGGGTGCCTACAGTGTCCCTTTAAAGTTACATTTACAGCAGGAGACCTAAACTTCCAAAGCAAGTTAACATCTGATTGAAAATTAACCCATTTATTTTCCATGCAGGCTGTGTTAGTGACAGCCATGAAAAACGTGGCTAGAGTTGCATGGACCGGAGCTAAGGTGATTTAACTCCTACATTTCTGAGAACAGAGCAGTGAGACTGCAGGGGCATAATCTAAACCACAAAACCACTCCATTAAGCTAAAGTTGTTTTGATGCCTATAGTATCCCGTTAATAAAGGGCGTTATAGGAAGGAGTTAATTATTAGCTTCTCCTCATAGAAGGTAAGCATGTCTGTACAAAACATGCACGTGGTGGGGGGGAAAATTCAGTTGTTTGCATTTTCGTAAAATAAAAAAAATTAATTTCATTCATCTTTTTATTTGGTGGTTTGTCACTGGCAAATGTTCACCATGGAAAAGATTTGTGGGAAAAAAAATAGGCAAACTAACCATGGCATGAGAGAAAATTAAAAAAATACAAGGAAAACTAGGAAGAGCAGTTGAATTATATACATGAATTTATATATATATATATATATATATATATATATATATATATATGGAATTTAATACGTAATGGATAATGTCTGAGATGAAAGTTGGTTGTGGTGTGCCGAAACCAACGTACGTGTGGGCCTGTAAATAAGAGGGCCCACCAAGGAGAATTATAATGCTATAAGAGTGAAGGTGGGTGGGGACAATCAACTTGAACGGCAGAGGTGAGTAGGGCTGGGAGTTTAAGTAGGGGACTTACTCCTCCCATAAATTCAGGCCTATAGCCCTTTGTACTTGTGCTCGGAATTAATACGTAATGGATAGTGTTTGAGATGAAACCAACCTACGAGTGGGCCTGTAAATAAAAGAGGGCAAAAGAGAAGTTCAAGGAAAAACACACTTTATTGCATTTAGTACATAACCAAATTCCTGAAGGCTTGGCGAAGCTCTCTTTCTGGTCGTGCTACGTACGTATTTCCATCGACCCAGTCTCTTATTGATGTGGACCGGGGTGTTAGTACTAGAGGCTGATGAAGGAGTAACTATGCGGAAGGAGTGACCAGAGAACGAATCCGGGTTGTAAGTAAGGTTCTTACGTGCGTCGTGAATTTAGCAGTGGTGAGTGGGTGCCCTTGTAGTAGTAAGAGCGGAGGGTCAGGTAAGTGCGTGTGATGAGTTGACCGTAGGTGGTCTAGTGACTTAACCGGACACCAAGCATTATTAGTGGGAAAGAGGGGAATGATAGTGGGGTGTAGTGAGTGATTAGTTTTGGTAAATGGGAGTGTAAGTACGTAGTGATCCTCCACCTTAGTGAGGTTGTGTGATATCCCCTTGACAAACAACGGTGAATTCTCTGGGTCTGATGAAACCATAAAAAGCTAGATAAATTGCAGACTTGATCACCAGGTTCGTGTTGGGATAGAATGGGGATTCATCTAGATTGCTGAGTAGTCTAAAGACAGGCCCATCTATTGGTAGTCTTGAACAGAAACCTTAGAGATACCCTTTTAGACTTTCTTGATGGGGTATGATGACAAGAAGGGGGTGTTGAACCCCCGTGAGGTATAGTTTAATGGTATTGTGAGAAAGTTTTAAATGTAAGTGGCAGAAGGAGGAAAAATCCACCATAGTTTGAGTAGAAAAATCACCTTGTAAACCAAAATTTGTTGTGATTTTATTAAAAATGGTAAGTGCCCTACTGTAGGTGACAGCTGTGTTAGGTGATAGTGCTTGTTGTGTGAGAGTTCTAGCGTGGTGCATTAGTGCGTTCAATCCAGGATTAGTTTGTGAAACCGCAGTGTCTTGGACGGCTGACGGTGCGCTGTATTGAGTGCCTGGAAGAATACTTGGAAGTGAGAGCGAGACAGAGCATCAGCGGGCGTGTTGTGGATACCTGGGATGTGAAAACGGATTAAGTGGAACTGGACGGTTGCTGCCAGCCAGGTCAGTTTGCGAATCAGCTGCATGATGTTTAGGGAGGATGAGCGCCCCTTGTTTATGATATCGCAAGCTGCCGAGTTGTCGGAATAGCATTTTACTGCCTTGCCGGACCAGAGATGACCCCAGGTGTGTGCGGCTGCCATAATGGGGTAAATTTCAAAGAGGCCTGAAGTCTCCCTGAATCCTGGCAAGGCATCCGTCTCAGCAGGCCAGTGAACCCTGAACCAGTGGTTACCGAAGACAGCTGCGAAACCCGTGTTGGCTGCAGCGTCTGTGTGAATGATGGGTGAGGAGTCGAAGAGAGGGGGATAAACATGGAGATACCGTTCCACCCAGCCAAAAATTTCCCCCACATGAGAAGGTCAGCCTTGGTGTGCTGGTCCAATGGAATTGGGCAGGAGTCCGGTACCCAGTGAAGCAGACAGAGAAGCCTGGATACGAATGACCTTCCCTGCGGAATGATGCACATCGCAAAATTTTGACACCCCAATAGGGACTGAAGTTCCCTTCTGGTGCATGCATCACTCCGCAGGAACATGTCTATCTCCCCCTCTCAATCGGTCCAATTTATCGTGGGGAAGGCTGGCTCGGAAGGTACCAGAGTCCAGCTCGATACCCAAGAAGGTTAGTTTATTTGTTGGGCGATGGTTTTGGAGGGTGATATGGGTACCCCGAGTGTGGAAAAAAAGTGCTGAGGATATTACTGGGTGTACGTGCGCCTGGTTCTATCATTAGGAAATCGTCCAAATAGTGAATGACTGAGTGACACCTGAGAACGTTCAGAAGCAGCCAGAGTTTCTGCAAATATATCAAACAGTTTAGGGCTGCTTCTAGACCAGAAAATGAGTCGTGTGGGATAAATAGTATCTGTCTCGCCATTTAACACCATGCAGATGCCAGAGTGATGGGTGCATGGGTAGTAATTTGAATGCATTTGTTATGTCCGTTTTGCTTAGCCAAGTGTTGTTACCAGTTGAAATGATGGATTGTATTGCATTGTCAATTTTTATGTACTGTAATGAAAATTCTTCTGCGGGTATGAGTTAATGCTGGGAACAAAAGAGGCACGCGGTGCCGATAAATTGATAATCAGGTGTTTTTTATTAGAGTATTTATGCACAGCTATACTAGTGGGATTAGTGCGCCAGGAAGAAAAAGGTGAGGAGGTGAAGGGGCCGATGATGAAACCGTGTGAGATTTCAGAGGAAAGGAGAGTGTCTGTGGATACTGGGTCTTGGCAGGCTGACAAGAGGTTGGGACATTCAAGCGTGCCTGAGGGGATGGCTACGCGACCCATGAGAAAACCCTGTGTGAACCCCTTGTTCAAATACTCCACCAAATGCCTGCTCGGATGAGGTCTCAAATAGAAAACCAGGTTGTCGACATTAATGTCGGTTAGTCATTTGTTAGGGGACAACCTGGCCGGCCACATGGTCTTCATGTGTGCCCTGTAGCAGATGTGCAACAACCTACAGGCGCTGAAGTTGCAGGACCTGGCATTAAAATTGTTGCACACCTGCACTTTACCTAAGAAGGAGATGGGTCTACCCAGTTTATCCTGTTGACCACCCGCTTGTTTCATGTGAGGGGTGAAAGTGGGTTGAGGGGTGGGAGTGGAGCTGGAAGGATCAGCTTCCAAGGGTCACAAATCAGCCGTATGGGACATAGAATTACATACAGCACAAGAAAGGCGTCCTCAGACCAGCGAAGTGGCGACAGAATAATTCAGTATCCATCTGACACCAGTTAATTCTAATATTAAACTGCTTCAGATGGGTCGCTGCCTTCGCTGATACCTATTTATGGTAGTCATAAAAAGATGAGCCCCCGTACTTGATGCCCAAATCCACCACTTTATGAAGATAGAGGTCTCTCCTGTGGGGATATACCGAAATTAGGACGTTGCGTTATATCCCGAAGGCTATTACGAACTGCAGAATGGATAATTTTTTATTAAGACAAGGATCTCTGGTTTTAAGCACCACTGAGATAGCCCCGTAGTTATATGCTCGGTTCTCCAGCACATCTTGAGAGGCTATAAGTAGTGACACATCCCTCCCGTCTAGGATTACTTTCCTAATGGAGTCTGGGACTGAGTGACCTGGTTACACAAAAGGTGACGTAACTGTGGCCGGTGCTGGAGGGGGATGTATAGGGAAGCGTGGTGGTGTAGCAGAGACTGCCGAGGTGGGGGCTGGGGAGGCTATTGCACTCTCCACCTTAGATAACCTGCTGTTCAGGGTCTGCAGGTTGGCCAGGATTGCTGCAAGGGTGTCCTGAGTGGCCGTGCAAGCGCCTGACGGCTGTCCTTGAGAGCTAGTGCCTGGCCTAGGCTCGGTGGCCTTATTGGTCAGAAGTCTATAGAGTTCCGCCTTTCTAGCCATACCCGGAAAGGGGATGCCCCTGAGCCTAAGTTCGGCCGTAATTTTTGGGATAGTCCATGCTCTCAAGGACGTAGGGGTAGAGGGGGTGAGAGATTCGCCTGGAGACTCTGGTCTGATGAGAGTGAACGGAATCTCTTCAGCAGACAACTCGTCGATGGGAGCTGGTTCTTGAGACGTTCTAGAAATGAATTACATTTAGTAGGGGCGTAGGAGAGAACAGATGGGGATATGAGGGGGGGGGGGTTCCTTAGGTGAACTGGACTGTAAGGCTAGTGCCGAAGCGAAAAACTTAACTGTGAACTAGTGACAGATGAGGCCCTGCTAGTGACAAGTGGTGGTGAGAGGCTCTATCTATGATTTGGCCGAGGGAAGTTTGTTGCCACAGACGTGGTGGCGGGATGTTGGCCTCTCGATGACTGTTAAGAGATTCAAAAAAATGTGAGGCCCTGACTGCGGCCCTGTAGAAGGGCGAACGAGGCATCTAACTATGATTTGGGCGTGGGGCCATAACTCCATGTTGAGGTTGGAGATGGCCTCGCGGGACCGGTATGTACGGTACTTAGGTGAGCTAGGGCCGGAGCCTAGACCCTGTAAGCCAGTTCACGCACCTTCTATGCGTTACACAAAATGGATGTAGGACCGTGTGATAATCGTGATAAGTAAGGACCGCTTCAGGTCTAGTGTGACAGCACTGTAATGAGTAGAGTACTATACCTTGATTTGTTGTACAGGTACTTGGATGAGCGTAAGTGTTTTGTATGGAGAAAACAGGAGGAGGCCTAGAATAATGTTGGAGGTAGGGATTAAAACCATCAATCAATTATTAAAATAGAAGTGGTTATAACAGTATATATTAATTAACAAATTCCCCCAGAGGACCGTGTTAACTGGGCATAAGGATACGAGAGTAGAGGGGCTGCCGTACGTTAGTGACAAGTTTAGAGTGAAGGCTGCCTGATGCCTTGACATGAATGAAACTGAAGTGAGTAAATACTATACCTGGATTTGACAACTTTATGCAGTAATACAAGACAAACAGGCAATCTGTGGAGACCAAAGAAATGTAACAGAGCTAAGATTAATGTCTGCGTAAGCTATAGAGAATAATTTGAAATGTAGGGTTTTGGAAATTCCCCCAGAGGACTGTGCTACATATTAATATATATGTTCTGTGTTGGCGTGGAGTTGGAAAACTCCGCCGAAGTAGATGGGTGAATTTATTAAGTATTTAACACAACTTAAAACACAGAGGGTTAACTCAAAAAAGGCCTTGGAATAAATAACCGAGTTCTGAGAAAATGTCATACATCTGAGGATCTTATATTTTAAAACATATTTAAACCAAGAACCACAGACATAGTAGTAAATGGTTGCAGTAATAAATGCAGTAATTTTTCTTTATTAAATTTCCACCAGAGTTTACACGAACAAGGGTCGATAGTTTAGACTGCACGAAGGACCCACGAAACGTAAGTATTGCCAGTGTTTGACTAATTTAGTCGCACAAACCGCAGAAGTGCATGAACGGGTAAGGATGCACGAACAGGTAATGTATAAGTAAAAGGGAGCCTACCCCTACGTTTTTAGGACCGAACGCAGGGAAATAGCCAAACGCTATTTCCTGTACAAGCTCACGTGAGCATGCCGGTCTTGTGACCGGAAGCCGGATACCGCTACCGGGGAGAAGCCGGGTGGCAGGGCTGCAGAACGAACGGACAGAGGATTCAGCTGGACACCTCTACTGCTGGAGAATGGAGCTGTTTGGTGGGAATCTCGGACCGGAAGTGCTGCTATGGAGATAGGCAGCTGACAATCAACTTGAACGGCAGAGGTGAGTAGGGGCTAGGAGTTTAAGTAGGGGACTTACTCCTCCCACAAATTCAGGCCTAATGGCCTTACTACATATATATATATATTTCCTGCTACCCATGGCCTCATTTATGGGTTTGCTCTTCCCCATTGTGCAGGACAGGAAAGGTTAATTCATAATTAACCCCCTCCCACGGTGAGTGGAATGGAGGGTAGGCAGAGGGAGCTATAATAAACAATCCTACTTATCACCAAAAAATAGCAGATAAATATACTTAGTACAAAGTATGTTTATCTATTTATCTGCTTAAAAATAGCAGATAAATAGATAAATATACTTAACTTAGTACAAATATGAATAGCTTCCCTAGAGGCTTTTCCCTCTTGAGCCTCTGTAGTATCAGATGGATATGGGTAAAAACAGGGATACAGCTAGATGCTAGAATATAAAAGACCAACAGCACATAGTGATGTACAATTTACAGAGCTAGCACGCAATATCATAGATTGCACTCACGGAATTAAAGTCAAATGAATGCTTTGAAATCCACAAATGCATTGTACTGGTCCGGCTTCCACCATTAGAGGTAATAGAGATTCAGCAGGTCCAGGAATTTCAGGATGCAAAATCAAAAGGTTCGTTTGCAAAAATATGTATTTATTTAGGCACCCACTGCCTGATAAAAATAATGAATAAAAAAGTATAAAAGTGGATTTCAAGGCATTCATTTGACTTCACTTCTGTGAAAGCAATCTATATTGCGTGATAGCTCTGTAAATTGTACATCACTATGTGCTGTTTGTCTTTTATATTCTAGCATCTAGCTGTATCCCTGTCTTTACCCATATGCATCAGAGGGAGCTATAATAATACAAAGGAATTATAATAATACAAAGCTCTATTCCTGGCACCTATAGTATCCCTTTAAGCATAATTGATGAAATTAAAAAGCCGCCTCCCTCTATAATCCCCTGTATTCTTTCCTGACTTTGGCTTCCAGAAGAGCCCTCTGGCTCCATTCCTGGGGCTACACATCAAAAGCTAATTTATGTGCCCTGCTATTTCAGGGGATCATCTTTTTTGGTAAGATTCAAGATGAAGTTATACAGAAAGCAACTGAGAGAAAAAAGCCTTTCTTCCTACATCATCAAGAAACCCTCTAATATGTCATGGACAGAAAAGGCAGTTTGTGGAAGCAAATACTACAAACCAGGTAGAGTTCATTCCTCAATCCTCACCATGGAGATACCAGCTATCATCATCTTCCTCAAGAGAATCCAGATAGCGCTCTAAAAATGGAGGTTTGAAGGTTCAGATGTGAGTAATTGGAGGCTGTCTCAAAATATTCTGTCCAGTTTGGGTCAAATTCATCTCAATTTATTGGGCTCCAAGTATTCTTAATGATGGCTACTGACTAGAGTATCCAAGATCCTTAAGATTTCACCGATCAAGAGTGTCCAGGCTTAAAGCAAAAAGCCCTGACTGTGTATTTAACTAATAACTCAATAAGTCATAATAGAAGTTACCCCTCAAAAAAAAGATACAAAGGATTTTATTCAATTGTATTTCTCACTCCCAAGCCTCAGGGGAAGTGGATTCTGATTCTAGACTTAAAAAGAAACTTGATGGTTTTCTGAAGAAGATGCCCTTCACTGTCTGTTTCATTCATAAAACGTGCCTTAATCAAGGGGAGTGGATCATTTCGATGAACTTTAAAGATACCTACTCCCAGATTCTCAGTCTAGCACCCAGAGCTTTGTTGAAAATCCTAATTACAGTTTTGCCACTGGCAAACAGAGACGGTCATCAGTACTCTTCATCAATTTGAATAACTAATAAACCGAGAAAAGCAACCTAAAACCTTCAAGAAATAGTCTTCTTGGGGAAGCGTAAATACCAGAGTTTCTGCAATATCTATTGACCACAAAATATGGATTAACAACTGAAATTCTTTTAAGGACAAGAACCCGGCAGTACATGAGTGTATTAGGATCCCTGTCATCAGCCATAGGTCACATTGGCAATCTCAGGCAATTCAACAAAGCCTCCACAAATTGGGATCAGTGGATCATAATCCCCAAGGCATTCAAACTAAAATAGTGGATGAAGGAGTCCGATTTGAACAACGGGTTTCCACAAGAAGATCCGTCATGGGAAATTCAAATAACAGATATGAGCTTCTGGGAATGGGGAGACCTCTACAGGAGCCATTTTGCACAGAGATTATGAAACACGCAAGCTCGCTAATTTTTACATAGTAGTCTAGATTGAAAATGGTCCATGAAGTTCAACTTTAATGCCCATTCTTTTATGCTGTTGTTGTGAAAGAAGGCAAAGAACCGTAAAGCCATTTCCAATTATGCCACAAAAAAGGGGGGGAAAATCCTCCTTAATTCCATAATGGCAATCATTCCCATTGGATCAACAATCTGTTCACATACATATCAATTATATCCTTGTCTTTACAAAAAAGCATTCAACCTTTTATTTTTTTATTTTATTTTTAAACACATCTGTAGAATCTCATAAGACAACTGCTATTGAGAATCCCACATCTTTATTGTTCCTACTGTAAACATTTTTTCGCTTTAAGGGAAGAGCCTTTTCTTCACTCTCAATGGGTAAACTCCATTCTGTTGGATATTCCTACTAATGGTAGGAATATGCAACTAATATATATCACTACTAATCAGGGACGGACTGACAGTGGCCTGGACCCCCAGCAGAAAAATATATATGCTAATGTCATGTACTGTGTATATGATTGTATGTACATGTAAAGTGAATGTATGTTTATGTGTGTATATTCACTGTGAGCCCTGCTGTAAGTGAATATTTGTATGTAGTGTCAGGATATGTGGATTCAGCGTATATCTGAATAGATGTTTTTAGTTTTGTAAATAGGGTTGTATTTGTTTTACGTGTGTTTATGTAACATGGCAAAATGTATAAGGGGGTATTTGTGAATTTTGGCAATGTCTTTGTATGAGGTATGCAGGCCTTCAGATTTTGCATTTTAAATTACAAACCAAGTGTTAAATGTTACAAGCCACCTTAAAGGAATACAACCATGTATTCCTGACACTAGTGTTATAGGCCCCATTTAAAAGGTGATTTACTCACCCTTTTTTTCTAGCGCTGACCAAACTGGTGGCTGCTCCGCCTCCTTGGCAGAGTTCCATCAATTTAAATGATCTCAGCCAATCCAATGCTTTACCATAGGAAAGCACTTGAAGGCAATTGTGCAAGCGCGGCAAAACGCTAGACTGCACCAATCATCAACTCCTCATAGAGATGCATTGAATCATTGCTTCTCTATTACAAGCGTTCAGCGTCTCTATGCAGAGCATGGAGATGCTGAATGTTAGTGCTGCACATTTTGCAACACTGACACAGTGAGCACCTAGGTGTTCCTAGGCAACAATGTAAACACTGCTTTTTGAAAAGAAAAGGCAGTGTTTATAGCAAAAATCCGCGGGGGCAGGCTATACATTAAGCTGTAGTTGTTCTGGTAACTATAGTGTCCCTTTATGTTTGTGCATGCAAAGGGGTAGGGACTGCAGAGGGTGCCAGAAGGAAGGTGCTGTAGAGAGTGCATGGGGGCAGGGGGTGCAGAAGGGAGGGACCATAGAGCGTGATGGAGTAGGAGTTGTAAAGGGTGCTGGGGGAACAGAGGTTGTAGTGGGTTCAGAGGGAAATAGGAGCTGTAGTGAGTGCATGGGATAGAGGGTCAGTAGATGGTGCATGGGGATAGAGAGTGCAGGGGCGACAGAGGTGTAGGGGCTATAGAGGGTACATGGGGATAGGGACTACAGAGGGAGAATGGGGTTGTAGATGCAAGGGTGTAAGAGCTGCAGGGAGGTAGAGGCTGCAAAGGTAGCAGGGGGAGCAAGGTGGTGAAAAGGGGGTAGGGGCTGCAAAGGTAGCAGGAGGGTATGGACAGCAAGGGTGTGGCTGACGAGATTGTTTTTCCTATGTGACCGGCTGAATGCGCGCGCAGCTCTTGCCGTGCGTGCGCATTCAGCTGACGGGGAGGAGAAGAGGAGGATCGCTCTCCGCCCAGCGCTGGAAAAAGGTAAGTTTTACCCCCTTTCCCCCTTCCAGAGCCGGGCGGGAGTGGGACCCTGAGGGTGGGGGCACTATAGTGCCAGGAAAACAAGTATGTTTTCCTGGCACTATAGTGGTCCTTTAAAGAAATACCTGAATAGGTTAAATATATGTCTATTTAAGTGGACAATAAAAATAAACTACCAACCTAGGAATCGGATAGATAGTAGTTGATAATGTCAACCAAATCCTCAGAAAATTCCTACAAAAAAGGAAAAAGAACCCTCAAAGGGTCTTCAAAGGACAAAAACTCTGATAATACATTTCTCTCCTCAACAAGGATGGAAGATTCATCTCATAAATTTTCCCTCTACAAAATGAAAATTACATCACAGCTTACTTCCTGACAACTTGTTATAAACCAAATTAATGTCAACACAGTAGAAATTAAAAGTCAACTAAAAGACCTCTCCTCAAGACTACAAGTAAACAAAGAGAAAATTATTAATTTAGAATATTGAGAAAAACAGTGGAGAGAACTAAATTTATATCTGACAAACCAATTAAGCAATATGGAATCAAAGACAATCATACAAGACGCAACAATTTAAGAATACGCAACGTCCCAGAGTCGATTACGCAAGAAAAGATTCCAGATTTCTTAGAAAAGTTATGGATTACAATGGATATAGAGGTTTCCAAAAACAATATAAATCTGGAAAGATATCATCGTCTATATAAAACAAAAGCAATAGCAAATAAATATCCAAGAGATATTATTAATTTCCAATCCTTTTCAATTGAAAGAAAATATGCTAGCTGATCTATCAAAGAAGATGAATTTTTTTTTTTTTTTTTACCAATCATTTTTTATTGAGATAATAAAGTGTATGGGGTACAGAAGGAGAAAAGGGTAACATTCAGGGTTTTACAGGTCAGATGTGGCCGTATACATTACATCCCGTCTCAAGGCTCTTATCGGCCACCTTAGTTAGAGAATATGGGGAACTAGTAACTTGTAACCAACTGTAACATGTCCTACATTAGAGCCCTTGTTTGAGAAGTCTTTTTGTTGTGGGCTGCCTTCCTGGTGGAACGCTCTCCTTGTTTCATGTCATCTCGCAATTACGCATAGATGTAAGCTACATATATAGTTGAAGGGTGTTTGGTCGGCGTAGGTCGGGGGTCAGGTCGGTGTCGTGGGGGAAATTCTCTCCATTTCGTCAAGTTGGGATGGTGTTCCCCTAGCTAATGGACCAATCTAGTGTTCAGGTGTGTTGCAGTCATGGGGAGCCGTAGTCATATTAGTGCTGGGTGGGGCAGGCCAGCACCCAGCCCACCAGGTCGGTTTTTGTTTGGTTGCGTACTTGTTGGGTTGGTCAGGATACCCGGTGTGTGACGTCTGTCCGCCCCACCCGTTAGGTATGACTGTGTTCTCAATCCAGGGGTTCGACTCTAGTAGCTGTCCCCCTCTGGTGTGCCCCCTCCTCCCGTGCCCCCCATAGGTCTGCTCGTTTGGGCCATGGGTTCTCCTCACCCTCCGCGTCCCCTGTCCATCACTGTCGTGCCTATGATCTCCTGACTGGGGGGAAGGAAAAGGGGGCCGAGGGTCTGGCCTGGAAGTAGGAGGCAGGGGAGGGTGGTGGAAGGAGGGAGAAAGAGAGAAAGAGAGAGAAGAAGAGAAGAGAAGCAGAGAAAAAAAAAGGGGGGGGAGAGAGGGGAGGGGGCATGAAAGTGCCTATATCTTGTATGGTCTCTGTGGGGCGGGTCTAGTGCCTCCCTAGTTCTCTGCTTCCTAGTGGCTTTCGTCCCTGGTTGCTGCGGTTCGCTTCTGGGCTATATAGGTGCACCAAGGGAGCCAGGTGATAGCACATTTGTCTCCCGTGCCGTGTAGCGATGCCGAGAGGGATTCCATGCTGTATATGTCCCTTACGCGGTCCATCCATTGCTCCACAGTCGGTGGCTCCGCCGCGCGCCATTTGGCAGGGATGAGAGATTTCGCTGCATTAAGTAAGTGTTTGGTTAGGGAACATTTGTATGTAGCTATAGGGCGTGTGGTGTGGTGGAGTAGCATCGGTAAGGGCTGGAATGATAGGTCCGGGTCTACAATGCTCTTAATTTTGGAGTGGATTTGTTTCCAGTACTGCTGGATTGTAGGGCACGACCACCATATGTGGACGTCTGTCCCACCCTCGGCTCCGCATCTCCAGCAGATGTCAGGGATTTCTCGGTTCATGCGGTGTAGTTTCGCTGGGGTCTTGTACCAGTTGACCATAATTTTGTAGTTAAGTTCCTGGATTTCTGAGCTGAGCGTGCCTTGGTGCGTCAGCACGTGGATCTTCTCCAATTGTTGGTCTGTTATTGTTTGGTCTGTAGCTTGTTCCCAGCGGGACATATATCGCGGTGGTGCGCGTGGTGTGGTTGTGAGCAGTAGAGAGTAGAGTTGCGTGATTCCTTTCAGTGGTCTATCCCTGGCTATGCACATGTGTTCAAAGGCGGTTAGTTCTCTATGGAACAGGTGTTTGCCCGCCGTGGTTCGGTAGAAGTGCTGGATCTGATGATAACGGAACCTAGTTGTGACAGACCCATCTGTATGGACTAAAAGCACTGTGTTCGTCTGTTTTGCCGTTTGCATGAATTCCCCCATTCGTATGCTTTGTTTAAGGGAATGTATTTTTTTTGTCGAACGGAACTACCGAACGCACGGCCACCCAGAAGAGAAGTGTGCTGCTGGTTAACCTATTGATCCCAATTAGAACGTTGCGGTTAACCACAGACACTTCTCAATTAAAACCGAATACCGGGTGGTCGTCGTTCGTATGTCGACCACGAGGCGGCGGCCATTTTAACCATGCGAAAGACCAGCGGTGTTCGACGGTTATTTCATGGAACTGAAAACGGACACTTTTTCAACCGAACACCGCTGAAGCCGTCGACCTCCCCTTCTCAATCGACAAAAGCATACGAATGCCGGCCGTTCGGGAGATTCAACAACACGAATGGACTTAACCCAGATAGCCTTCCCATGGAGTCAATCGCATACCGAAGAACTGTAATAGACTTTGACTCCATGGCGATTGAACTATGCGAATGGGATCTGAGCGCTATTCGCCAATAATATGCACTCAGATCCAGGCTATCTGGGGATGTGTTACACGAATACAATATGTTCGGCAATTAGAAAGTTATGTATTTTAATGTGTTTTATAACTTTGAGTTAAAATGGCGATTTGCCTCTGCTCGGGGAGATAATTGAATTACTTCCCAATTATCTCCCGAGCAGAGGGGAGGGAACTGTGATGCATTCTGGGAATATTGTGGGGATGTATGTCTGAAATGTCCCCATGTCCTTCTGTTATTCCAGTCTCCCATTTGGTCCCCTAGGGGAGTGTCCACCAAGTGGGAGACCTGCATAAATACCGTGCAGGTAGCCCACAGTAAATCAGTTTGTGTTTTACCCTTAAAGCGGAGCTTGGTCTCATTATTGGGGGGGGATTTTATTACTGGCGCCTAGAGACTGCTTATTGGAATTATTTGCCGCTTGGAAGATATTGGCGTTCGGCTAATATTGGCAGTTCGTGTATTTGGAGATCGTGAAGGGAAAGAGCCGTACAGGTACCGTTCGGGAGTTTGGAGTGTTCCCTAGCTGGCGGTTCGCATGGTTATACTGTACACGCTACTAGACCACATTATTGCAAACGGGGAGCATTCACTAAACAGCGGTTTGTACATTTATTACTGGAGGTACCGTAACAACTGGTGGCAAGCGACGGGATGATCCTCAGCGCCCAAAGAGACCACTACAACCAGGACTAAATGGAATTACAATACCAGAACCTGAGAAGAGCTACCCTAAAGGATTTATTAGAGCAAAGAGGCGGACAAGCCAGTAACCTCAGGAAGAGGGATATTATTGCACTATTGCTGGAAATGGATGGAGTACCAGCGGCAGAGGGAACCAATGGACCCAGCACAGCTGACAGAACCCCCGAGGAGGCAAGCTTTGACCGGGCGGTAAGAATCAAGCTGGCACATTATGGTCCCAACCCATCTGCAGAGATCATCGACCGGGTCATGGCCGCTGTGGAGGCCAACCTGCTGCGCCAAAGCGGTGCTGCAGCAGCCCCAGTCACAGCAAACCTGGGAGAAAGAAAGAAGGTGCCATTTACTGCGTTTAAAGCCTTCAGTGAGACAGGAGAGATTGATGGGTACCTTGCTGATTTTGAGCGGCAATGTGCCCTGCATAAGGTACCCCTGGAAGACTGGGTTACTATATTGTCCGGCAAGTTATCCGGCCGGGCCAGCGAGGCTTTTCGGGCCATCCCTGATGAGGAGATTGGGGATTATGTGGCCGTCAGGGAAGCTTTACTCTCCCGGTATGCCGTTACACCCGAGGCATACCGGAGGAGGTTCCGAGACACTGTCAAGACATCTGGGGACTCGTACGTTGAATGGGCAAGTAAGGTGCACCGCACAGCCGCCCACTGGATGGCGGGGTGCCAGGCTGTGTCCGGAGAAGAGGTGCTGCAGATGTTTCTTTTGGAACTTTGCTTTGATAAATTGCTGGCAGGGGTCAGAGAGTGGGTAAGGGACCGTAAACCCTCCACTCTTCACGAAGCAGCTCGCCTGGCGGATGAGTATACCGATGCCCGCAAACTGGACAGTCTCATCAGCAAGGCTCCCACCAGAGTGGAGTACAGGCCAGCAGCTAACATATATCAGCCTCCAATGAATCGTCCATCAGCACCCCCTCCATCTGCCCAGTATCAACAGCCACCCCGGTTTAATTCACGGGAGTACGCACAACCCATTCAGTGCTACCTGTGAAAGCAGCTAGGGCACAAGCGACCAGAGTGCCTGATGAACAGCGCCAACCAGAACCAGTCCTGGAGGAGACCAGCCGGCGGCAATCCACGACCTCCCCTCCCAGCCGCTCACTGTGTAGAGGAAGAGGAATGCTGGGGCATCCTGCATGAGGCAGACCCCGTTCAGGCTGCCCACCGGGATAACAGACAGCACCACCGGCAGTGTGTAAAAGTAAATGGGAAGGAGGTCAGTGGTCTACTGGATACCGGGGCAACCATGACTTTACTCCAGAAGCACCGACATCCGAAGCCCAACATACCGGGGACACGGTCGCAGTGCGAGTAGCCGGGGGTGCCGTGTTTCACCTACCCGTTGCCTGGGTACATTTGGATTGGAGAGTGAGCGCTAGACATGTGAATGTGGGGGTCATGAAGGACTTACCAGCGGATGTCCTCCTTGGCAATGACTTGGCGCCCCTTGTTTCAGCCTTCGCTCCCATGGGTCCCGCTGAAGTGGATGCTGTCAAGACCCGTGCCCAGACCCGTGCCGCCAAGACCGGCCCACCTGCTGCTTAGACCCAGGTAAGACTCTCTACCCCAACTTGTACCTTAGACCAGGCCCCTTTAGGCTGGGATACCCCAGAGATGTACGGGAAGGAAACCAGGGAAGACCCGACGCTAGCGAAGTACAGGGCCAGGGCCGATTCTGGGGGAGAAGGAGTAGATGGGGAGCACTACGAGTGGGTGGGGGATAGACTATACAGGATCCTGAAACCGTCCCAGAAACCGAGTACCCCTCCGCAGAATCGACAGCTAGTGGTACCTGCAAAATACCGGCAGGAGATTCTGCGGATTGGGCATGATGTGCCGTTAGCGGGCCATCTAGGTTCCCGCCGCACAGCTCATAGGATCACACAAAACTTCTTCTGGCCCAATTTTAACCGAGATGTGCGGGTTTATTGTAGCACGTGTGACACCTGTCAACGGGTAGGTAAGCGGGGGGATCACCCAAAAGCTAGGCTTCAGTCGATGCCTATCATTGGAGAACCCTTTTCCCGCATAGCCGTTGACATTGTGGGTCCACTGGCCAGGGCTAGCCCATCAGGTAAGAAATACATTCTTACCGTGGTGGACTATGCCACACGTTATCCAGAAGCAGTAGCGCTGTCTAATATAGAGGCAGAGACGGTTGCTGATGCCCTGGTTAAAATTTTCACTAGGGTCGGGTTCCCTCAGGAGATTCTCTCCGATCAGGAAACTCAGTTCACCGCTGTGCTTACCCAGCAGCTGTGGAAGGTGTGCGGTATTAAACCTCTGCTTAGCTCACCTTATCACCCACAGACTAACGGTCTCTGCGAGCGATTTAATGGCATCCTCAAACAGATGTTGTGGACCTTTACTGACACTTGCAGAGACTGGGAGCGATTCCTGCCTCATCTGCTATTTTCATACAGAGAGGTGCCCCAGGAATCTACTGGGTTCTCTCCCTTTGAGTTACTCTATGGGAGAAGGGTCCGTGGACCCCTAGATCTCATTAGAGGACACTGGGAGGGGGAGACAGAGCAAGAAGGGACCCCCATAGTACCATATGTCCTGGAACTCCGGGACCGCATGGAGAAACTATCCCTGATGGTAAGGGAGAATCTCCAGGCGGCCCAGGGGAGACAGAAGCGGTGGTACGATCGGGGTGCCCGACAGCGGGTCTTCCAGGTTGGGCAGAAGGTTCTGGTGCTCAAGCCTGTGAAGACGAACAAGATGCAAGCATCTTGGCAGGGCCCGTATAAAGTGTTAGCTCAGGTATGTGATACTACCTACCTTATAGCCAGCTGTTCAGATGAAAGGATTCAGCGATCCTTCCATGTGAACATGCTGAAGGAGTATCAGGAGAGACCAGAGGATGTTGCGGCAGTATGTGCCCCAGCTACTGACGACCCCGAGAATTTACCCTTACCCGACTTGTTAGAGAGGGATCCCCAGACAGACCTTACTAGTCTTGTGCAGCTAGGGGACCGGCTAAACCCGGCAGAGAAGGTACAGGCAAGACAGCTTCTGTGGGAGAAGCAGGCGATGTTCTCCCAAGAACCCGGGTACACTACCCTAGCTGTGCACAAGGTCGAGACACCCGGACAGAACCCCCTACGACAACCCCCATACCGTATCCCTGAAGCAGTCCGAGAAGGAATGCGGAAGGAGATACAGGAGATGACCAGGCTGGGGTTTATCGAACACTCAGACAGCCCTTGGACCTCGCCTGTAGTTCTGGTGCCTAAGAAAGATGAGACCGACCGGTTCTGTGTGGACTACAGGCGGCTCAACAAGCGGACCACCACTGACGCCTACCCTATGCCCCGGGTAGACGAGTTATTAGACCGCATTGCCAGGGGGCACTACCTGACCACCATTGACCTGTGTAAAGGTTATTGGCAGATCCCCCTGGCCGAGGATGCTATCCCTAAGTCGGCCTTCGTCACCCCATTTGGCCTGTACCAGTTTAAAGTTATGCCATTTGGGATGAAGAATGCTCTGGCAACTTTCCAGCGTATGGTGGATAGGCTCCTCGATGGCTTCCAGGACTTTGCATGTGCATACCTGGATGACATTGCGGTCTACAGTGAGTCCTGGGAAGATCATTTAGTACACGTGGGGGTGGTGCTGGACAAGATTCGGACCGCAGGCCTGACCTTGAAGCCAGACAAGTGCCATGTAGGCATGGCAGAAGTGCAGTACTTGGGTCACAGAGTAGGATGTGGAAGCCAGAGACCGGAGCCAGCCAAGGTAGAGGTTGTAGCTAACTGGCCCACACCTATCACCAAGACTGGCCTTCCTGGGGACGGCAGGATACTACTGACGTTTTGTCCCCGACTACAGTACGGTTGCCAAGCCCTTGACTACCTGACTAAGAAGAATTTACCTAAACAGGTCCTGTGGTCTCCAGCTTGTGAAGCCGCGTTTCAAGCACTTAAGCAGGCTCTTGTAAATGCCCCTGTCCTGGCTGCCCCAGTCCCTAACAAACGTTTCCTTGTTCATACAGATGCTTCCATGTATGGACTGGGGGCTGTGCTGAGCCAGGTCGGGGAAGATGGAGGAGAGCACCCTGTCGCATACTTAAGCAGAAAGTTACTACCTCGGGAAGTGAGTTATGCGGCAGTGGAGAAAGAGTGTTTAGCCCTGGTCTGGGCACTGAAGAAATTGAGCCCTTATTTGTACGGGCAGGAGTTTTCACTTATAACGGATCACAATCCCCTTGTCTGGCTTAACCGGGTCTCAGGAGACAATGGCAGACTGCTGAGGTGGAGTTTGGCACTGCAGCCTTACAACTTCACCATCAGCTACCGACCCGGTAAGCAGAATGGGAATGCAGATGGGTTATCTCGGTAAACAGACGTCCCTACTCCTTCCCAGTCCGGTCATCCCCAAGTTGACCCGCCAAAGGGTCAAGCCAGGTCTGCCGGAGTGTTCCACAAGGGGGGAGCCGTGTGACAGACTCATCTGTATGGACTAAAAGCACTGTGTTCGTCTGTTTTGCCGTTTGCATGAATTCCCCCATTCGTATGCTTTGTTTAAGGGAATGTCTTTTTTTTGTCGAACGGAACTACCGAACGGACGGCCACCCAGAAGAGAAGTGTGCTGCTGGTTAACCTATTGATCCCAATTAGAACGTTGCGGTTAACCACAGACACTTCTCAATTAAAACCAAATACCGGGTGGTCGTCGTTCGTATGTCGACCACGAGGCGGCGGCCATTTTAACCATGCGAAAGACCAGCGGTGTTCGACGGTTATTTCATGGAACTGAAAACGGACACTTTTTCAACCGAACACCGCTGAAGCCGTCGACCTCCCCTTCTCAATCGACAAAAGCATACGAATGCCGGCCGTTCGGGAGATTCAACAACACGAATGGACTTAACCCAGATAGCCTTCCCATGGAGTCAATCGCATACCGAAGAACTGTAATAGACTTTGACTCCATGGCGATTGAACTATGCGAATGGGATCTGGCGCTATTCGCCAATAATATGCACTCAGATCCAGGCTATCTGGGGATGTGTTACACGAATACAATATGTTCGGCAATTAGAAAGTTATGTATTTTAATGTGTTTTATAACTTTGAGTTAAAATGGCGATTTGCCTCTGCTCGGGGAGATAATTGAATTACTTCCCAATTATCTCCCGAGCAGAGGGGAGGGAACTGTGATGCATGCTGGGAATATTGTGGGGATGTATGTCTGAAATGTCCCCATGTCCTTCTGTTATTCCAGTCTCCCATTTGGTCCCCAAGGGGAGTGTCCACCAAGTGGGAGACCTGCATAAATACCGTGCAGGTAGCCCACAGTAAATCAGTTTGTGTTTTACCCTCAAAGCGGAGCTTGGTATCGTTATTGGGGGGGGATTTTATTACTGGAGCCTAGAGACTGCTTATTGGAATTATTTGCCGCTTGGAAGATATTGGCGTTCGGCTAATATTGGCAGTTCGTGTATTTGGAGATCGTGAAGGGAAAGAGCCGTACAGGTACCGTTCGGGA
>OW240915.1:73789735-73814904 GCA_933207985.1 Pelobates cultripes | reverse complement strand
AACATCAGGCTCAAAGTCCCTAGCATGAAATTTTCTCCTAGGTTCCTTGGACCTTTTCGTGTCCTTCGTAGGATCAATCCTGTTGCGTACTCTCTGACCCTTCCAGTCTCCTTGAAAATTCCTAATACCTTTCATGTGTCCTTGCTCAAACCTCTTGTTTACAATAAATATACTGTCTCAAGTGTCCCTCCTCCTCCCTTGGTTGTTTCTGGCCAGGAAGAGTATGAGGTCTCCTTCATAATTGATTCCAGGTTTTCTCGGGGCACTTTACAGTACTTGGTGGATTGGAAAGGTTATGGACCAGCCAATCGTTCTTGGGTTCCGGCATCTGATATACATGCTGGCCGCAAGATTCGCTATTTTCACGCCAAATTTCCTCTCAAGCCTGGTCCTGCCCACCCAGTGGGCGTTCTTCAAGTGGGGGGTAATGTCACGTATTCATCCGCTTATAAAAATTTGACTAATTGAATTTACTGTTCAGACAGGAAAAGATGTGCCGAATAACATTACTGTCCTGACAGGAAAAGTTGTGCTGCGCAGCAATCAAATCCACAGCAGGATTTGTGCTGAGCAGCAATTATGCAAATGGGAACCTGGTAAATGCCTTTGAGGTCAAAGGCCGATTACACCCTATCAGATCCAGAGGAGTGGCATTTAGGCCCAGTTCTCATCCTGCTCAGTGCCCTGTCGTGGTTTCCCTTGTGGTTGTCCGAGAGTGCGTTATTGATTCTGGTAATTCTGGTTATTTGACTTTGGCATTGTTTTTGACTTCACTGTTTTCTGGCATTCCTGACCCCTGGCTTTTCCTTATCGTTGTGTCTCTTCCTGTATCCCTTGACCTCGGCAATTCCTGACTATTCTTTGGTACGTTAGTCCGGCCATTCTAAGGTCCGGTATACGTTACCTATCAGTCCTCTGTGTTACACAATTCTACGTGCTGGATCATACTGTAGTGCTGACAGTTGGTGAGAGAAAAACTCTCACCGAAGTTGTAGTGGTTGTAGGATAGAGAAGGGCATAACCCAGGGAAAGAATGATAGAAAAAAGCTGAGACAGGATCTGCAGAAGAGCAGACCTGATGTCAGTCTTACTACCCTAATTGTAATCGTTAGAATAGAATATAGGTGTAGAGTGTCCTTATTTTTAAAAACACAAAAAACCTATAGAATAAAATAAAGTAAATAACTTTATTCCCCTAAAATAGTTAGAATAGAATATAGGTGTAGAGTGTCCTTATTTTTAAAAACACGAAAAACCTATAGAATAAAATAAAGTAAATAACTGTATTCCCCTAAAAGGGTACACACATCTAAAAAACACCAAAGTGAAAAATAGGTGAAAAAAGATATTCAAAATATACCGAATAAAATAGGACCAACTTCTAAAGCTTGAATAGTACAGGTTGTAAAAAATCCTGTTTCAAAATAGCCAGTAGGGGGTACTATTCTAGACTGAACTTAGATACAGTATCCTCTGCAGAAGAATACTTGGGGAGACCCAAAGCATACCCCAGAAAAAATAGTATAGCTGTCGAATATGAATATGTAACCTTAATATTTAACACTTGGTTTCACCTATTTATTTACAAGGTGACATGAAGTTGCTACACATAGATACTCACTCCTTATTATCACTAGGGGAGTATTCTTTCTAAAGCACATGTCAAACTTAATATTTAAGTGAATGTAGAGGATACTCTAATAGGGGACCTACTGTACTCTTCCATTGTCATTTTCCCGATGTCTATACTATTTTGTCTGGTGTATACTTTGGATCTCCCCAAGTATTCTTCTGCATCTATATCCTGTAATTAGAGCAATACAGGCAATGTTACCCTGAGCTTATTACTTACCTTAGGCTACCCATACTCTCACACCATCCGGCATCTGTACTGATAGGGTTTGCCTGAGCTCATCAACTCGAAGGATATAACATATTCCTCTCAGAGGAAACTGTATCTAAGTTCAGTCTAGAGCAGTACCCTCTACTGGCTATTTTGTAATAGGGTTTTTTACAACCTGTACTATTCAAGCTTTAGGAGTTGGTCCTATTTTTTTAGGTATATTTTAAATGTCTTTTTTCACCTATTTTTAACTTTGGTGTTGTTTTTTTAGATGTGTGTACCCTTTTAGGGGAATAAAGTTATTTATTTTATTTTATTCTATAGGTTTTTCGTGTTTTTAAGAATAAGGGCACTCTACACTTATATTCTATTCTAACGATTACAATTAGGGTAGTAAGACTGACATCAGGTCTGCTCTTCTGCAGATCCTGTCTCAGCCTTTTTCTTTCATACTGCACTCTATCAATAGGACACTTTTTTTGCCTCAACATCTCCTCTTCCCCTCTCTCCCACTCATGTGTTGGGTGGCGAGGGGTGGATAGGCGATCGATATATGGATTGGGTTGGAGTAATAATTGTTGAGTTCGGATTTACTTTTTTATTACTGTACACTAGTGGCACTTTTGAATCCTTATACATGAGATAAGATTTTTTTTCTCTTTCTCGCCAATGATATGGTGTGCCTTTAAATGTACTATTCGAGGCTACCTAATCAAACTGGGTAGTCAAGAAAAACGATGAAATAATATGAATCTGTCTGAATTGTATATAAACTTAGACTGTTTGGAGAGGGAAAACAGGAGAAGTCCCTCAAAGAAAAAGAGCAACAGATTGATGGTCATTAGGAACCAGATTAATAATATTTTAATTCGGAAAGCAAATATATACTCTTGAACGCCTTAAGAGAACATGGTATTATAAAGGGAACAAAGCTGATAAACTACTCTCCAATACATTAAAAAATGACAGAGCAAAGAAAATAGTTTCTAAGATTATTCATGGCAGTAACAATCTCCTAAATCCAGAAAAAAAATTGGTGAAGTCTTGAAGGATTTCTACTTGGCCTTGTATAATTTACCGGAGAGACAATACCCTGTTCATTTCTCACAATTTTTATATAAACATAAGTTACCTAAAATTTCCGCAGAGCAACTGACCAAACTTAATGAAGATATTACTCTAAATGAAGTGGATACCGCCATAAGAAATCTCAAAGCGAATAAATCACCTGGACCAGATGGCTTTAGTAATTTTTTTTATTCGTCATTAGCAAACAATATTAAAGGGATCCTTACTAAGGTATTTAATCAGATCAGTTTAACAGGAGATATACCAAGGGAAATGTTAAAAGCCCATACTATTTCCATACTTAAGCAGAATAAGAGCCAAGAAATGATTGGAAATTATAGGCCTATTTCCCTTCTAAATGTATATTTGAAATTGTACGCTTCTATTTTAGCAGCTAGACTAAATAACATTATTCCTTCAATTATCCATAAAGACCAGACCGGTTTTATTAAGAGTAGATCTTCCGTGCATAATATCAGAAGAATTATCGATATATTAGATATGGCACAGCAAGATGGAGTTTCCCTCCTGACTCTGTCATTGGATCCCGAAAAGGCATTTGACAGAGTCAGATGGGATTACATGGCCCAGGTCCTTGAAGCATTTGGACTCTCTGGAATATATTTAATTCTAACATGACATTATACACTTTTCCTATGGCAAGAATATTAGGCGCTGGTTTTTCATTGCAGTGGTTTTCCCAGAAGATGGAACTAGGCAGGGCTGTCCACTCTTGCCTATACTTTATTTAATGATAGTTGAACCTAGCTGTGGCAATTAGGGCAGATAATCAGAGTAAAGGTTTCCCGGTGCTGATAGAAGACATTAAAGTCACAATGTATACTGATGATGTTGTGATGACATTATGTGAGTCGATTTCTTCTATGGATAGATTTATGATGATTATTAATGAGTTCTCAATACTTTCTGGGTATAAATTAAATTTTAAAAAATCTGTTGCTCTGTCCATGATTTTTTTTTTTTTTTTATTCTTTATTTTTCTTGTGCTTATGGTTACAACATGCTTGCAGCGCCACGACGGTGTGTACAAGCTATTCAATATCATACAGTGTCATGGCAGAGCAAACAGCACATTTATATTTTTGAGATATAACAGGTTTGGTACAAGTGGATAGAACTTTTATAGCTAGTTTATGCATGCTAAGTTGAGCAGTGTGGATATGGTTCTTAAGTTACAGGCTATGCAAGTTAACGACAGGTATAGATTTTCTACACTGCTTGGATTTAAATTTAACCACCAGGGGGCAGCGAGCCTCTGAGTTTGCTGGATAAACTGACATGTAGGCTTATCTATTTTTAAATGAGTTACATGAGGGTCTGCTGAATAGGGTCAGCTGCAATAATGCTAGACATAACAGTATGAATAAAAACTAAAACAGAAGACACAAAGCGTTCTGCTGGGCTTTTGATTGTGGTTATACAGGGTTAGCAGTCACTTAGTTACTCCTTAGCTGTGCGGGGTCGGCTGGTGTCCTGACTGTAATCAAGTCCCTGGTGTTCTCCGCTGGTTGCGTGAGTGCCCAGGCACCCGTTGGCCAGGAGTACGTTTGGTCTCATGTCTGCAGGCTTCAGCCTCAAGTATGAAAAGAGGCTTGTGCCCTATGTCCGTTGCACTTCTGTGCCGATTCAGGGTTATAGTCCCAAGTGAGTCCCCGCAGATCTACCGGAGACCATGTGAGATGTTGCCTCAGATAATATATAAGCTGTGCTTACATGCTGAATGTGCCCTCCTTAGAGTCGTCCGGTGGGTGGAAAGAGTGTGTTGTTGTTTGCGGGACAAAGTCAGTGCTTGGTGTTCTGGTCCGCCTCTGTTTCCAAACAGTGCCCAGCGGTTGCTCTATTGCTGCCACCTCCATTCTCCAACTAGTGAGGGACGCGGCGGCCATCTTGGGTTTCGCCATGCGGTCCCTAGTCTTTCAGCTCGCCGCCCAAGCGTCATGAGTGGTCATTGCTTCTCCGGTGGGGTCCGGGATAACCACCCCGGCCCACAGGGGGGGAGAACGGGGCCCTCAGTAGGCGTGCGAGAGGTCCCGCTGGGCTAAGCACGGGAGACCGGCCGCATCTTCCGCCAGAGCCTCGCGACGGGCCGCAATCCCAGCTGCCCAGTAATCAGCATCGCCGGTAGGACGGGGGTCGGTATGTGCACCAGGAGTTGTGCTCAGGTCCCCTGTGTCGCCTATTAGCAGCTGTGTGGCTTTTTCAGGGGAGGAAGAGTTATTTGAAGCTAAATGTTTAGGTTTCATGGAGGAGCCGAGCTGTTCCACGTCCATCCAGCTTGGCGGTCAGGCCCCGCCCCCTGAATTTATCTTGTGACAATAGGAAGGTCCTATTTGACCTATTTGGTTTTGATTGCTCTAGTAAATCATTTAAATTTTTAGGTGTGGAGATAACATATTGGAGGTTAATTTCTAGTCTTTGTTGAGATATACTAATAAAAAACTAAAAGGGTAGAAATTTATGGAAGTATCTTGGTGGGGAAGAATGGATTTATATTTTCTGTATGATTCCCGTGTGTTGTTCAGACAGCTGGCTTGATTTAGCTCAGTCCTCTTTTAACAAAATTTATTTGCCTAGGCAAACACCCCCATATTAGTGCAAGTCATTTAGCACTGAAAGTAAATCAAGGCAGGCTAGGGGTACCTCAGCTAAAAGACTACTGAAAAAGCATGTACATTAGCCAATATTATTTACACCCAATTTGAAAACGCGAAGGATGAAGTATAGTATAAGATTGAAATGTGTCTGACCAAATTGGGTGGTTTCAACCAAGAACTGGGGCCAATATTTTGGCGGACAAAGGATAAAAAAACCAAACCAAGATCGCACAGAGATTTCTTCTAGATGTTTGGTTTTTAACAATCTCATGCACACATGGGAAAAAATAAAAACTGTATGGCATATCCAAGATAAAATTCTCCTATGCCTAACTATAAAACAAATTATGTATAATGTTGAAGACTTAAACCTCTCCAGTTGGATAAATCCCGGTCTTAACAAAATTGAGAAATGGCTCGAGAACAATAGGGTTAAAGATTTTACTTTATTAAAGGAGGATTTCGGTCTACACAATAGAGAGATTTTCAATTACATCATAATAAAAGGTTACCTCCAAGATCATCTATTCACAGTTAGATCCACCAAACAGACTAAACTACAGAATCTGATTAAAAACATGAAAATTAATAACTTGGTGGCAGGTTGCTTGGATGCGATTAAGGGTGACCCCAAGAAACCTATCCTACCGGTAATAAAAAAGTTGGAGCAAGATTTAAAGATTCAGATTAGCTGTGAGGAGTGGACAGAATCTTTAACTAGGGTCCATAAAAAACTCCACTGTTTAAATTTGACTGAAATTCACTACAAATTGTTAGATAAATGGTACCTAGTTCCAAGCAGGTTGTCTAGGATTTATCCAACGACTTCAGATAGATGCTGGAGATGCTTAGCTCATAGAGGAGATTTTTTGCATATATGGTGGGATTGTCCTCCTATTGAATTATTTTGGAACATGATACATAATAAAATCCAAACTGTACTCTCAAAGACAATTGAATTTCATCCTCGTCTCTTTTTACTACAATTAAATATCCAAAAAATGTTTGGTACATCGTCAACTATTATTATTCACATTTTAACTGCGGCCAAAATGTTGATCGCCAGAAGCTGGAAGATGTTTTTAGCTCCTACCTGGCTTGCATTTAAAAAACAGTTCATTTTCCAAATTAAAATGGAAATGGGCATCTCTAGGTCCTCATGTGCTAAGTTTAAAGGTTGGTTGGAACACATCGAGAAATTGTGATTTGGGATTCTGGCTCCTGACGAATAGATGCACAATTTGTGCCTCAGTCCTTTCTCTAATCTTAAATGGGCATTTCCTACTACTCCCCACTCATTCTTCTGCAGGAATTTGTTTGTTGCTGTTTGTCTTTTCTAAACATGAATATGGTTATGTTAGTTCATACATGCATACTCTTTTTTTTTTTTTGGTCATGTTTGTCATGTCTGTTATTTATGATATTAACTTGTTGTAATATTTGAAAATCAATTTAAAAAATATATATTTCAAAAAAGAATTACTCCAACCACCATGACAAGTTCTACTTTTAGCTTAGCTCCACAATTAATACCAGTAAACCATTCTACTAGTGGCAATGATTACAGTGCAAAGGGAGCCATGGGAGAAAGAGGGGTGAAATAAGCATATACTGTACACCCTCTGGCACGCAAATAATTGGAGTTGAAATCTTTAGTAGGTGGTGGTGGTGGTGGTGGATGTGTGTGTCTTAGAGTCGTGCCAGAGAATGCAAACTGTTTAGTTTATATATTTGGGTAAAGGTGTTTTAAAAATAAATAATAAAATGTATTTCCTCCATGCAGCTCTCCCTCTCCCACACTCCTACATGTAGTTGGTATAGCCACATGGACAACTTCAAACTGAAGTGGATTGTAGGTAAGGTTTTGGCTTATTTTATAGTTGTGTTTTGTTTTTTTCTGGGGCCAGTAAGTGCCTTCATAGATAATTACAGAAACAAATTATCACAGTCTCGAGAGAGCTTGGTGATCCAGTCCTGGAGAAAGCACTTTCAGGCTTGGTATGACTGGATCTGCCAAGAGTTCTGGAAGCGCTTAGAACACAGACCTCCCCTGCATGCATTACCTGCTACACCAGAGAATGCGGATGAAATGGCGGTTCGAAAGGATGGCACCAATAGGCGGGTCTATGGAGCCCTTTTGCTCAAAAAATAGCTAAGTGGATGAGAGGATGAGGAAAGAAAGGTGAAAGCACTATTTCCTGTTCAATATGGAATCTAGATACCACTTTCGAAAAAAGTCATGCCTAGGAATTAAGATCCCGCGCTTTTAATGGAAGACTGTATATAGTTCTGTGGAGAATAAGGCTTGTAACTCAGAGACTTTCCTGGCTGAAGTAATTGCAATCAAAAAGATGGTTTTAATAATCCGAATGTAAAATCTGATATCTTCCAGTGGTTCAAACTGATCTTCATTAAGGCTTCCATGACCAGCTTGTCCAATACAGCTTCAACACCTTATATACACACAATGTAACCTCTATTTAATTATTTTTTTTTCACTTTGGGTGTTAGTGGGGGCCTCATGTTTGAGTTTTGCCTAAGGCCTCACAAAGTCTAGAGCCGCCACTGATTCTAATATACAAAACATCTGTCAAGAAGGCTATCCCAAGTTTAAAATATTACTGTATTACTATTTAGTTTCTCTTTTCTTTCCCCTTTTTCTACCTTTTACCCCCCCTCCTTTCATTTTCTTTTTTCTTCCTTTCCACCTTCCTTCCCTTTCCTTTTGATTAAATATTGCATATATCAAAAACAATAAAATAATTTTAAAAAAACAAAAAACATTTACACATAAAATCATACCTAAGAAAGAATCTGGTACTCGATCCTTCCAAGAAGGGTTACCAATAATATTTTTCGTTCAGTCATGAGAGTCCCCAACTCTTCAATTGCCCTTTATATGTTATTTATCTATGAAACATGTATTAGCCATTTTTCCAATTTCCTTTTCCCATATATCCCATAAGTCTGAAGCTTTATTTGGATATTTAGTATAATTCTTTTCCATTTTCAGCTAAAAAGTTAGTTGTGAGCTTATTTGAGGGAAAAAAAGACTTTAAATTATTAAAAATTATTAAAAATTGTTCTGACCTTTTTAAATTGGGCCAGTTTAAATGTTGTAACATGAACTCTGGAGTTATAGGAAGTTTAACTTTACATAAACTGAATATTATTTGAACCCATTTCCAAATACTCTACACTCTTGTACAGGACCACCACATATGGATATAATTCCCATTTTGGGCCCCACATCTCCCGACAGTTTTCATTTACTCCATATGTGAATTTTGATAATCATGTTGGGGCCATATACCACAAATTTACAACTTTAAACTATGTTTCGATCAGTGACAGAGAATGTTCATATTTATTGATCTTTTGACTAGAAAAAAAACAAAACAATCGTTTTAACATATATTAATCTTTAAATCTCTAGTTAATTTTTTTATTGCGGGAGGTGTTATATATATTTTATTTTCTCCCATCAATCTTACACATCGGGAGAACAGATGTTTTGATCTATTACCTTTTAGTATACCTTTTATAATGTTCTATAAATTACCATTTGATACTATTGAGGTTTGATCCAATATAGGAGGTTTCTATTGAGGTTTGATCCAATCTAATATAAGAGAAGGACTCATTGGTAACTGAAACTCTCTCATGAAAAGATTGAAAGATTTTATCTTATTGTTTTTGTCTAAATTTCCAGAATTTTAAAGAAATATCATTTATTGCTCTAATACATCAATATTCAAAAAATCTAATATTGTTTTTTTCAATCCCAGTCTCATATTCAATTTTATCCATATAGGCATTATTTGATTTAATATAAAAGAATTTGAATAATCCCATTTTATTGTGTTCTATATTAAATCTAATGATTTTTTTTAATCTGAATGGCTTCCATTTGTATACTATATCATGTCTCTAATTTACTCTGCGGTACTTGAATTATAATTATATGCATGGCTATGCCCGCCTCATAGTATTTTATTATGTTCGGGAATCCCATTCCCCCTTCCCCAATTTTATTTGACAATATAGAGTTCTTAATTCTTGTTTTTTTCCCTCTCCAAACAAAGTTTGAGAAGGCGGACTTCAGTATTGTCAACCATGGTGTGGGAACGTCAGTGGCAACATCCTGAACATATATATACATTTCAGGAGTTCAAATGACTTCCGGATATTGATCTGCCGCACCTGGAAACCTTCAAACAATGCCATTCTTTAAGAAGTTCCATAAAATTTATATACATTAATCTTTTTAAGTTTTTGCATATCTTTATCCCCAAATATGTAAATATCTCGAGGTGTAGAAAATCATAATGTTGTTGATAACCTTTTATATCATTTTTAGAAATATAAATATATAGAGTAGCAGTAGGATTTAGATTATTCACTTTGTAGTTTGATGCTTAACTATATGTGTCGAATTCTTCCATGGTATATGGAAGTGATGTTGAAGGATTATATTTAAAAGGATAAAATCATCTGCATAAAGTGAGAGTTTTAACTTGCTTTGTGTTGTAGAACGACCCTTTATCATATTATTTTGTCTAAGTCTTAATGCTAATATTTCAATAGTTAGTATATACAGGAAAGGAGATAGGGGACAGCCTTGTCTCATACCGTTTTTGAATTCAAACCAATTTAATAACCAAAATGATAACATTGCAGTTGATATTAGACATGTGCAATTTGTTTCAGTCCGAATTTACATTCAGATGAATTTTGGCCTTTCGGATGCTTCCGAATGTCCGAACTGCCAAATTTCAGAAGTGCCGATCCAAACAGAATTGCAGAAGTGCTTCGGATTTCTGAAAAGTGTCAAAACAAGAAAGAGAGGTAAAATTAAGGGAATGATGACAGGAATCTAACCCTAACACTACCCCTTACCCCTTGAATTCCCGAATCGCCGAGCCGAAGTCCCGAATTTCAAAAGTGCTGAACCGAACCAAATTTTTTTGCCCATGCACATCCCTAGTTGGTATCCAGCCTGACAACAAAATGCTTTAAGAGTAGATTCCATGAAATCCCAGCTAACCCTGTCGAACGCCTTTTCGGCATCGAGGGACAGGATTAGCATGGGATCTCCATTTTTATCCGCTGAATCTATTACATCAATCAGACTTCTAATATTATTACTAACCATTCTTAAAGAGAGAAAACCTATCTGATCAAAATGAATTATGGCGTTTAGTACAGTTTTTAATCTCTGTGCTATAATAGAAGAAAACTATTTGGTATCCACATTTATAAGAGATATGGGTCGATAACTTTTTACGTTTGTTGGATCTTTCCCAGGTTTCAGTACTGGTAGGATGTTTGCTTTTAACATCTCACTTGAAAATCTGGCTTTGTCTACAGTGTTATTAAAAGTGTTGGTTAAATGTTCTATGATTAAATATTTAATCTCTTTATTAAAGCCAACTTAAAAAAAAGCTTCCTGGTGGGCTGGCTGGTGGCATGGAACAACGGCTCCGACAACTTTCTGCCTTTTTAGGCCCCAAAAACTGACTTACTGATCCTTCCAGCCGACACAGAGCCACACCACAATGTTACATGCCAAACCAATGCTTCATGATTCTTGCACCCGCACATGGCAAAGAGGGCGGAGGGGCGACGCAGCACCAACTCACCAGACCCGGCTGACAAACCCTCTGGCTGACTCAGGCAAACGGCACACGAGGCATGACACCACTCCAGCCTTCAGAACAAGCCCACAGCGCTCACACGGCAACACTTTCTAGCCGCAGCAGGAGGGATTCAAACAGCTAGAAGGCACCGGCAGAGGTGCACATCACTCCCCAACCCTCCACCTTCACAAAGCGGACACCGAACAACAATGACTGCGCATTCCACCAAGGGCCATGCCGGGTGTGCAGATTCCTGCCTCATTCCACTGCCAGGGACATTGGAGCTCAAACGTCTGTTGGTGGGGCGGCAGGGTGTTCTAATGCTATAAGCTTGTACCATAGCATGTGTGTTTTTTTTTGTTTTTTGTATTGTTTATGTTCTTTAGTGCTTACTCAATATCTCCCACTGCGATGTTAAGTAGCAAACAACAGCACACATTACTAGGTGGGATCTAGCTAATATTTTAATTTTCTTTTTTCTTAGGCATTATATAGGTACGCAACCAAACAACTAGCTTGCCTCACACAGTATAAAGACACCTCTGCTAGTATAATAACCTGTCACACTACTTACTGTGCTTTCAATGCCTATACGCCACATCAAATACAAGCTACGCACATACAATCTCAAGCACAACAAGTTTTGATATATGCATATCTAGTCTAGCGTGTTACATTATAAAATGCTACTGTCGAATAACGCTCATGTTATAAAAAAAAAAAAAAATTGTGCTGTCTAAAATGCCACACATTGAAATGTCATGCAATTGCCTGTAGATGCTGTCGTGGCACTGCACACTTGTTGTTAATCTATGCACAAGAAAAAATAAAGAATTAAAAAAAAAAAAAAGCTTCCTTTTTCATGATGTTATTAAAGTTTCTGGCGTCTTTTAGAATTTTTTATCATGTTGTACTTTATTATTTGGAAATTTATCTAGCAATAGATCATGACTACAATTTAAATCTTCTGCAATTATATACAAGCCTACATATACTTTTTCTAATCTTTTTAGTACTTGTCTCAGGAGACTTAGAGGATTTTTATTGGGAAGGTATGAATTTACTAGGGTGCATAGTTCATCATTAATAGTACATACAGTGATAATAAATCTACCTTCCGGGTCAAAGTCAATAAATTTAACATTAATTTTTAAATACTTTGAAAAAAGAATTGCTACCCCACATTTTTATCCTGTTATTCTAGATGCACACATTTTTAAAGGGAATTCCTTACTATTTCATCTTTTCTCATCTATCTGCCTCCAACAAGTCTTCTGTATAAATGCCACTTGTATCCTTTCCTTTCTCAGATAGTCTTGTGAGAGATTTGTGGAATATTGAGACCTTGTATTTTTGTTGAAACTAATGTAACCATGTTTTATGATTCTAATTGTTTTTCCTGAGCTAAGTAAGGGGCTCTCGGTGACTAAAACGCATAACAAAATCATAAATACCAAGTACATACATAGAAAACATACATTTAACAAGACTAAAACATTTTTACAATGGGCTCTAAAAAGAGTCATAACACTATTCTTACTGTGTATCTTATTTACACACAAAAATCCTATCAGGATTTATGCCGGGAGGGCGTAAGTCAACGACTAGGGAAGAGTAAGGGACTATCTCTTTACTATTTTTTAAAAAATATTACATTTTTTTTTAATAAATTCTTCCTGATTTTAAAGGTTCTCATTAAAATTCATTTTCCTTTTTTGCTCTTTTTCTTTCCGTTTCTTTTACTTTCCTTCTTTCCTCCTCTTAACCCTCTTCTATATTTCAATATAATATCCTCTACTATATTTGGCAAGGCACAAATCCAAAGAAAGGAGAAGTTCAAAATCATTAACTAAAACGTACAATTAAAAAAAATAAAAACAAATGATGGCATACATTAATATCATTAATTATATTTTAATTAACCCGTTCAAAAATTTAACCCTAGTTAATTAAGAGTGAATTCTCTTTACTGTATAAAACTAACTAGTGATTTTCTTCAATTCCACCATATCAAAAGTGTCTTATATAGAATCTTGTTTAACTCTCTCCCCCCTTTTTCCTTCTCTTCCCCTTCATAATTTAACCCTTTACAGGTTTATATAGTGCTCTAAATTTCACATCCCTATCAATACATAGTGAATTATCTTTCATATTTTATATATATTTGCCATCCCTCCACATAAAGTCTACATTTTCTATTTTACAAGTGAAAAAATACATAATACATATTATATACTTATAGTGTCTCCTGAAAGACTCTCTTATCAACTATTTTTCTGGAGGAAAAAAAAAATTCTTACGTTATTAGTATCCTTATTTGTGTTTTAATTAGCCTTTTTCACTTTCATGTGATTCTTCACTCTGTATGTATCTCTTTAATTATATAAAAAAAGCTAGTGTTTTTCTTCTTTCAATCTTATCAAAAGTGACATTATATACTATCTTATTCAACACTATTCCTAATTTGACTCTTTACAAATATTACATGATATTCTAAATTTCCCATCTCAGTTGTTACATAGTGATTTATATCTTTCGTATTTTTTTATTTTTTTTGTGCCTTTACCATCTCTCCTCATAGTATCTGGGAAATGTTATAATAATTGCTTATAACCTCCAAAAATAAATAAATAAAAATCAACGTTCTTCTCTATCTTCTCTTCCTCTTCTTTTAATCCTCTCTTGTTTTTCTGTTTTCCAGTTTTTTCTTTTCCGGGAACCTTTAAGTTAAATCAATCAGAACATTCCATGTTTAATCTTGATTGTAGATCTTTTAATCTTCCTTTTTTTCTTTCTCACATGTTCGTCTTTTAATTATTTAAGCAGGAATGTCGCTGTTTATGTTTATTAATTTCAACCATTTCTGGACTTGCTGTATAGATTCAAATATTTCCAATTGTCCATCAGTTATACTCTTGAGTTTATTTGGATAGCCCCATGAATATTTTATGTTATACTTGAGCAGAATATTTGTGGCAGGAGTAAATCTCTTTCGCTGTGATCTGGTATAAAAAGACAGGTCTTGATAAATGATAATATCTTTAAATTCATCTTCTTTGAGGGGGCGTGGCCTGGATGTTGATGGCGGCAGTCGCACACTAGCCGAGCTCCAAGGCCTAAACAACCATAATTAGCCAAATACCCCACAATTTAGACGATGGTGCGGACAAAGAAACTCACCGGAACCGGGAGCACGTCCTCGGGGTCTCCGAGACGCGGAACGGGCACCCTGGATGATTTTATCAGCACTCCGGCGGGGCTCCGGGGCACTGCGCCCTCAGACAATATGGCGGCTGTCTCCCCCAGTGCAACCAGCGGGGGGGACTCCATGCCCGACTTTAGCTCAGATGACGCCCTTCAGTCCATCAGGGCTGAGCTCTCCAGGATTGGGAGCAGCATGCTCACCAAAGCAGACACGGGGGCACTGGTCCGGGAGATAAGGGAGGCGGTCCAGGAGGACCTGCAAAGCCTCCGAACAGACCTCACGGCCCTCACGGAAAGAGTGGACGCAGTGGAGGCGGAAGCACGGATCTGCTGCCAGCAGCATCGAGCAGCAGAGACAGCGGCCACCAGACAGGGTAACATGCTGCTGAACTTAAGACGCCAGGTGGAGGACCTGGAGAACCGCAGCCGGAGGCACAACGTCCGAATCAGGGGCCGGCCGGAGCCTGACACAGAACCACTGGCGGTCACTCTACAGCATCTCTTCTGCCAGCTCTTGGGACCTGATGCACCACCCGACATCCGCATAGACCGGGCCCATCGCGCCTTGGGACAAGCTAGACCAGACGGCAGGCCCAGGGATGTGGTGTGCTGTCTCCACTCCTTCCCGCAGAAGGAGCAGATCATGACGGCGGCCAGGAACCTACCGACAGTCAATTTCAGGGGAGCTGACCTGGCGCTCTTCCAGGACCTTTCCGGCCTCATATTAGATGCTAGAAGGACGCTGCGGCCTATCACCACGGCCCTACGTGACAAGGGGATCCCCTACAAGTGGGGGTTTCCCTTTAGCCTACAAGCACGGCAGGGAACCTCCTGGCACACACTCAGGATGCCAGATGATGCCCTGAGATTCGTTAGGACGCTTCACCTTCCACCCATCCGGATCCGCAACTGGCTGCTAGAAGAACCCTTGGGCCCACGAAGAGGAGAAGATGCAGGCCTGCAGCCCTCCACTACCCATTTGGGCCGGATGTCGCCGCCGCGCCGTTGGGGAGGACCAGCGGGGGCGGAGGAGTGATCTGGGACTTTGACCCTGCATCAGAGCAGACGCCCCGTGGCCCCTCTGCATGAACTATAGCGGTTGGTGGGTCTCTCCCCCTTCCCTCCTTTCCCCCCCTCCTTTCTTCCGCCCTCTTCCTTCCCCTCCCCTTCCCTTGGTGTTGGGGGTGGGGGTGGGGGGTTTGCATTATGAAGCACTCTGTTCCGGCCCGGTGCACCTTGAGCGGAGGACTGAACTCTAAAGTAAGTGCCCGGTGCCCCGGGGGGGGGGCTGGTGGGGGCTTGCGGGTCTCCAGCCTTGCTGGGGGGGGGTTTGGCCCGCGGGGCACGCCCGGATTGGAAACATATAATAGCGGGGGGACACGCGGGGTGTACTTGCGATGCAGAAACCGGATCCCACCTGGGACCCTTGCCCATCCACAATGCTCTCACACATTTTGTTATGAATATTGACCGCACCCTCATAGTATACGTTTGTGGGGAATACACTACCTGGTAGGGCGGTGACGGCTATGGACGGCTGAGGACACCTCAGTACCACACACGACACAGGGCGACAGACCCTTGACTACAGTCACGCCCCACGGGCAGACGCACACCTGTACAGGCACACAAGGTGCGACCTGGGGACGACTGACGACAGTTGGACTGACTCCCCCGGTACACACCAAGTGCGTTGAGCCACTACCGGCACCTCACAACTCGGACGAGGTGCGGGGACGGGGGTGGGTGAGGTCGAGGACCTTGGGTCGACTCCTGGTCGCGGGACCTGACCACCGCTGGGACCTGACTCCTGACTGGTCCTCACTCTCAGTACCCCCTTCCTCTCTCTCCCTCTTTCTCTCCCTCTCTCTCTCCCTCTCTCTCTTTCACGCTCTCGCCCCCTCCCTCTCTCGCTCTCCCTCTCTCTTCTCAACCGCTACCTGCCTACCCTCCCCCTCCACACCCCATATTCGCAGACAATACCCGGTCACTTTAAGCAGGCAGATCTCTGCCTATGGTCGAACAACGTTCGGGGCCTTAACGCACCGGAACGACGCTCACACCTTCTCCGCACTCTGTGGGCGGCACGCGCGTCGCTTGCATTCGTCCAGGAAACTCACTTCCAGGGGCGAAATGCACCGGCGTTGCGGGACGCCCGCTTTCCAACCAGATACTTTGCCAACCACCCACATGCTAAAAAGGTGGGGGTGGCAATTCTCATAGCCCGCACGGTGCCCTTTCAGAGCCACGCTGAACTGGCGGACCCAGAGGGCCACTACATATTCGTGAAGGGCACGATTGCTGGACATCCCTATACCTTAGCGTGTGTCTATGCGCCCAATACAGCACAACATAACTTCCTGACACGCACACTGCACGCCCTGGAACGCTTTAGAGAAGGCATGCTGATCCTGGCGGGGGATCTCAACTTGGCCCTGGACCCGTGTCTGGACACCTCCCTGGGAACTAGCTCCCTACCAGCTTCCTACCAACGCAAGGCCCTCCTGGCCCTCAAGAACTCGGGGTTGGCAGACTCATGGCGAGTGGCCCACACACTAGGGAGGGACTACTCCACGGTCCACAACCGCTACAGTCGGTTGGACTATATCTTCCTCCCCATTGAATATCTTTCGCTCTTGCAATCCAGTGGGATCCACGCGGCAACTTGGTCGGACCACGCACCGGTCTGGACTAAGATTGCCTCCCCGCTGTACAGACCACGGGAGAGGCAGTGGGGGCTCAATGAGCAAGTCTTAGAGGAGCTGGAGGCGACAATGGAGATGAGTGATGCACTGCAGAAGTACTTTGAGGAGAACACCACCCCAGACGTGGAACCATTGATGATATGGGAGGCACACAAATGCATGATTCACGGCCATCTCATATACGTTATTGTACTCAACGGAAGAAATCCCAAAGGCAAGCAGTCACGGACCTGGCACAACAAGTGGCAACCCTTGAAACCCTACATAAGACCATCTGGCTCACCGGAGACACGACGCGCCTATTCCAGGAGAACTTTGTACCCATCCTCCGCACACTACAGCACGACATGACGAACTGGGGCGGTCTGTGCATATCCTGGTTCGGGAGAATCAATGTATTAAAATTAAACCTTCTCCCTCGACTTCTCTACCTCTTCCAGACCATCCCAATTATGATACCCAGGACCTTCTTCTGTTCTAGATAATTTACTGCAAACCAATTAGTTTGAATGACTATCTGTTCCTGTCCAAATTAAAGATAATAAAGTTGCGTGCACGCAGAAGTAAATTCACACTGAGACACAAGGTTCAGGGTAATGAAAGAACTTCAGAGAAGTTTAATGGCTTCTGACAGAAAATGGGTGCGCAGACCCTTATAAAGGCATTATTACATCATTGAAGAAAATCAAGATATAGACAAATAGACATTGTTAATTGGCTTAGGTGCTAAGATGTTAGTAAAATGCCCTCCCCATTCTTAGGTCACTATCTACGTAATTTCTTAACTCCTACAGGTTTTAGCGCCATTTTGTTAAAATGAGGAGCTCACTCGACGGGAGGGGCCTTTTGGCAGCTATCCATTTGGAGCGTAGCTGGCACTTGTTAGTTTCTCAAGGTTAAGTTTCAAGGATTTTAGTAAATACACATTTTATCAAAGCTATTTCTTGCTGACATGCAAATTCTATGTTCTATAGACAAAGCTTCCTTGTAAAACTATGGGGGCCTCTTAGAGGTATAGCAAGAGGATTTAAAGGGGCCTTACAAATTTATAGAGGCCTAATAATTCTACAACAGTCCCCCCTAAAATGTTATTTGCTAAAAGACAAAACTTTATTTGTTAGTATCAGAAGAAGTATTAGCCCAAAGACACAGAAACCCCATGACCGCTGACTTAGTGTTAATGCAAAGTGCAAGTCTATCCCTCTCTTGACCCTAACAGGCTGCAGCACATCCGTCAGTACGGTTCAGGAACACTCTTCACTCCGCTGGTAACCCATAGTGGCTTATCCACTACTTCTCCGTACGGCAGTCTACCCATAAAGACGGACGCTGTCCCTGTACTGTCCCTTCCTAGACTTTCTGCACTTCATCAGTATAAGGGAGAGTTTGTAGCGGAATACAGGGTGAGATGAGATCTTGATCATCGATTGTCAGATGAGTGAAGGTTGGTGTTGCTTGGTCTACAGTTTTCTGCAGGAATTTCCTTAGGCATGGGAGGACACAACAAATGAGAAGAGCGAGAATAAAAAGAAAAATTAGTAAGGCAATACCAATCTGGACTAAAGCTCTCTGCCAACCAGTCATCCAACCAAACCATTTTTCCCAGGGATCAGTACCTCCAGAGTTTCTCTTTAACTCTTCTGAGAGTCTATTTAATTTAGCTATGGCCAGAGTGACTTTACCATTAGGACCTGTGTTTTCTGGAATGTAAGTGCAACAAGTCATAGTGTCGGGAAGTATTTTACAGACCCCCCTTTTTCGGCTAAGATCATGTCTAAGGCCAGTCTGTTCTCGAAGGTCATTTGGGATGTGGCCTGTAATTGCTCGGCCAAGCCCTGGAGGGCATCCCTGGTGTAGTTCACGAAGCGCTGTTGGTTGTAATAGATATAATTAATCCAATTAAGGTTTTTGTTGGCAGTGACTATGGTAAAAAGTGATTCAAAACCTACAGCTACTTCATCTCTAGCTTTAAATTCATTAGGTACCCCCTAGGCACCCCAATGGCATCTATGTAAATGTGGGGGTCAAAACTGCCTTTTACTGGGGTTTCGCGCCTTACTCTGGCTGATGTATGTGGAGGGTCGTATGTGTCATGATGATTATCAGAAATAATATGAATGGGCATGATAACTTTGGCCAGGGTACACTCACCCCACCACTCAGTTTCCAGCCTAGATCTTAACTGTAGATCCCCACATAACCAGTAAATATCCCCCAATGACCTGGTATGGTGTTGCAACAGGCGTATAGGAACAGTTCTGTAAGTGGCGCAATAACCTTTAGAAAAGTTACCCATGAATTTACCAATCCTGTCATACATAGCATAACAAGTGTAATTACCTCTATAGACTGTGACTCCATCTGGTGGCTTAACATTTTCAACTAAGAGAGGGTATTCTGCCGTCCATGCCATGCAGAGGGACCTATTAAAGTCATATTGGTAGGCAAAAAGGCTTAAGAAGCAATCTTCTATCTCTAAAGGGAGAGTTAGGGGGACGGTGCCAAGGTGGGGTCGGGCACCGCCACATACATAACATGCTGTTTTATTATGTTTGTTAGCATTATACCTCATCCATTCTAACCACAAATTAATGTCATTGAATCCAGTTTCAGCGGCCATGGTATCTTCAAAAGTGGGGTTAGCGATGGCCATCATATCTTTAAAGGACTGGATATGTGGTTTTAGCGGATTTGGGACCATATGATCAGCCCCTTGCCACTCTGGAGAGTGGGACATATCTCTGAGGTAGAAATGACCTAATTTGTTGTAGGAACCTTTCTTCCAATACATTCCCATTACATATCGGTCTGCATCCTCGGGGCCAGGATGTTCAATATTTAACATTAATTTCATAGGGGTACTTCCTCCAGGCTTTCTTAAAGTCATTCTTTGAAGGAGGGATCTACCCTGATTGTCTATCTTAGATAAAGCACTTTTGGGTTTATAACCCCAGGCAGGCCCAGTATTCCATCCCGCAGCCCCCCAGTAGTTACAGTCATAACCCCATTGTTCATCTACTACACAAACGTAAGGGTCTTTTGCTTGTGGTATATCTTTATAAATGGCTTGAATCTGTGACTTAGGGAATGGGCACTCTACAATATCACAGTAATCAAAAGTGAATGTAGTCACATGGGTACATGATGAATTATACCAGAAAGTGTACCCACTAGCATCTTTGGTGATGGCCACCTGCTGGGCTTTAAGGAGGCCAACTAAGGAGATAATGTACTAGAGGCACATGGTTGCATAGAGTTAGCTTCCTCTGGGGCAGGTGTCTTCTTGCAATGGGAAGCGTGGATCCAGTTAGGCCTTCCGGCCAATTTGACAGAGGTAGGGGAGATCAGGAGAACTTGGAACGGTCCGTCACTTGGTTCCAGGGTGTGTTTTTGCACAAATTTCTTGACCAGAACCCAGTCACCGGGGAGCAGACTGTGGTTGCCTGTGTCAGAATCAGGATCTGGAATTGAAGAGAAAACTTGGGCATGGATTTTGTTCAAAGCATTTGCGAGTTCAGTTACATAATCTACTAAAACATCAGTTTGAAGTTGTAGTTGTTGGGGAAAATAGCAACCTAGCCTAGGTGCAGTCCCAAATAGAATCTCATATGGGGACAATGAGGTAGTATTTTTGTACAAGAGCATTCATTAGATCTTTTGATAAATGTGCAGGTCTGTGTGCCCATTGTACGACTGCTGGGTACAAATTCTTAGGGAGGCAGAAATTGAGGTTGTTGGAGTACACTCCATCCTTCAGAACTGCCCCTTTCTGTTTCCACTTCTGTATTTCTTCAGGGGCAACTGTAGCCTGTTGTTCCAGCAGGATTTTCAGGTCAGTTGGAAGAGTCTGCAGAGTAAATATGGGAGTTTCTTCATTTCCGGACACTCTTCTTTCCACTTCCTGTGGTTCTTTTGCAGCTTGTTTTGCAGCCTGATCAGCTAGATGGTTGCCCTTTGCTTCATCTGAGTCCAACTTCCCATGTGCTTTTATCTTCAAAATAGCCACTTCTTCTGGGAGTAGGAGGGCGTCCATCAGCTCCTTGATTGCGGAACCGTGCTTGATTGGTGTACCGGCGGTGGTAAGAAATCCTCTTGTTTTCCAAATTAATCCGAAGTCGTGAGCCACGCCCAGTGCATATCTTGAATCCGTGTAGATATTGGCGCGCTTTCCTTCAGAGATCTTGCATGCTGAAGTCAGGGCTTGCAATTCAGCTTCTTGTGCAGACATAGTTGATGGTAAAGATGATGATTTGACAATTTCATCTGTTGTGGTTACGGCATATCCTGTATGGTATCTTCCTTCTTCATCAGCATATCTTGAGCCGTCCACAAACAGGGTGAGATCGGGCTCTACCAATGGGTCTTCATGCACAGTTGGTAGATGTGTTGTTTCCATTTTCATCTGTTCAAAACAGTCATGAGGTGTATCTAGGTCGTAGTCATTCACTATGGTTAAATCTTGGAACTCATTCTCCAGGAAATGACGTGGCCATGCTTTTAGGTGGTCAATTGTTGGATATTTGACAACACCATTTTCCTGTAGCTGTGATTCGTCCATAGTGGCCCATGCTTTTGCCATAGGCCCAAGATCATTCCATGATATTGTTTTCAACTTGGTCACAGGGACATGTGGAATGGCAGTGTCCCAATGACAGTACAAATGCTTGAGTTCCGGAGGTAGATGAATCAAGACCATACTGTTGCCTTCAGAATCACAGTAGAAGTCTTGTGCAGTGAGTTTTACTTCAACCAGCTTATAGAGTTCATCTTCATAGCAGGGTTCAGGAGTGATGTTTGGTTTGTACCACATGGTACAGAAGGCATGTCTTGCTCCGTCATGAAGGAGTGCTTGTCCATCATAAAAGGATAGGTTGGGATGCATTTCCTTCTTGATGGTGCCAGTGAGAAGAGAAACATAAATTTCGTCCATGATGAATCCGTAGTATACACCCCCCTCAGGGAGTGGCAGAAGAGTGGACGGATTGAGAACTTGACATCTTTGGAGGGTAATGTTGTCAGGCAACAAAAGATGACATTGAAGGCGAAGATGCCTGGCAGGAGTAACATGCTTAAGCTGGACCTGGTTGACTATGGCAGAAATGTCATGAGGGGCCAAGACAACCAGGAGGTGGCCAAGGACAAGATCTCCAGTTCTTTCAATGAGCTCTCTGGCAGCAAAGACGGCCCGAAGGCAAGAGGGACGTCCTCTGGCCACAATATCCAGTTGGCAGGAGAAAAATCCAATAGGCCTTTGGCGGCCTCCAGGACCATGGGCCTGAGTGAGCACTCCTGTTGCATGGCCTTGTCTTTCAGAAACAAACAGTTTGAAGGGTTTGGTATAGTCTGGTAGGCCAAGAGCAGGAGCAGAAGCAATAGTACTTTTGAGAGAACAGAAGTTGTCAAGGGCTTCTGTGGACAAGCAAAATGGGTCTGACTTGAGAGCATCATAAAGAGGTTGCATAAGGAGCGAGGCTTCTGGGATCCATGCTCGGCAATAGGAAATGAGGCCTAGGAAGGCGTGTAGTGACTTCGAGGTCCTTGGAGGTGGAATGTCCAGTACCGCTCTAACTCAGTCACGGGTAAGATGTCTGGTTCCCTGAGACAGACAATGGCCAAGGAAAATAACAGTAGGTTGGCAGAATTGCAGCTTGAGACGTGAAGCTTTACATCCTTGTTCTGCTAGGTAGCAAAGAAGATTAAGTGAGCATTGTTCTGTTGTGGGTATATCATCTCCACAAAGCAGCAAATCATCCACATATTGAAGCAGGACGACCTCAGGATGGTCAGATTGCCATGGATCAAGGATAGAGCACATGGCATTCGCAAATTGACTTGGTGAATTTTGTGCCCCTTGGGGCATGACAGTCCATGTGTACTGTTGTTTGTCATGTGTGAAAGCAAACAGATATTGGCAAGTTGGATCCAGGGGAACACTGAAGAAGGCATTGGCTAGATCAATGACAGTGAAGTACTTGGCAGAGGGTGGAACGCCGGAAAGGAGAGTGTGTGGGTTGGGCACTATTGGAGTGTTCAAAACTGTGGCTTCATTTACCGCTCTGAGGTCTTGGACCAATCTGTACTTTTCTGGTTCGCCTTTTGGAGTCTTTTTCTTTACTGGAAATAATGGAGTATTGCATGGTGATTCACATTTGACAAGAGCACCCTTCTCCAGGAGTGCTTGAATTTGAATTGTAATGGCTGCAGCTTGAGCTGGTTTCAAAGGATACTGTGATTTTCGTGGCAATTTTACGCCTGGGATGAACTTTACCACCACAGGCGGGACCTTTAGATGGCCTATGTCCTCTGGGCCTGTGGACCACAGCTTCTTGGGAACATCAGTCTTTAGTGAATCAGGGAAATTAGTCCTTAGGTCTTTTGCATCCCCATGAGGCTCTTCTAGATGTAGCATCAGGGGTAAGGAGCACAAAGCTGAGGTGTCTGAGACAGATAGAGGGGTGGATAGTTCCACTTGTCCATCTGGGGTAAAGGTGATGGATGCCTGCAGGCGTGAAAGAACATCAGCTCCTAACAGGTTAATGGGGCATGTGGAAGATACCACAAAGCGAGCAAGCAAGTTGTGGCAGTTACCAACCCGCAGTGGGGTGGACAGGGGACCTTGCCTTGGAAGGCCGTCCACCCCAACACAGGAGACATCAATATTGGAAAGAAATGAGGTATCGGGCAGGTCTTGTTCTCTCAGAACACTTCGGGCTGCACCTGTGTCAACTAGGAAAGTGGTGGGCTGGCCCTCAATGGGTAAAATTACAGTAGCTAGAGGCCCCCCCTGTTCCCCTGAAGACACTGCCATGGCAGGGGCATTAAGCATCAGCGGGTTTGCTCTCCTCAGTATGGGCTGTGTTACTGACTCAAACCCCTTTCTATGTCATTAGCCATAGCTTTTTTGCAGTCTGAACATGTCTATCATTATAAATAATGGTTAATAGTAAGTTAAGTAAAGTTCCTATATGTCTTTGGATAAAACATTAACTATTGCGGTACTATCATTTATATTAATTAGACTATAACAATTATACCACCCTGTAACTAAGTAAACAACCAGTAGTGGCTGGGTTAATAAAACATGCCACAAACCCTTCTAATGCTAAACCATCATTTAAAGTAAAGGATGTTACTGTAAACATACGATCTGTAACTAGCAAGATTCGATTAAGCAAAGATACAATGTTTAAAATAACTTGCATTATTTGGCTATTTCCCTTGTTGCAAGATTAATCTGGATAATCAGCTGTTATGCTCTTATATTCGTGTCCAACAGATTTCATTTGTAGGTCACACCACATTTGCAAATTACATTTTAGCAACCTTCTTTTTTTTTTTTTTATATCACGGACAAATTGTTGATACAGGGAAACAAATGGCATGATTGTTTTAGTAATTATCTAAATGGGACGAGCATAATAGGGGTAGGCCTCATGATGGAGGCAGCCATGACAGGGGCAGGGAAGGAAATGACAGCAAGGGAGGAAGTGAGAGGGGTGACGTCCATGATATGTGTGGGAAAGGAAGACAGGAGGTGTGGGCATGGTAAGGGCGGAAGTGACGTTACTTTAGAAGCAACCGTGACTGTGGATAGGTCACGGGACTGGCAGGCGCCATCTTTAGGGTGGTGGTTGATGTACTTTCAACCATACACTATATTAAAACTATTAAAATAAGTCAGAGAAGCAACATTCTGTTCTGCAAAATGGAATACTAAACTATGAACAGACCTGGCAGGTTGAATAAGACAGTTGAGAACATTATGCATTTAACAGCCCATACAGCTGTTTCTAGAAACATGTACTTTAAAATAATGCAAGATAAACTCGCGGAATTCAACCTTATCTTCCTCAAACCATTAATCACTTTCCTCTTCACATACTAGCTTAACTCTGCATATTCCCTCTATCCACATTGCATAGTTTTGCAACAAATCACGCTTGCCTTTACACTTAACACGTCCAAATATTCCTCTATTCTTGTATCAGATTCACTTACCTCCGTAAATCAACACTGAGCTACATTCTTGTGTCTCCCCCACAATCCTCACTACCCTATCACAAAACACAATCCATATATACATATATATATATAT